>CM024469.2:12044690-12586865 GCA_014182885.2 Eucalyptus caleyi | reverse complement strand
AAGACATCTGATTTTTCCGAAAATTGTCCTTCCATTGCGCATTCAGGAGCCATGTAATCACTGCTTTGCATCAAACATGTTCAGTGTCCTTATTCTAAGTAGAAAGTAAAATCACTAGGGACGTCAAAATTAAAGAGGTAAAAACTAGGTTCCCACAACTCTTCATGTATTAGCTTGATTTTCATTTCCCCGAAATATCCAAGCCATTCCAAAGTCTGAAATTTTTGGATTGAGCTCTTCATCAGCAGGATATTGCTAGACTTCAGATCTCTATGAATAATCCTTAGTCTAGAGTCCCTATGAAGATAAAGTAGACTTCAAGAAATTCCATCAATTATGTTGAACCACGTTCTCCAATCCAAATGTACTTGTTTAACTGGATCTGAATAGATGATAGTAGTATAGTGCCAATTTTAGCAACTGGAAAAGGTTGAAATGCGCAGAAAGAAGAACAAAGCCAAACAGAATCCTTGAAGCATGTGCAGCAGGAACAGTCCAATTCTGTTTAAATGGCTAACTGTACACATGAGGCTTTCCGGATTTAGTGGTATAAATGATAGCTTGAGGCAACACTGGAAAAGCGAAATATTACCAAAAAGAAATGTGTCTAGGCTCTTGTTGGGCATGAATTCATAGATTAACATTTTATCATCTCCTTCAACACAGCATCCAAGCAATCTAACGAGATTTCGATGTTGGACCTTACATATGACCACCATTTCATTAATAAATTCTTGCTGTCCTTGTACTGAGGCTCTCGATAGCCTCTTGATTGCGATTTCCTGACTGTTTGGGGTTGCGCCCTGTACACAGGGACTAAATGAGCTACTTAAATTGACACACACACACACTCACACACCTACCCACTTAGATATATGATACTTTACACGAATAATTATACCTTATATACTGGCCCAAAAACACCCGTTCGAGCTTATAGGCATCGCCAAAGTTTCCTGTTGACGCAGCCAATTCTCCAAATTTATATAGCACACTCCCGGAATTTAACTCTGCTCAAGTTCTCTCCAAGCATATTTTCCCTAGAAACCTCTAAAGTCGCTTCTCCATTGGATAAGTGCTTTTCCTTGGTTTCCTTTACTGCTGATCCAGAAAACGATCTGTGTCATTTAATCCATGAAAACTCAGAACTGAACGGTATACCAGGATCTAACAGCTGCATTACTCGTTACCTCTCTTTTTCGCCCTCCTGGCAAATGGCGATGACAACGAGCGTTCCTATGATGAATATAGTTGCTATGATTTCTCTCAGATGTCTCGTCTCACCTGCATATCAGAACGGAGACATAAACTGACGTCTCAGACTACGTCGAAACCCAAAAAAGGTCTCTAATTTCCCACTGCAAATACTGAAACATTAATCTTTCTCCACCCGTTCGTCGTCTCACAGGCTGCCAACGAGGCACATTAACAAAGCCCATTCCACGCCAACCTCCGGTAGCCACTGAACCTGTCAAGCCACGCGCGAGAGGAGGAGGAGGGGGAGGAATTACATCTCAGTGACTCGAATAAAGCATGTGGATTTGAGGGACGAAGACTGAGTGGTCGATCAAGACATCATCGCGATCCCCACTCTCTCGTTCTTTTCGCAAAAGACGACCGCGGAGCTAAGGAACTAAATGACATGTCGGAGGGACCCTGCGTTTTGGACGATTTCCGAATTCAAATTATCGCTATCATTTCGCCGCGCAAGAAGAGGGATTACGCGCGAAACCAAGGTTTGTGCAATGAAGACATGAGACTTTTGAGAGGTTGTCCCTGGCGTGACAGTCGGGACAGGCGCGTCGTGTAACTATATTATGGAATTTGTTAATTAAACTGATCGGCTCTTCATGGGCATGGGCGGGTGAGTTCAGCGGATTGTATTTAAGAAGAAACTAATTTACAACTAATCCCGTAAAAATTCAAAATTGACAAAGTCCTATCACATTTTCCATAGCTCACTCTACGCTAATAAATAATATAGCTCGCTCTAAGCTTATAAGGTATACTACTCGCTCTACACTGACATATCGAACTCGTAGGCTGATATAGTATCTTTGTATATTTTCTTTCGCTGCTCGACATATCAAAGCCCATAGGTTGATTTAATGTACCATCCTGACCATTTAATCAATTTACCTTTTTTATCATTCCCGATAAAAATAATCGGGTGTGAGTACATGGTTGGCCTTAGCCAAAATACTATATTTTTACCTTTGAAAATCCCACCAATTTCCACAATCCAAAAACACATTTTTGGCATTGTAAACCGATGTCCGGTGATTTTCTAATTAATTACTAAAATGAATTAATTTTGGGATAATTACCCACAATCACAAACCACACTCAATTTGCACAAAATAACAGTTAATTAAATAAATAGATTACACCACTATAATTAGCATAAAATTCTGGTCATCAACTATATCAGTCTAATTTCCGGAAATTAATTAATTAATTTCGAAAATTAATTATTAAATGCTAAAATTGCACACTTAGGCTCGTAAAACCTAATTAAAAGTCGAGACGGACCCGGAAAATTTCTAAACCACTCTAGATAAATACTAGAGCTTGTCTAGGCTCTAATTACATTACTCTAACCACCTAACATGCAATAACAATTAATTAAATTGTTAATCTATTGTAACTATTCACTTAATCCATACTTAGTCTAAACTAATCAACCATTAAAATTCATTAACTTACTAAGCAAGGATTAGTGAGTTAAACTCACTTGTTAAGCGATCCGCTTAGATCAAAACGACAGGGACACGGCGAGGGTCGAGACACCCAAAGCGGGACCGCCAAGTGGGGTTGGGAAAGGCCTGAAAACGGGCCAAACAGTGGCTATGATACCCACTATTGTCCAATTCTATTCTGGGCCGAAAAAGGCTACTCGGTGACTTGCTAGCTCGGTTTCTAGGTTGCTGGAATCTTCGAATGGCAAGGGGAAAGGAGGAGGGTGGTCAACAGGCAGAAGAGGGGAGGAAGAAGGAGGGGGATGGTTTGGCTAAGGAGGGGGCCACCCTATCTCCTTCTCATCACCTTGTCCCCTTGGTGTGCCCCATTCACATGGCTATCTTCCTCAGCTGATTTCCAGCCACCAAACACTCTTCTAGAAGGCTTGAGTTGGTCCACAAGTTGGGTCTAAGGGGGGCATATGAATTTTGGTGCAAATGGCACAAATTAGACTTCAATCCTCACTTGAATTATATCAATTTGGCATCTAAAAATTCAATTATTGAGTCATCGATCCAATTGGTATTTTTTCCTCACCAATTGATCCTACTTGCATCCTAATTTCGCGATCAAAAATGGTCATCAGAATTTCCCGGTCGAAAGCGGCCCTATAACGACTTTTTTTGCCAAAATCTCGGTTTGTAGAAAAATTTTCGGAGATTGAGTCGACGTTTCTAAAATGACTCATAACATAACAAAACTTTCAATTTATGAAATCGGATTTAAATTCGCGGTTAATTTCAATTTGGCACGATTTTAGCATGACCTAGGCTATCGGGTAGTTTTCAGAAATTTTTAATGTAAATGACCCGTGGTCGATTTTCTTCAAGCCACAATGAACCTTTTCGACACATTGGCGACTCTTTGTGGTCATGAAAATCTTAAGGATTCAAATACAGACACAGGGTACTAAAACGATAGAAAAATCAATCTAGTACCGGCCGACGAGAATTTTGTAATTTAGTGGAATCACCTATGTTTAGCCACACATCTCTATCGAACTGACATATGTCTGATCTCTAATCAATTTTTAACTGTGCCGTAATGATCTCTGCAGATGAGCACAGTCGAGTAATCGATTCTTGGTCGAATTCCCAAGTTTATTGCATTAAAATCCCTTAATGACTTCCCTAGATGGACAAATTATCTCAGAAGTGATTAGCCATGAGGACAGTACTATAGGCACATCAATGAAATGCCTGATTAATTTAACTGAAAAATTTAGGATGTCATAGTATGTAATTGAACCCTCACGACTACATGACAACCAAGGGTTGTCCGTGATTTGGAGAGGCATAAATGTGGATCGAAAATTATCAACCAAGCATTAATTGCACGAAAACCTCTAAAAGCCATCCGATAGTTTAGGTCATACTAAATATGCATTTGACCAATTTTAACCATGAATTTAATTCGATTTCAGATATTGAACTTTCTAGGGTTTCAAAACTAATTTATTGGACGTTGCCTCATTATCCATTGAATAATCAACAAGTTCGAAATTTTTGGAAAAGAAATTATCGAACGAAAATTGGAAACCAGAAAGGGAGCCAGACCCATTGGCAAAGTTGTGATTTGTTGGCCAAAATCTTGGCTTTAAAAGAAAAAAGGAAAATAAGAGGATATTAAGGGGACACAATGCTAGGCCAAGAGGGTTTTTAGAAAGAGTTGGTGAAAAGAATAATGGGATCTTGGAGAAAAATCCTAAGAAAATCTAGCTCAGCATATCTCATTATGCAAGACCACTGCTCCAACTAGCACTTCATGCTTAACATGCTTAATAAGTGTGATATCCCAAAATTTGACCACATTTGAAATAAATGAAATGGTTATTTCATTAATGTACTAAAAATCAATTTACTCTGAACTGATTACTCATGAGTTAAGTAATTTATTGAGTGATGTCATAAAGGGTTAAAAATGCAAAAGACTAAAGAATTCGATCAAGAATCGACCGCTTGAACCTAAGGATCAACAATGGTCAATCCTACGTTATTATAAATCAATTAGCGAACAGATATAAATCAATTCGACAAAAGTGCATAGTCGGTTCGTGAGTGGTTTCACACGAGTATAATACTCACGTCAAACAACGATAAACCAATTTTCTATTGATTTTATACTCAGAGTACAGAATTGAACCCTCGCGATTACATAACAATCGAGGGTCATCTGCGATTCAAAGAGGTACAAATGTGAATCGAAAATTATATATCACAGGTCAATTGCATGAAAACCTCTAAAAGCCATTTGATAATTTAAGTCGCACTAAAGACGCATTTGATCAATTTTAACCATGAAATTTAATTCGATTTTGGGTATTAAACTTTTGAGGGTTTGAAGACTAATTTATTGGACATTGCCTCATTGTCTCATTTTGAATTATCAACAAGTTCGAAATTTCAGGAAAAAAAAAAATTATCGAACAAAAATTGGAAATCAAAAAGAGAGTCGGAATCGGGGGCAAAGTTTTGATTTGTTGATCGAAATCTTGGCTTTAAAATAAATAAATAAATAATAAGAGGATATCAAGGGGACACAATGCTAGGCCAAGAGGGTTTTTAGGAAGAGTTGTAGGAAGAGTTGGTGAAAAAATGATGGGATCTTGGAGAAAATTCCTAAGAAAATCTAACTCTCTCTCTCTCTCTTCTCCCCCTTTGGCCCCCTTCCCTCACGCAATTCCCACCAAAAAAAAAAAAAAAAACAAGAGCAGCCTCCTTCCCTTCTTCCTTTGTTTTCTCTCAAACCTTCTTCTTCTTCTTCTTTTTCTTGACTTCCATTTGGTCGTCCCCTCACCTACCATTCTCACTGCCATTTTCACCACCATTCACCACTACTTTTCACCGCCATCTCCACCACCACTCACCATGGCCCACGCCATTCCTCACTATCACCACCCAATCCAAGCCCAAGATTGGCTATGGGTTTTGAGGTGCCGCTGCCACTGGGCCACCTTCATCGTTGCTTGCGCGCACCGTTGCCATTCCTCACACTGCTGTTCGCCATCCTCACCACTGCCTCAAGCCACCACTGGACATCCCTCCCTCCTTAGCCAAGCTATGGGTCTCAAGTTCCAAGCCGCCATCGTTCATGCCACCTCTCAAGCCATGAGCCACGTGTCCTCAACGCCATCACACCACCATTGTCGCGAGCTCACCGCCTTTGGAAAACTCATGAGTCAACTCATAATCCTTTATTAGGTAGTTAATTACATTTAGGGGTAGGTTTAGTTTAGACTAATGGTGATTAGTTTAGACTAATGGTGATTAGTGCTAAATAAGTATGGTTTAGCCTTAATTAGATTTACGGACGATTTATATTAAAGTCAAGTGCGATTAGTTTAAGTAATTACAATTAGTCTTAATTAATCGTGGTCAAAACAATTAATCGCAATTATATTAATTAATCGAGTTTAGTTCAATGAATCGTGATATGTTTAATTAATCACAATTTAGCCTAATTAGTCATGATTAGCTTAGTTAATCTCGATTGATGGAAATTAATCACGATTAGCCATTAAGTATAATCTTATGTTTATTTTATTGGATTGATTTATGTATAATTCCGATTGTTTGAACTTGTTATGCCATGTTATTGGCTGTCCGATATATATACCTTAATTACTATTTCCAAAGAAGGTTTTATGGACAAAAAAATAGCGAATTTTGAGTTGTCAGGCTTAAACGCCGAGTTTTACGAGCTAAATGGAGCAATGGGATTTTAAAGTGAAAGTGTGCAAAATTTAACGGGCTAATTTTTAATACGCGACCATGTGCAAATATTTTACTAGAGTTTTAAGTGTGTAAAATTGCTAAAGTTGGTTATTTAAAAACGAACTCTTTTGTACGAGGCTAATCAATGGCAAATAAAATTGACTTGACTGTTGACATGCTTGAGTGGTCATTTAATCAAACTTGTTAGCTAACGGAAATTTGGGGATGATGCCCAATGTTTATTGGATGCCCAGCAGGGGTACATATGCTAAGTCACAGTTGAGATCGAACCAATGCTCCTTCATAGAACATTGTATAAGCAGGGGTTCTAGATAATGCCATGCCCGGTAAGGTGGGATGATGCCAAATTAGGCCAAAAGACCGCTGACTTATGTGTTGACCGTGTCTCGAGGGGTCATAATAATTGGAACACGTATGTTTGATAGTGCGCCTGGTTATTATGGAATTTGTTATGATTAATGTTTAAGCTTGTTGCATTGATATTGCTATATGCGATGTACTAATGTGCAGAGGTGTGTCAAGGCAAGATAAGTTTGTATATTATATGCGTTTAGGCCGCCTCCGAAATGAATTCGTGTCCTAATCGAGGCTTAGGTTATTAACTTGCTGAGATTTATATCTCACCCCATTATTGTTTATTATTTTCAAGCCCGTAGTATGGAGAACCGTCGCATAAGGTTCGAGGTCCTCTAGAGACAAAGGATTGGCCTAGCGTTAATGAAGCTTAGGTTAACCCTAACCTTGTTGGTTTTTGAAATGGTTGGTAGGAAGTTGCTATGGTAAAGGCTTGTAATATTACACTTTCTAAGATTAACTATAAATAAATAAAAGTGTACTCTAGGAAATGTTCGATGTGTTTACTATCCATGTTATTTGTTGGTTGATTGGTATTTATATTAAGTGTTTTTGCATGCGTTTAATCAAAAGATAAAAAGAATGGATAGACGACACATCTTGGGACACTGCAATTTAGTAGACCGTTGAGGAATGTTTGCACGCTCAGAGTTCGGGGCATGACATTTCCGTTTAAGTAGTATCAGACCCTAATCAAGTTCTAAAGTGATAAGGTGCAATGGGTCTTGGAATAGTTAACTTGAAAAAACATTTTTCTTATGCTTATGTTTGTGATTGATTGATTACTTTGTGCGGGTTGCTCAAACTTCTAATTTCTGGTTGGAATTGAAAAGTAAGTTTCTGTAAAAATCATCTGAGATGAGCAATCCTGAGTAGAGGGCCCCTCGAAAAAGGCCATAGCGACTTTGATTGGTGCTAGAGGAAGGCACCGACTCGAGTTTCCGTCAAAGGAAGGGCACCAAGATGGGCTGGTGCTGGGGGGAGAGTATCGTCATAGGCTAATGCTAGTGGGAGGGCACCAATTGATCCCAAGGCTAACAAGATACTACAAGCCCTAGAGATTTTGAGGAATGTGGTTGGGCAGTAGGTGACCTTGAAGCTGCAACCCTCTAGGTCTGAGAATTGGAGAAGGTTTTTACACTGCTGAAGTGCTCAGAGAAGGACAAGGTGACCCTAGTCGTCTATCAATTGTAGGGTAATGCAAGCACGTAGTAGGAAGCCACGGAAGAAAGGGTGTTTCCCGAAGGTATGGTCCTAGAGTAGGATGCCTTCAGTGAGGCTTTCTATGGAAAGTACTTCTCGGACTGCGTGCTAGAGCATAAGATGGTCGAGTTTCAGCACCTCTACTAGAACCAGATGCCAGTGGATCAATATGAGACAAAATTCGTCAAACTGTCGAAGTACACATCAAGGTTGATCGAGGAGCTGATGGACAAAGCGAGGATGTTTAGAGACGACCTAAAGCCAGAGATTAAGGATCAACTAGTGCCTCTGAATCTAAAAAATTATGACAAGTTGTATTGAGAGGAACCTGAATGAACAGGCAGCCACATCTGAGTCACAATTTGTGCCAATAGAGACAATAATCAATTTAAGAAAAGGCCGATGACCGGAGGAAAGTATTCTATCCCTCCCAACCGAAAGGGTGAAGTTGGAAAACCGACATAGAACACAAATGGTGTGTGCGATTTATTAAGTTAATGGAGTTAAGTCTAAAACCGTTGGAATCGATTCTTAATATATCTACCCCGTTAAAGGATAATGTGTTGTCTGCGGTAAGGTCCTTAAGTTGCAAGTTAGTATTGGTGATTGAGAAGAGAGTATAGATTTAATTATGCTGGTGATATTTGATTTTGATGTGAGTATTGGTATGGATTGGCTCACCAAGCAACAAGCTACGAAAGGCGATTCAGTTTAACCCTTTAGTGGGTGGTAGTTCCGAGTTTGTTAAGGCGCGAATAGTAACTATTCGGCTAGAAATTGATTTACGGAAGAGAAATAGATTTTTCTATTTCTATTTCTAGATGAGTTTCTAAACAAAAATAACTATTTGATAACGATATAAAATTTCTACTCCAAAAATATAAATTCATTTGATAACGACAAAAAATTTCTTCCTTTTGAATGGCGGCAAGGCGGACGGCGGTGAACCGGCGATTGGCGATGACGGACAATGACCGAGGGGCGGCGGCGGCAGCAACCTGGCAGTGACCGGTGACCAGCGGCGACCAATGGTGACCAGCGACCAACGGACAGGTGGCGGCCGGCGACCGGCGAATGATGGTCAACGGCGAATGATGGAGGACACGATAAGAAGAATTTTTATTTCTCATTTCTATTCTAGAAATAGAGAAATATAAAATTCTTACTTTTCTAATTTTTATTCCAAACCTATTTTTGTAACAAAAATCTATTTTAAAAATAGAAAAATGGAATAATTTTACCAAATGAATTTCTATTCCGAAACAAGTCCGGAATAGAAAAATTGTTTTTGAAACAGAAATTACTGGTTGTCATACACCCCCTTAGGAATTGAGGAGGACTCTTGATTACTTTAATTTTATCGCTTGAGGTAACCCAGTTGTTGGATGTGGGTAGCCAGGATTATTTGGTAAATATGGTTGATATGTTAGTTGAAGAACCAAGGATGGAGGATATCACTGTAGTGCAGGAGTTTTCTGATGTCTTTCCTGAGAAGTTGCTTGCACTACCCCTAGAAAGGGAGACAAAACTCGTGATTGAGTTGGCCCCTAGGAAGGAACCAATTTCTAAAGCTTCTTACCAGAGTTAAATGAACTAAATGTGCAGATGTAGGAGTTATTGGACAAAGAATTTATTCGTCCTAGTGCATCACTTTGAGGAGCACCAATTTTATATGTAAAGAAGAATGATGGTTCATTGCATCTTTGCATTGACTATCAACAACTCAATCAGGTGACAATCAAGAACAAGTATCTATTGTCAAGGATAAACAACTTGTTTGATCAGCTGTAAGGAGTTTCGCTATTTTCCAAGATCGATTAAAGGACGAGTTACCATTGGTTGAGGATTAAGAAGGAGGATATACCGAAGATGACATTTTGTATGCGATATAGTCACTATGAGTTCACTATGATGTCGTTTGGATTAACCAATGCCCCAACTCCTTTTATGGATTTAATAAACTAAGTGTTCAAAGAGTACTTGGATCAGTTCAAGATTGTGTTCATCAATGATATTTTCGTATACTCGAAAGGTCCAAAGGAGCATGAACAGCACTGAAGGATGGTACTACAGACCCTATGAGAACACGAGCTATATGCTAAGTTTTGGCTGACTCGTGCAACCTTCCTGGGTCACATGATTTCTAGCTAAGGGATTTCCGTTGATCCGATCAAGATTTAAGCATTTATGAATTAGCTAAGACCAACGGCAGTGATTGAAGTTCGAAGTTTCTTGGGATTGATAAGATATTTTATACAATTGGTGGAAAGATTCTCTGCAATAGTCATCTTCAGTCGTCGTTTTTATGTGTGACGTGCAACGGTGATTGCGTGTGAAAGTCGAGGGCGGTTGCGTCGTGCGGCAGTGGGCTCCGCATGGGGTAGGGGGCGAGGAAGGGTTTGTTTGAAACATTGAAGTACCAAGAGAATAGTGGTCCGAAGAGACATTTTCTCGTGTACCTCTTTGCTCATCTTGGTCGAGCATTAAAAAAATTAAAAAAAAAAACGAAAATTTTACTTCAAGTTGAAACCAAAAAGTCAACTTGATTAAGGTGGGAGAGTGCTTGCCACGAGAAGATAAATGAATGGGAAAAAAAAAACGCTTGTCATCTAGTATTCTCAGTGGACGATGGATGTAGTTGTCATCTGAGAATTAAGTCATTCGCACACCACATCGACTACATCAAATGCTAAGCACCGGTCGTTGCTTTGTATTGATAATCAAAGCACACGAGCCCTTTGCCTTTTGCTTCAAAATGCAATTTTGTATTTTGGTTGTTAGAATATTTAAATATTAAATTACACATTCATCTAACAATTTAGATTTTTAGGTAGAACTTTCTAATATAGTGATTAAAGTCTAGCTTATGCATGAGAGGGAATATTAGAATATTTAAATGTTAAACCACAAAACCTCTAACAATTTGAGTTTTTGGCTGAACTTTCTCACATTTGTGAATTTAAACATATTGACACCAAAAATTGATCAATCTTTTGCTATCGACTCGAGTTGAGAAAGATCGAGCGAGATGCAATATAATTGCCAAGTGTTAAAAGACTCTTAGTAAGTACTTGCCAATGACAAAAACAAAGGAAAATTACTAAGTCCAGAGGCATGATGTCGGTCAATGAAGTTCGATTTAAACGACAAAAGGGCCACAGCTAAAACGAATTATGATAGGTAGGGTGCCAGGTAACTACCTAAGTAATGTGCCCAATAGTTTCGGACGCAATTCACTCGGGTAAGCTGACGATGAAGACACGGAATTAACACGATCATGATGTAGAGGAGCTAAAGATCTTGGAAGCCATTGACTACGAAGGTTGAGAAATATGGGCTGTTACATCCGTCAAGAATTGCAAACCGCAAGTTGCAGAAGTGACGGTGTTGCTACGCATGAAAGAGTGGAGAAGTAATGACTGTTGAAGCAGTGGGATTGCTTAGTGCTCGTAAATAAATGTTGCTAAATTTTAGGAGTCACTTAAGATGTGTTTGCTTTCTTTATAACCGCCGTTAATTATCGTTAGGTATGTATACTTACACAATAATTTGTAACACCATTAGCTTGTAATAGGGACCGTCAAAAAATTAACGAACATCACTTGCTCAACTTTATCTTCCTTTTATCTTTACATTCAAATACCCTTTTACATAACTGGCCGTGATTGATTAGCGTTCTTTATTCAAAAATCAGTGAAAAAACTCTTCGCAACCCTCGTCAATGTCCATATCACTCCACCTAGGTTTTTTCCCAGTAATTTCTGCAAAAGAACACATGAGATGAGAACAACACGAATCTGTAAGGGTAACTGACCTGACATGACATGAACTTGATCAACACGAAACTGACAGTATCAAAAAGTGGTCAAAAAAGAACTGATTATGTGACTAGACCTTATTCGGATTGTCAAGGACATGTCTGCTCCGCCGGAGCGCTACCGAGAATCTGAATGTACACCAATCCAGCTGATCCTCTTCCTTTACGATAAAAGGAACCTAACTAGCTCTTTAAGTACTTGATGCCAAGTTGATTATTTTGGCCGAACGATGCGCAAAACGAATGGCAAGGCGAAGAAGCCTGGCTTTCGGACTAGATCGAGCCACTTCGTTCCTTTCGGCCGATCCGGGCAAGTTTAAAAAAAAAGAAATAATAATAAGAAGATAAAATTTAAATAAAAAATTACAAGATGTAGAGAAAAGGAAATGAGTAATTTACTTGGTAGACACTTAATAAAGCGTAAAAAAAAAAAGACACTAATTAAAGCCGTAAACTAGTGAAAATACATAATTAAATATCGATTGGGTCGAGAAACGACGTGGTTGTGGGGGTGAAAATTAAAAAGTGGGCAAGAACATGTCAAAAGAGTGATTCTTGAGACCCAAAGGCAGCAACAATGAATCTAAGTATATTAATGGATTATAAACATGGACATCAGTTGTGTGTAAACTTTAGATTTCATTTGTTCCACGGAAAATGAATGATTTAAAATATATTTTTTTAAAATATTCGCTTATATTATTTTAAAAATGAATAAATGAAGAATATTTTCATCCTACTCAAAGATATTTAGACATAAATTACTTATGAGAAAAAAAAATATTTATCGTTAATTAATTATTTCAAGTAATATAGATTATCAGTTTTTGGACATTGTTTTTTAAATCATTTATTTTTCACAAAATGAATGGAGCATTAAGTAAAACTCTATATGGATGATATCCATGTTTATGAGGTTTATCCCACCTATAGAAAGACTTTACTATTGGTGGAAAACATGAATTATTAAAGGTCAAATATGCAATTGCCAAAAGAATAAGAGAATCAACGCAATTTAGAAGTTGTAGTCTGAAGAGGGTTTGGTACGTTCAGACCACCGGCACCCAATTGTCGTGTGCTTGAAGCTCCATTACAGCAGAAATGGGCATGGAAGAAGCATTTAATTTGCCGACAGAAGCTTAGGTAAGCTCGTCATCAAAATGTGTGGTTCTCAGACCCGAGTCCCCGAGGTAAAAAGCAATTCAGACCCGCTCTTGCAAAGTGTGTTTCGACATTAATTTAAGTGAGCTCGAATCTTTCGAGTTTACAAGATCATCTTCTTGTTCATCACAAGCAAACAAACCTAGAACTGATACATCAATGGTTTTGCTCGGCATGACAAACTTCTTGGTTCTTGTTCTCTTTCTCGTTTCGTGTCATCTGAAGTTTCTTACTTGCACATACACCATCACCCCAACGAAATTCATCAGAGACCCGGAAGCCATAACTTCGAAAGGCGGTGTCTTTAGGCTGGGATTCTTTAGCCCTACGAATTCTTTCGATATGCCTTTCTTTTCCAACTTGATTCTAAACTAAAAATTTGTTCCAGAAAAAGGAATATAAAACTGTGTTACCAAATATAATTTTGTTCTAAACCTATTGCAGGGAACGGAAAAATAATTATGATCTGAAATAAAATGATTATCAGGCGCGCGAGTTTACATGTTTGTTGATGACTCTTATATATAAGAACCAGCCGACAAAAATGGAGAAGAAAAATGTGAATTAGTGAGCCACAAAATGTAATTAAGAAGGGAAGATTTGAATTACTTATGTACAAGCCCCATTTATTAGTCTCTATAGATCACCCTCCCTGAGGATTAGCACATTGTGTTAGCACACTCCAATTACTAAACGGATGGAGGAGATTATCCAAACAGTTATAAATTTATTGTACAGTTCATTTTTTGCGTAAAATTCTAACGGCAATCCTTCCAATCAATTTTCATCGAAATTGCTAATATTACACTGCAGCAATTCGGATTGTCAATGAAGAGTAGATGAAGTTAGCAATTTCCATACAATATACGTAGGACTGACTGGGTAATTTCTCGTTGAATGATGAAACTGAATGGAAATATAGCAAAAATCGTGCAAAATACTCGAGTATTTCTGATTTGTCGAAAAGAAGGTGAAGTTGTGGCGTGGACCTTGACGTTTGACGGTCGTTTTGTTGGCGGGTCCCTAGCGGCAAATCCACACGGCGCAATTTGGGATTTGGAACTAGTCAAAAAGGTACCACCAAAAGTAAGTTGGGGAGAAAGATAGTGGAGACCTCAAGATTGAATAATCCGTCTTGTCTGTCGACGCCCAATAAAAATTCTTAAATTCGTCATCGTCCAAGTCAAATTGAGCTATATAGACCGCTATGTCCCTAGGTTCTATCCGAAAAGTTTGGGGGCTTGACGCTTGGGACACGGATTGCGAAATAGTGAGATTGCGAAGTCGGTCGCTAGGATAAAACGTGGTAGGGAAAATTACTAAAAAAAGTCTGAAATTTATTATACGATCAATAATTCAGCAATCAACTTTTTAATTATACTAACTTAATTTTAAATATTTCGATGATTTGTCAATTTAACATTTTCAGCCTATTTTGATTAAAAATTATTAATATGGATATCGGACATCTTATATGGCGGCCAGTAATTTATTCTAATTTCTTCTAATTCTATTCCTTTTTTTTTTTTTTGGCTCTAGGCCAACAATCCCCGCCTAGTATAAGCAAGGGCATTGCAGCCCTCGTTGGCCACAAGCAAGGAGCTCGTGACCCTTGCCCATATCAGGCAAGGGTCGCGGGCAAGGGTCGCCAACCTTTGCTAGCCTGGAGTAAAGGGTAAAAAAATAAAGAAAAGAATAATAAAGTACCAACAAATTCAAACAATTTACATTAGTGTTAATAGTGCACGTAAGATGGCCGGCATCGACGTTAGCACTTACTAGCCAAATTTGGCCGGTGGGACTAGAATAGCAAATTGTCAAAGCGTTTAGGATAAAATTAAGAAAAAAAATTGGCACAATTAAAAAGTTTAATACTGAATTGAACGCCATATTTACGACTTTGTTGGTAATTTTCCCAAACATAGTATGGGTTGGGAAAGACAGGATAGCAATCCCTTGGATTGCTTATATCCTATTTTGTATTTGCGAAAATATTTGTATGTTTCAGAATGTTACTTCAAAAGAAAAAAGAAACAATAAATATATAAACTACACGTTGCCACCAGTCGCCATTGATAAGGACGATAATGATTATAGTGGTAGTCCTTCAGACTAATCACTGTGGTGGGGCGAGCGATGTAGAGAATGTAATGACCCATTTTGACAAGGGTAGAAGTGGTCGCTAGGGGGACAAAGACCAACTCTTGACATGCTTATAAGATGGCGAATAGAAAAAAAAAAATGAACCGAATTATGCATCAAATAGAGAGAGAGAGAGAGAGAGAGAGAGCAATTCTAAAATATATGTGGATGTGGAAACTGAAATCAATTCATGAAGGTACATTTTGACGTAAGGGGAAACTTTGCTTCAGAACTCCAAAGGGGCCTTTTGACGTAAGGCATGTTGACGGCCACCGTGGAGGGATCAACTGAGAGCAGCGACTGCCGTGTGGCCGTTGCTAGTGGGGCCGCCAAACTACCCTAATGGTACGACGGTGGCCGAAGCCCACGCACAAATCCATTCCGTTGGTTTTCCTTTTTCCCATATTTTTCTCCCCACGCTTTGAAACCCTGAATAAAGAAAAATCCCTTTTTTTTTTTTTTTTTTTTTAAATCGAATTTACTAGACATGGGATACCAGGTACGTCTGGTAATCCTGCCAACACGTTTAGGTAAATATCCAGACGGCGCTACCGACGTAAGCACGCAAAGTTACGTGGTTAAGATATTGACCAGATCTCTCTCTCTCTCTCTCTCTCGATCTCTCGATCTCTCTCGCGTTCTTACTTGAAATGGCGTTATCGTGAATTGCCGTTCAACCCAACCAATCCTTACAAAGTAGGAAAGAGAGAAACTTTCTGGCTTCGCCATGGATTCCCGCGAACCGCACCTTCCCCTGCAACTTCGACGAAGCTTGGCCTCTCTCTCTCTCTGTCGTCAGAGAAGAAACCTTCCATGAAAAACTTAAATGAGCATCCGATGACTCCAACCATCTTTCACATGAGGAATTCTTCTCTCTTATCTGTTCCTGCGTTGTCATCTTCGATGCTTTCGTCCCCACCTTCCTTCCTCCCTTCCTTCCTCCCTTCCTTCCTCCTTTCCTCAGTTCCTATATAATGAGCATTCCCCCCCGTCCATACCCAGATCACGCCCAGAGCATCTGCATACACACGCACGCATCGGCTTTTTCGCGAACGTGACTGCGCGCAGCAGGTTTTCTTTCTCTTCTTCTTCTCAATACTAACGACAGAGCGATGGCGACGCGAGGCGGGGCCGTGGTGGCGTTCGAGGACTTCTTCCCCGTGATGGTCGAGAGGCTCGGGGCGCGGGGGTTCATGGAGGAGCTGAGCAAAGGGTTCCGCCTCCTGATGGATAAGGAGAAGGGTGTGATCACCATGGATAGCCTGAGGCGGAACGCGGCCGTCCTGGGGCTGAGCGGCATGAGCGACGACGACGTCCGGTCGATGCTGCAGGAAGGCGACCTCGACGGGGACGGGACGCTGGACGAGAAGGAGTTCTGCGTGCTCATGTTCAGATTAAGCCCCGGGTTGATGAAGGGCTCCAAGGAAATGCTGGAGGAAGCCATTGATTCTTGAACTTTTACGATTGACTTGTAGCTACTGATCTACCATTTCCTCCTTTTAATACATAAAATTTGTGGACGGTACCTCCCGATACCGCTTTATTCTCCTTTACGCCTCGATCATCTCATGAAATCACGACCGCATCACTTACAAAACGTATCTCAATCGCGAACCATCCAACTAAACTTTCAAGATGACGCGTTGTGAACTAATTAGTAATTATAACTCGAAATTTTCGATATTCCGAGGTTGACATATACATATGGAAATGGCATAACTTGGGCCTATGGTCAAAATGGCAATCTGGTCTGCTCTATCACTGGTCGGGTCCCTTCTGTACAAAAAACCATTCGGCAGTTCGAATCCTGGAGGGAATCGAATGTACTCTAAAGAACCTATGGATATTTCTGCTAAATGGAATTCTGGGTAGATAGGAATATTGGTTCGGCGCGTACGGAATTCTGCACATTAACTATTTTTCATGGAATGTGAGGCCGTCTAGATATTCCAATTTCAGCATCGTGAGCTCCATGTCGGTTTAGCCTATCTTATTTCGCGTGAGATACTTTTTTTTTTTTTAATCTTTAGAGCAACCTGAGGAAAGCGACTCGTTTAATGAGCCTTCCTGCTAGGGCCTTGTCCAAGTAGAAACATATTGTAATTATATTTTTTTTTGTTAATTTTTGGAGAAGATAATTGAAATTTTCAAAGGCGTGGATACCCGTCGTATGGGGTTTAGGACGAGGTAATGTAAACTTACCTCACGCGACCAATACTTTAGCAAATCAATTCTTTGTAGACTAATGCCCATTGGTAAATTGATCAAAGGTAAAATTCCACCTTCGATCCTTGAAAATGAGTACTCTTTTCCAAGTAAATTTCTTCAACTTTTGAATCGTCTAATCTACTTTGTGGACTTGCACAATTTCTCCAATCAAATCCAATTGATAATAGTTTGACGTAGAAATTTTTTTAACACAGTAAACCATTGACTAAAGCACGAGACTGAAAATATTAATGATGAAGATCATAACAAGAATTTGAGCAATGAAGGCCTTGTTTGTTTAATTGTGTTTATGTTCCCTAGAACAAAAATTTCTGTTTTTTTGTTCTTAGGAACAAAAAAAGAACAAAAACACGTTTGTTTACATTGGCGAGGCCCAGCCTCATGCAGCCACGACAAGGCTCGGCCTCCCCAACTAGCGCGAGGTCGGGCCTCACCAGGCCACGGCAAGGTCGAACTCCCACCGCCTGGGCAAGGCCGAGTCTCACCGGGGCTAGGGTGGCCTTCGGCGAGCTCGCCAAACGTCACCCGTCGGTCGCCCGACCAATCGCCAAAGAGAAAAATAAAAAAGGAAAAATAAAATAAAAATATTTAAAAAAATTAAAAGAAAAAAAAAAAATTATACAAATTTACCAAACGTGTTTCTATTTTTTTTTTTCTATTCCAGAACAGAAATTTTATACAATTACTAAACGCATTCTTCTATTCAAAAATTATTCCCCAAAATATAAGGGCCTGTTTGTTTTCACTTCTTTTTTCTGTTTAAAAACAGTTTTTTTTTTGTTCCTTGGAACAAAAAAGGAATAGAAACGCGTTTGTTTTGTTCCAAATCTATTTTTTTGTTCCCAGAAATACATTTGGAACAGAAACAAGAAACAAAAAAATTTTGTTTATTGTTTCTGGAACAAAATTTAGAAACACTTTTCTCTCTCTTCCATTTGCTTCTCTCTTGTTTCTTCTTCTTTTTTCTTTCTTTTTTCTTTGGCCGGCAACCTCGCCGGAGCATCACCCGCCACTAGGCGAGCTTGATCTTGCCCAAATCCGGCGAGGCCGAGCTTACCCAGCAGCCAGTGAGGCTCGGCCTCGCTGGGCCACCGCCAGGTCGGCGTTGCTTGGCGGTGGCCCGGCGACGCCGAGTCTCACCGACCGCTGGGCGAGTTCGGCCTCGTTGGATCTGGGTGAGCTCGAGCTTGCCCAACCAAGGCGAGGCCGAGCCTCGCCGTGGCTGGGTGAGGCTGTCGGCCCTCATCGGCCGGTCGTTGGCCATGGTTGAGGCCGGCAATCGGCCAAAAGAAGAAAAAAATAAAGGAAAAATAAATAAGAAAAATAAGAAAAATAAGAAAGAAAATAGAAAAAATAAAATAAAAATATTTAAAAATTAAAAGAAATAAAAAAATTATACAAATTTACCAAACGTGTTTTTATTCTTTTTATATTTCTGGAACAAATTTACCAAACGCGTTTTTTTGTTCAAAAATTGTTTCGAAGCAAAAATATTTTTTTCTATTTTTGTTCCCAAAACAATTTTGAAGAAATGTTACCAAACGCACCCTAAATAGTTTTTTTTTTTTAATTTCTGTTACTGGGAACAATTTGTGAATAGAAACGTTACCAAGTGCACCCGAAATCTATCAATGCAATAGTGAAATTTCTTACATTGAGACTCGCGTTGGCTCCAACAAACACGTCAACTCTTGTGAAAATGAGTACTCTTTTCCAAGTAAATTCTTCAACTTTTGAATTGTCTAATCTACTTTGTGGACTTGCATAATTTCTCCAATCAAATCCCTTTGATATCAAATCCAATTGATAATAGTTTGACGTAGAAATTTTTTTAACACAGTAAACCATTGACTAAAGCACAAAACTGAAAATATTAATGATGAAGATCATAACAATAATTTGAGCAATGAAGTCTATCGATGCGATAGTGAAATTTCTTACATTGAGATTCTCGTCGGCTCCAACAAACACGTCAGCTCTAGTGGTCGAAATTTGGAGTTGGAGAATTGCTTTTCTATTTAGTGAAACTTTTTGCCTATACCTCACTAAATAATTTAGAATTTTAAACAATTGATTGAAAAAAAAAAAAATCTGCAAAGTTCTAACCGAAATTTTACCTCAATCCAAAAATCAAATCCATTTTAATACATTGTTACATTTGTCAAATTTGATTTTTTTAAGCAAAAGGAAATATAAAATTTTTACATTTATAAATTTGTTAATTTGGTTCTTTTACATTTTCTTCTTATTATTCAAATCGTACAAATTGTAGTCGTTGTTTTAGTTTTTTTTCCAAATTCAAACGAATTAAAGCAAAAACCTTAAATTAGTCGCATAGAATATCAAAAAGGCTTTGGAGATATAATTTTCTCCAAAGGACAATTATACCAAAATTACTTTCTAATATATTTTTCAATTGCTTTTACCCATTATACTTTGGGCCACGTGCCGCGCCATTTCCGTTACAACTTCCCTTCTCCGATTGATCAATTCTTTTTATTTTATTTCTTCCTTTTCTTTCCTCAAGAATCTCACTTTCCTTCTTCTTTCCACACCTCTTTACTTCTCAATTCTCGGCTTTTGCAACACTTTTCTCGTCTCTCTGTTGTCTCTCTTACAAGTCATTCTTTTCTTAAGTCGTGGGGCATTGAAAAGGTGAATATCTATTATGCCAACCCCGCCGTCTTTCACACTTTGGCTAGCACAAACATTGGGCTCAACTTTATTTTCGAAAAGCCACCCCCGTAAGGTCAAATATGACAAGTCGTGGTCCATCTTCACCCTACTCTTCCAACCGCCGCCCTCATTGCCCGATTGTTGCGTTTCAGAGTCCGACCGGTCAATTTATGCCCCCTCGAAACATCCTATTTGGAGTTCAAGGATGTACGTGACACTATTGACTACAATGTAATCGTTTTGGCCCAAGAACTCGGCAAACATATCTAGCTCGTCATTTTGGGGCAATGTAATATCTATAAATTAACTCACTTAACGTATTGTTTACATTAACCCGTCTTATCCCAGTCTCATGGATTTGTCCTTTAGCATACAAGTAAACACTTTCCCAAGAGATCACTCATTCTGGTAGTATTTCCACATGCGGACACTTAACCTTGGAGTTACAAAGTTAAACATTGTTATTACGTAAAAAATTATTCATGAGTTATTTCCAATTTTTCAATATATATCTCGAGCACATTCTCTCAATGTTTGGTGTTTAGTTTGATTCATTCATGTCACATTCGTCATCCTAAAAATTTGCTAGAAACCGCTCCTAGTCCGAACACTTTGGCCTTGGGAACCATTGGACCAAGTCGTTACGGACGAGCTAACGATGTGGCGGCTAGACATCCATCTCGAGAACTTGACAGCCTAGGGAAATCGATGGCAACATGGAGAGTGATCTTTTTGTGGAACTCGTTTGGGTTACCGCCGTATGTTTCCCTTGTTTTTGCGCATTCGATCTTTATTGGTATGAATACAAGCCACCCTTGATATTTCACGGGACTGTAAAGTTGAAATTAAGAGGACCAATTCAAGAAGAAGAAGGAGGAGGAAAGTAGGGCCTACAAGGAGAGGAAATTTAAAAAAAAAAAAAAAAGGAAAGGAAAAAGAGTTGACCTGATAAAAATGACTCCGATTTTAGAGAATTGCAAATAAAAGTGGCGGGCCAAAACACAACGTTTTTCGTTGATTGAGTGTAAGCTATCAAAAGAGTGGAAAAAGCGCCTACGACTTTCTTGAAACAAGCCTTTCAAACATTAGACACTATTTGGTAACCATCTAAATAGTGTATGATTCTGATTTTTTGTTCATGGGATCGCTTGGAAACAAAATTGCGTTTGATAAAATTTTTGTTCCTAGAAACAAATTTCTATTTTTTTGTTATCGGAAGTAGATTTAAAACAGAATTAAGAATAATAAAAAAAGTTGATTATTGTTCGGGAACAAATTTAAGAATAAAAACCAACTATTTTTCTTTCATTTTCTCTTCTTCTTCTTCATCAATTGCCATCCGCAATTGCTGTACGCCGCTGTCCGCCACCGTACGCCGCCGGTTCTTCTTGGTGGCTAGAGTGTTAAATGGGTGGATCGGGTCGGGTTTGGGTCGAGTTGTTAATGGTCCAACCCAAATTGATCCATTAATTCATTTATGACCCATTTACGCTAATGTAAATTTTCCGACCCAACCCGACCCAACCCGACCCATACCCAATCCATATTAATAAAATATTTTCATATTTGACCAAATTTAGAAAAACTCACAACCCGACCATCACAAACCGTCAAAACAACCACTAACTAGAAAGTAGAATTATAGGAATGAAGCACGTTTCTCGCCGAAAAGTTTCAGCAGCTGCCGCATCCAAAGAAAATTAAACACATCCCTTCTCAGCAAACAAAATTAGCAACAAAGGGGATTAATAAAAATTCAATCTTAAAATCGAAAATTTCAGCAGCTGCCGCATCTAAAGAAAATTAAACACGTCCCTTCTCAGCAAACAAAATTAGCAACAAAGGGGATTAAATAAAAATTCAATCTTCGCTTCTGCGCCGACCGAATTCGCAGCCGGAGATTCACAAATTCACGAAGCTGTACTGCAACAACAGCATAATTAGCAACACGTACCGGTGATGCGAACAAGGGTTTCCCTCCCAGAGAGGTCGGTGACATGCTGCGAGCGAAGCACGTGCCGTCAGACCGGGATCGGAGGGGCAAAAGAAGGAAAGCGAAGAAGAGCGATACATACGTACGATGAAGGTGTCGTTGAAGGAGGCGAAGACGTGGGCGACCCCGAAGATGTACTCGCCCTCGCGCACGGCGGGGCTGAGCGTGACAGTCTCCTCCTTGGGCTCCCTTACCTTTCTCTTTGACTGCGGAGAAAAGGAGAATTGTGACAGTCCGAGCTACGATTCTCGGGCGTGCGCAAGGAAAGAGTCCCTCTCTTGTTCTACATCACCTAGGAAGAGAGTCATGAGTTAACTTATAACACTTGAATATCGTTCGTGTCAGGACAGGTGGCCTAAAGTGAACAATATTACACAGTAAAAGTCCACGGTCGCGAGTGAGTGCTAGGCTTTTGAAGCGGAAATTGAAATCGCTATCTATTCCACCAATCGCATCAACGAATCCCCCCCCCCCCCCGATGTACAGGAGAAGTTCGGCGGGATTTACAAAAAGCAGGGAATCGCAGAATCAGCGGGTGCAGTAGAGTGATTGATCAATTCTTTTTATTTTGTTTATTCCTTTTCTTTCCTTAAGAATCTCACTTTCCTTCTTCTTTCCACACCTCTTTACTTCTCAATTCTCGGCTTTTGCAACACTTTTCTCGTCTCTCTTTTCTCGCTTACAAGTCATTCTTTTCTTAACCCCGCCGTCTTCCACACTTTCGCTAGCCCAAACATTGGGCTCAACTTTATTTTCGGAAAGCCACCCCGTAAGTTCAAATATGACTAGTTCTTTGACTTCATTAGGGAGAAGCTGCGGTCCATCTTCACCCTACTCTTCCAACGGCCACCCTCATTGCCCAATTGTTGCGTTTTAGGGCCCGACCAGTTGATTTGTGCCCCCTCAAAACCTCCCATTTGGAGTTCAAGGATGTATGTGACACCATTGACTACATCCTCAGTTGGTTGTTTAGTGCGGGTAGCGCATGAGGACTGTGAAGTTGATGTAATCGTTTTGGCCCAAGAACTCGGCAAACATGTATAGCTCATCATTTTGGGACAATGTGATATCTTTAAATTAAACAATGTGATATCTTTAAATTAACTCACTTAACATATTGTTTACTTTGACTTGTATCATACCAATATTACGAATTTGTCATTTAGTGTACAAGTAAACACTTTCCCAGGAGATCACCCATTCTGGTAGTGTTTCCACATGTGGATACTTAACCTTGGAGTGACAAAGTTAAACATTGTTATTACGTCAAAAATCATCCATGAGTTATTTTTAGTTTTCAGATATATCTCGTGCACATTCTCTCTATGTTTGGTGTGCAGTTCGGTTCATTCCTATCTCATTCGTCATCCTAAAAATTTGCCGGGAATAGCTCCTAGTCCGAATCCTTTGGCCTTCGGGACCATCGGACTAAGTCGTTATGGACGAGCTAATGATGTGGCGGCTAGACGTCCATCTCAAGAACTTGCTAGCCCAAGGCAATCAACGACAACATGGAGGATGATCTTTTTGTGGAACTTGTTTGGGTATGTTTCCCTTGTTTTTGCGCATTCAATCTTTATTGGTAGCCACCTGTGAGATTTCGCAGGATTGTTAAGTTGAAATTCAGAGAACCAATACAAGAAAAAGGAGGAGGAAAGTAGGGCTTACAAGGAAAGGAAAAAAAAATCAAAAGAAAAAAAGACTTGACCAAATGAAAATGACACCGATTTTAGAGAATTGCAATAAAAATGGTGGGCCATATAAGAGATAATATTGCCGAAACACAATGTTTTTCATCGACTGAGTGTAAGCTATCAAAAGAGCGGAAAAAGCGCCTAGCACTTTCTTGAAAAGAGCCTTTCAAATGTTAATATGTTACCAAAACAAAACACTTATTGAGGATTGCCCCTGAAATTAGGGGTGTCTGCGATTCAGTTCAATTTGATTTTTTTAAAATCAAACTGTTAATAAAATTTTGATTCAATTCGATTTTCAATTTCATCCAATTTTTCATTTTTGGTTTTCAACTTTCAATTTTGATTTTCACATTTATTTATTTATTTATTTTCTTTTCTATATATATATTTTTCGTTTTAGAAAAAAGCTTTTATCGGTTTGTTGGTTCGGTTCGATTCGATTAATCCATAAAAATCAAATCGATAAAAAAACTCTGTTTTTAATGAATTTTTCGGTTAGTTTTTGGTTCGGTCTTCGACGCCTCTGTCTGAAATGAAAATCTTCACGGAAAGCGGGGGCAGAAAAGGATAAGCGGCTTCATAAGACGGTGCGGGATCCAATTTCTAGGGCACCGATTACCTCGTTCCCAAATTTCCCCCTCTGCAACCTTTCTTCCTCAATTCCTCTGCGATTCGATCTGCTGCTGCTTCGGGAGGGGACGCGATGCCGCAGCGACACTCGAAGAACAACAACGACCTCGCCTTCTTCACGTACGACGAGAAGCGGAAGCTCGGGTACGGCACCCAGAAGGAGCGGCTCGGGAGGGACTCGATCAAGCCCTTCGACGCCTGCTGCCTCTGCCTCAAGCCCTTCATCGACCCGCTCTGCTGCCAGAAGGGCCACGTCTTCTGCAAGGAGTGCATCCTCGAGTGCCTCCTCTCCCAGAAGAAGGACATCCAGAGGTGCGTCCCCCCCACCCGACCTGATCTTTCTTGGGTTCTCGCGTGGTGATTTGTCGAGTCGCGATGCGAGGTGAATTCCTGTTGTGGCCGAGCTTGATTGGTTTTTGCTAGTGTTTTGCTGCGCCCGCGCGTTGATTTGTCCGAGTTCGTCGGTGGGGTGTGCTTGGTTTGCGTCGAATTCGGGATTGAAGGGGAATGGTATTTGTGCTTTTTGGGGCATTTGGTGTCCTTGAGGGTATTCAAATGTGCGAAATTGAAACTCGGCTCGTTCGATTCCTGCTTGGCGCCATGACGGGTTGAAGTTTGATGCCAAATAGATACTGCTGATACACCGGGATAGATGGATTGCGTAGATTGTATTTGGACGATTTGGGCATGTGACTTCAAGCAAGTCAATTTGAGATGTTGAACCATATCACAGGCTAGGTTGAGGCCTCTAGCGATGGAGGCTATTTCGTGTCTCTTTAACTCGCTCAGCAATACTTATGTCAGTGTTTGCGATGAGCGTGCTACTCTAAATTTTTTGTTCCTTTTCGATCTCATGGGTCGGTGCTAGTAGTTGGACAGCTTAATTATGCTAATTGGGACCAACAGCTCCATGTTTAAAGATGTAACTTTCTGGATAATAACCTGAAAAGACAGAGACCAACAAAGGTTTCTCTTTTTTTCTGGGTTTTATTCGAGAGTATTGAACTACTGAAAGCGTAGCTACAGGTTATCGGTCCCCAAGATAAGTCTTCCTCAGGTAGGAGCTAAATTGTTCTAGCAATCGGAGTCCTGTACTGCTGGTTAGGTTGTTGAGTTGGGCATGTCATAATTTTGAAAGAGCATATCCCTTTTCCATTTTCGTGCATCTGGGCCTCTGTGTGTGCATAGGCTTTCATGTGAGAAAGAAGTTTGTAGTGTGGTGGGAGAGGGATTGTGGTGCCTTTTGCTGGGATATAGTTTCTTCTATTGGCCCAGAAGTAATTTAAAATTCTTTTTGCTGGTTCAGAGAGCAAGATGCAGTATTTTTCCGACTATTTGGTTGATGGTAGGGTTGAAACTTCCATGTATGCTGAGCTGTTCCCTCATGAAAAGATAGTTCAGTAGTGAAAGCATTCTGTGGTATGTAATTCCTGTCTGAAACAATAGAAGTCTAGAAGTCTTCCAATCATCATTTGCATCAGGTATGAGCTTTGAGTGCTGGTGCCTCTGGGAAAACAATTATGTACATCTGGAGATAACAAGAGATGCTTGATTGAGACTTAGAAAAAGAAAGTGGGATGTTTGTATGGCTAACCATACTATTTGGATATAAAACTATCAGAGTGACTTGATCTTACAAAAAGTGGGGAAAAAAACTGTAGAGAACAGTTGACATCCAGCATTTTGTTGTTACCTTTTCCTCCCTATTGCTGGTGTCATGCTAAAAGTCTCCTTGAACTGGCAGAAAACTAGCGGCTCATGAAGCTCAGCAGAAGCATGAGAAAGAAGAGGAGGAAGAGCGGTTAATGCAGCAGAAAGCTAGGGAACTTGATGCATTTGATCAACAAAACCATGGTGCAGTACCTCAATACACTGATAAAAATCACAGCCAAGACAAAAATGGCTTCCATGGTGCAAACAGTGTCAAAGTTACTTCTTATGAGGAGGAAGCACTTCGGACCATGAAGGCGTTTTGGCTGCCCTCAGCTACTCCAGAAGCTCCTCGTAAGGTAGAAGCACCATCCACCAGCACAGTCTGCCCAGAAGGCAATGAGAAACTAAAGCTGAAGACCCTTTTTCCTATTTGCTTCGTGGAAGACACCAGCGAGAAGAAGAAACCCAACTCACTGGATAAGACGTATATATGCCCTAGCTGCAAGGTCACATTGACCAACACCGTGTCACTAGCTGCGCTTAGCTCCTGTGGGCATGTCTTCTGCAAGAAATGTGCAGAGAAGTTTATTGTCGTCGATAAGGTTTGTCTCGTTTGCGATAAGCCGTGTAAAGAGAGGAATTTGGTGAAGTTGGAAAAGGGAGGGACAGGTTTCGCTGGGCATGGGGATTATCTCGAAGCGACTGACTTCAAACATTTGGGGAGTGGTTCAGGTTTAGGGCTGGTGAGACCTGCAATGAAGACCTGAATCTTGATTTTCTAGTTTTGTGTCAGCCAACATGTTTATTTTCTTAGAGGAAAATGGGGGTGGCTAATTTCGAATTTCACTCAATTAAGATATCCAGTTGCGCTCAGTGTATCCTTTTTCTGTAAGATGGCGATGCAAATGTACCCATCTAATGAAATTTTTAATCAAATTCTAAAGGTGTTTGTGTTTTGATGAGTGCTCTAGAAGTCTTTTTTTCCATCAAATTTCAGTTTAGGCAGAGAACATTTATGGTGAATTAGTGTAGAATTGAGACATAATATCGTTGGCGTTCTCTACTCGAGGATTTAAAGGTTTATTTTGGTTAATTTAATGTCTAATATTCTTGAAAAGCCTCAATCACGTATTCATCTCGCTGTTCGGAACCTAGAAAATTTTAGGTTGACTCTGACGTGGAATATTGGAATATTTTGAATTGGACAGGTGGCCAACAGGGCAAATGACGTGTCATTTGTAGAAAAACGATTGTCGTCGCGATTTTCTCACCGAAAAATTCCAAATCAAAATCAACGGCTCCAATTGATGATTCCAAACCCTAATTGAGATCGCTAGTCATGAATCTGCTTTTGCCAATCGAGCTCATGAGCTAACATCGATTCATAAACCTATAAAGTTCAATTGTAGAAAAAAATTAAGTTCGACCTCCATGTGTTTGTGCTTTTTCTGTGTTGGACTTGAGCTATATGAACGCCATTGGATGCAAGTGATTAGTAAACTTCCGTCCTTCTTCCTGCGCTGGTGCTATCTCACCAGTCCACTCTCATAGTCTCTTGGGTCATTTACAAATTTGAAAGTCAATGTTCACCGTTTGGCCTTTCATCGAAGATTGAAAAAAATAAAAAAAGAGAGAGCACATGCACGAAGTGAACCATGTTTTCCTTAAATTGCTATAAACAGGTTCTTCAAGAAAGTCATCCAATTAAAACTACACGGCCAAGCTCACCAAAGGAGTCAAACTTCGAAATTTATGGTTGAGTTCACATGTTGCGTTTCAACCTGTGAGATACCATGAAAGAAATCCTCTCTTGTGCTAACTTCATGGACAAAGTACTGCGCGTATGACTTAAGACATATGGCGGATGCATTGGCTTATTCTCTAAGGCTGCGTGATCTTTGTGGTGCGCAAAAAGCTATTGGGGACTGGAAATTCTGGGTTTAATTGGGTTATGCAATTCTTGGAAGGCCATTTCCTTGATAAAAGAATCCTGAAGTTGGCTTGGAATGGGGCCATTCACTGCATTTGGAAGGAAAGGAACTCTGTGTTGCACGCTGGTCCTTTCTCTAAGCTCATCGAGAAGCATTCTTCTTTCAATGAGAGTTCGAATAGCAGCTTATCATTCAACACCAGAGGAAGCATGATATGGGTTAAGTTCCCGTTGTGCTTTATCATTCAACAACATTCAGTGATGCAGTGTGGAATAACACTAGGAGGTTGAAATGTTTCACCAAATTATGCGTGCAAAGCGTTTGTGGCAAGGTCAGATTGCGTGTCTTAGTAACGCGTCTGCCTGTGCCCGACGTCAAACTTCGGACACATTGCTTGGTAGACAACGGGTAGTTTTCACTGAGCATATTGTTTCTCTTGGAGTTCATATGCAGGACATAAGTAGCCTGGTAAAGCTCAGATATTAAAGGCGGAACACTTCAGAAGAAAGGAGCAGCATTCTCATTGAAAACAAAGTATTCCAGGATCCAACTCCACTGTGAATCAGGATAATCAGACACATCACATTAACAACATTACCCTACAAAACGAAAAGAAAAAGGATTTCAAGAATATAAATGAAACAAGGACACAGATGAACATCACAAACTGGCACTAACCACTCACGATAAACTTTGCTCTAGCATGGCCTTCATTGATTTGGAGCTGCTCTCCATTGCCATCAAGAGCCAAAAACAAGTCACGAGCACCGCCTTTACTAGGCATTCGGGCTTGTGCCTCCGCTCTGCAATGACTTGCTGCATAGCACGTCAACTCCACCCACACTCTACTCATGATCTTCCACTTTACTAGCTTTAGATTACTCAAATCTTTGGCCGAGATGCATCCATCAAACAAGACTGATTTGCTCTGATCTGCCTTCACGTCGATTGGCTCTGCACCCTTGGCCCTCGTGTCCACGTCCATGATTTTGTGGCAGGCATCCTTCAGTTTCTTTACTGCCTCTGTTCCCTCCTCTTGAAGAACTTCTTTGCCTCAGCGCTTGTGTCCCAGAATCTTATCTGGCCGAGGCCGGCCACATTGGACATCATTGTAGGTTGCTTGATTAGAAGATACAGCACTTATTAAAGTAAATGTCTCATTAGGCCTGGAGCAGCACAAAGTAAGAGCAATCCTTGCATAAAATACTCTGGAAATAATAGTTTGAAAATCCACTCAGTAATGGATAGATTATTTACCTTTCTTGACGAGTTAAGAATTTCCTATTAACAAACTCGAGCTTGTTACTCAGTGTCGACTTTTTCTGAACTATCTGACAAGAAAAATATCGTACGACTTCACGGCGATTATCATCCTATATAAGTGTGTAATGCGAGTTTAGTAACGTGTACTTCTTTTAATTCATGGTGATAAGTGCACTTTTTTTTTTTATGACATGATGATATTCACTTAACCTCTCGCATTTGGGAGCTTCTCCATAAATATCATGATGGAAACATTGTAGGGAGAAGAACTGCAGTTCTTACATATAGGATTCTGGTAATAGTAGAGATTATTGCATCTTCCCAATACATCAGCACATGATTTTCTCGATTGATGCCTCATTGATAATACATTCTCTCTTAAGATCTGAGTAATGTTTAGCCTGGTATATTATGAACAAAATCAGCTATGATCTCAAATGAAACCTGAGTTCAGTTCAGAAGTGTAACTAAGAGCCTCAATACGTAACAAATTAAAATTGGCGATTTCCAGGAGAGAAGCATGACACCGCCACCATTGCAAAGTTCTCAATCTACCTGGGGCTTTGAATCAGTAGAAATATGGAAGTATCCATTCAAAATGAGGAACCTGAAACCAAACATGATAGAACAGTGCAGGCTTCGTGTACTCCTTCATATGGAAAATTTAAGTCACACTTGACTTGACATCTAGCATCTAATTCTATGCTGCATCAGATCCCTCAAGGAAACATGTGCATCTTAATTTGGAACGAGTGCGGTTGGACATCACAGCCAGAGAGATGTTAATATATTACAGGAGAAAAAAGCTGCCGGGACATTTTAGGTGAAATTTCGCTTGCATTTGACAAATCTTCATGGTTTCATGACCCAAGAAATGCCTGCAAAATGGGTAAGTTCAGGAATTACACAGTGATGAGATGACAATACAAAATTCCACCCCTGGCCCCAGAGGAGGGGGTAGGGGAGAGAGAGCTGAACCGGGAATTGCAAACAGAATGAGATTCTAAATGCATTGGTCCGTGAGTTTCACATCAATTTCTTCCGATGAATCAGCTTACCTCTCAATTAACTGGATGAGTATAGTAGCAGATTTGGGCAGTTGTAGACCTGACATTGACGTGGTACTTTGAACGCAGTGCTGCTTAGACGAGGCAAGTTGCACAGCCGTAATCTTTTCAATGAAGAACCTGCTGAGTTGCCCTTGAATATAGTTTCCAAGCTTTCACATGAGTTTATCTCAAGAATCTCCAGTTTTGGCACTAATTTGGATGAGAGAGAAACTTCTTTGAGCTGGGGACAAGATTCTATTTTAAGCTGTTTTAGATTTTTGAAGGTCTCCAGCTTCACTTCCTGACTGCATATGGTCTTCAGCTTAGCAGTATAGGATATGTGGAAAATTTCCAGATTTTCAGCTTTTCTAACCACTCCCTCTAAATTCTCCAGCTTCGGACACTGTTCTATTTTAAGCTGTTTTAGATTTTTGAAGGTCTCCGGCTTCACTTCCTGACTGCATACGGTCTTCAGCTTAGCAGCATAGGATATGTGGAAAATTTCCAGATTTTTAGCTTCGCTAAGCACTCCCTCTAAATTCTCCAGCTTCGGACACTGTTCTATTTTGAGCTGTTTTAAATTTTTGAAGCTCCCCGGCTTCACTTTCTGACTGCATATGGTCTTCAGCTCAGCAGCATAGGATATGTGGAGGATTTCCAGTTTTTCAGGTTCTCCAAGCACTTCCTCTAAATTCTCCAGCTTCGGACACTGTTCTATTTTAAGCTGTTTTAGATTTCCAAAGGTCCCCGGTTTCACTTCCCAGCTGCATATGGTCTTCAGCTTAGCAGCATAGGATATGTGGAGAATTTCCAGATTTTCAGCTTCTCTAAGCACTTCCTCTAAATTCTCCAGCTTCGGACACCGTCTCATTTTCAGTACTTGCAAGGAGACCATCATAACACCAATTCTCTCAAGCTTTGGTAATTCCAGAAGATCCAAGATCTGCAAGTTACATTCTACGGGCATATCAGGGTTGAATAGCCTTTCCATTTTCTCACAAAATTTGATTTGGAGGGTTTTAAGCTTCTTTGGCAGCTTGGACAATGGGAGAATGTCGGCGAGCATCGGGCAACAATCTATATACAAGCCCTTAAGACCTCCGAAGACCTCGGACTGCACTGAGTCATCACATATGCATCCCAAGGAAGAGAGATTGCACAGATAAAGAGAGTCAAGCTTTCCTGAAGCTCTGGCATCATCTCCACCAGCGATTATACTACTGACATCCATGCACCTATCAAGCCAACAACTCTTTATTGATCTTAGATTCTCTTTAACAAGTTCAGATAACTTTTTCAAAGAGCTATCACCCATTAGCGATATGTGATCAGCATGCTCAAGAACATGTTCAGGTAGATTGAACTTGCTATTGGATCCATGGATCTCCAGATACCGCCCTGGTTCATTATGATGAGGAAATCTTCCTTGAGATTTAATATCCCTCAGTAGGCCCCCGTCTCCAAGGTCGTATATCCTTCCATCTGAATTTTTGGGAAGCCAAACAGAAAAGTGGAATTTTTGGAAGCATGTATCCCACATGCGATTTTCCTCCACGAACTGGAAAAATCTGGTACCACATATTAATATGGAAGGCCCGTCAGAAGGTGCAGCAATCTCAGAAATTAGGGATCCACAACCTCCCAAGTCGAACTCCTCTGGAACATACTTTATCTTGTTCCAGTCAATTTCTTTAATATGCTTCATATTCTGCAGATTGATCTTCCTGAGACTTGTCAGATCCGAGATTCCATAGGGAAATTCTTGTATTTTTGTCCCTGAAAGATCTAGAACCTCCAATTCGGTAAGAGACTCTAAATTTCCCAAACTTTTCAAATCAGCACAATCTCCTAGCAGTAGTTGTTGGAGCTTGCTAAAAGTCTCAAGCGGAGGTAAAGACTCAACCTTGGTCCCCGATAGATCCAGCAGCTCAAGCTCCTTCAGGGCATCCAGCTCCAACACTTTGCAGGAACAATCTCTCAGAGAGAGCTCCCTAAGGTTAGTGAGGTGGGACAGAGATGGCAATTCCCCAAATTTTATTTCAGAGAGGTTCAGAATCCTTAGTTTGTTCATGTGACGCAGAAATTCAAGTTCTATATGGTACAAAGATTTTGCACCACAAAGGTCGAGGACCTCTAGGTTAACCAGAGCTTCCAAGGAAGGAAGGTTATTCCAGTAGGGGCAATTTCTCATTATTAGGTGACGGAGGCTGACAGGAAAGCAATCTGGTGGAAGGCTTTTGATTTTAGTCTCTGAGAGATTGATTGTCTTCAGGCGAGACATGCCCCGAAAGGAGTCATTGCTTGTTATCACCGACTCAGAGCATCCCGAGAGATCAAGAACTTCCAGTTTCTGAAGCGAAGGCAAGTTTTGCAAGTTAGTAAGGAACTTACAATTCTTTAGCAAGAGCAAACGAAGTTCAGAAGGCTGAGAAAGTGATGGCAGAACTTTGATTTTAGTATTTGAGAGGATAAGTCGACGAAGGGAATTAAGATGTTCAAATGAGACATCTTTGAATTCTTCCAATGCAGAGGCATCACAAAGGTTCAGCTCCTCAAGGCCTGGGAGGTCTCGTGTAGATGGCAAAATGCGAAGACAAACACAACAACTCAAGAGAAGATGAGATAGGCTGCTGATGTTGTGAGGTAACTTATTTACAGCACTACCCGTGAGATCCAGAACTCTAAAGTCAGTCTTAGTTTCCTGAGAATCGTCCTGTACTCCTTTCAAGCATGTTGTCATTGAAAGATCGAGAATCTTAAGTTTAGTTAATGGTCTTAGGGTGGGAAGTCTTGCCAGGTTTGAACAGTCACCTAAGAGGAGTCGAGTGAGCTCCCCCAAATTGTGAAAGAAGGGGAGGCGCCCAATTTTGGTTTTAGAAAGATTGAGAATTTGAAGTCTTTGGAGAGAATTGAGGCTCTTGACCTGGATATCACGGAAAGAGGATGAACCAGAGAGATCGAGCACTTCCAGCTTTTCCAAAAGAAGCACTTCCTGATTTGCCTCTTCCTTTTCCTTCAATGAATTAGTATCACACAACAGTTCCAAATTGGGACATTTTCTAAGAATGAGCCAACGGAGTTCCGAGCGATTTAGGAGAGAAAGGGGAAGCCACTTAATGCCAACTTCAGATAAGTTAAGAGATCTAAGATATTTCATAGGCGCAAAAAGATCATCATGGATTTCCTTCACCATACGAGCCCCAGATATCTCAAGAACTATTAAGTTTGTAAGTTTATCAATCTCATCCACGCTCTCTAATATACGACAGCCCCTCAGAACTAGTACTTGAAGCTCCTTCAATTCTAAAAGTGGTGAGGGCACCTTTTTGAACATTGGATTTAAGATGACCAAGACTTTAAGTGGTTGTATGCGTTGGAAAAAGGTTTCATAGACTTCCCTGCAAAAACGAGCATAATCTATAAAGAGAGTGGACATCTTATCCCATTTCTTACTAGTCTTTATCATCCCATCGGTCTGTCTAACCCTCCCAAGACCAGCCAACCTTTGATAATCCAGCACACTAGCCACACCAACATAGGCTGACCCGCTGGGTCCATCACGTCGGTCATCTTTGACTCCCAAAGCATCACTGTCCATACTAATATAACTATCCTCTTTTTCTTTTAGAAATCCACGAACTTTGAGCTCCATCAGAGCATGATGTGCTTCCTCATAGGCTGTCTCAATATGATCATGGTGATCAAAATACCCTTCCAATAACCAGTGAGTTATCAGCTCATTGTAGTGGATACTATTATGATGGAGAAAAAAGTATCTGCAGTGCCAACAGCACTTACTGAGGGTGCTTGGCAACATCTGATACACATGCTGCCATAATTTTTCATTATCAGCAGATTCAGTTATGGAGGCCATTTCTTCAACTGCATTGTCCAATTCAGAGTCCTTAACACGATTCATTACTTCTGCAATCATGACAATTACCCCAGGACGACCCTGGCTACCTTTTCCAATAGCTGCAGACAGTCTTCCAAATCCAGTTGCCCCGGAAATGTCCTTCTTGAGACTACTTTGCAGTAAACTCAAGGAATCAACATCAGACAGGAATTTCATTTCAGAAAATTTTGTTTTGTTTTCCCGAGTTTTAAAATTGTGAAATCTGATGTCACTGCCACATGTAGTGATTAAAATCTTAAAAGGGTGCCCTTTGAGTAGCTTATCTAACTCAGCGAAAATTTCCCTATATTTCTTGTCATCAAAATCGTCCAGAAGTACAAGAATATATGGACATTTTCCATCCCCAGAAGCATTATTTTTTTTAATTGTTGCAGATTTCATCAATTTAAGCTTCTCCAGTATTCTCTGTTCTAGATTTTTCAAGTACTCTTCTTGCTTCTGCTGTTTCATCTCAGTATTGTCATCTTCCTCTTGCTCATCATCAGAAGGAACCACAGACAGCTGAATGGCAATATATTCAACAAGAGATTTGCCTTCAGATTTACATCCTCGGACCACCCAAATAGCTCCATAGCAGGAGCCATTGTGGCTGGCAGTATTACTTATCTCTTTTGCCATCCATGTTTTACCCACTCCAGCTTCTCCAGAAAGGACGACTGTTTTCACACGATCTTCACTTAGAAAACCTAAAATCTTCTTTTTTTGAGCTTCCAGAGAATCTTTCAGGTTGGCCATTGCCGGCAAATGCAACTGTACAAGTAGGACATTGGTTAAGGATGATTTTCTGTTCTTTCCCCTTTTGATGAACTATGCTTCTGAGTTAACCATGGGAAGCAAACTTAACTCGACAATTCCACATACATCATTTTGTATAGTGAAGCATGCACTGTCAAATCTCAACTACAAAGGCTTCAAAAAGGGGATAAAAATACATTCGGGAAGAAAATTTAATCACTCCGACCTGGAAACCTGCCTATGTAAAAATGTTTATTGTCTCATCAAACATGATATCGCATGTTATTACTTCTAGCCTCTAGAAGCCCCCAATACAAGAAGAATGATCGCATTACCTATAACCAACGTGCCCGGTAAATTCCAAGCGAAATGAGATGACCGTAGCCTAACCATGTGGCTTTCGAAGCCTTGCAGACATCTCAAATCCAATATATAAAAAAGTAAAACTAAAGTAATCACCATACTCCTCTGCGTCATGAGAACACTCAGCATGCAGGGGTTTATAATCCAACTTCAACATTCTATCAGATTCTTTTTAACCTGTCAGAGTAAAAGAGTAGCACTCCATGGTTGTCCTATGGGTAACTTGAAATTCTTCCAACGAGTTCATTGCGAGAATTAGGTGAAGATTGTCAGCTTTGAACATATGCCAATATTAAAATACGAGGCTTTTACTTGATGCACCCCTTGTATTAGTTAACCACATAGTTTTCAACATCGTGTATAAAGCATTCTGCGCTACCGAGGAAATCTTTTGTTATAATAGTTGTTCCCCAGAGTACTAATTGCAAAAAGAAGTTGCAATTATTTACAGTTGTATTGCAGCGCTTGGACATAAAAAAAAAAAAGTTGGAGTTGGCTCCAATAATTGTTTCCCAGAGTCCTATTGCTGGCAACAAATGCACAGTTTGTATTTTTCACTTTACTATGATGACAAAAAAAGAAGTGAAAAAAGAAACAACTTTTTCCTAATTGTTTCCCGACTTTCCTCTTTAATTATAAAAGTCATGTCTAGAGACTGCCCTTAGTTACTACAGTCAACTGCCAAAAGACTGTTCCTGAGCCATTCCGCCAATAAACAATAAATCTCCGAAAGTGGGGCTACAAAACTGAGCACGTTTTGCCTAAAAGTCCAACATTTAGGGCTTATTCCGTAACACTCTAATCTTTATTATTTCTATACTCTTATTTTTAAAATAAAAGAAGAAAAGAAATTCATTTAATAATATCAGCTAATTTTTCTATTTCTCAAAACAAATAAGTAGCCAAGGAATAGATGTGGTGCAGCAACAAAAGTTGGGAAAAAATCATTTTTTTTGTCCTGAGAATAATTATTGAAACTAAATCATCTTCTTATTTTTCTTTTCTTCTTCCTCCTCCTCTAGCTAGTCATTGGGCCTCGCCGAGGTTCCCCAAGGCCAACGAGGTCAACGGCTCTCTTCTTTGGCCGGTCATTGGCCATTGCGAAGAAAAAGAAGAAGAGAGGAAAAAAGAAAAAAAAATCTTAGAAAATTATTTAAAAAATTGAGGGTTATACTAGAAGCATTCTTGTTCTTTTTTTATTCTGAAAATAAAAATTTTGTACAATTACCAAATGTGTTTGAATGCTCGAAAACTTGTCCAGAGAATAAAATTAGAAAAAATTATCTATAAGTAGAAATTGTTCACAAAAATAGAATAATTACCAAATGCATCTTTAGTGGTAGAAATTAGTCTCAAACAAGCTGTTTCAATGACTGCATATATTTGTTCACCACAAGTCATATGCTTCGTGCTTCACACATTCCTGACGATAAATTCACTTGGGACAAGACATCAATCGAAATGTATGTTTCCCATGAATGAAAGAGGGAAAGAAAGACACTGAAGACGCAACTCCAGCTTGAAACTGGGCAGGTCAGGCCTGTTTCGTGCTCACAATAGTTTTAGGGTTGGTTCTGTGGGGTTCTCCTTTCTCAGATACGAGTCCGGTTCTGGTTCAGTTCTCAAATCATCTCCGCGCTCCACTTTCTTCGGACACTAGTCGGGAAAAATTTAGTCAGTGCCTGGTGGATTTCGGATACTTTCAGTTTACTTCGTTCAGTTTCAATCGGGTCGGAATTGAATATTTCGACATGCGTAGCATCTCTTATGCATTTTCAGCCTTTAAACTTGGCAGGTCAAAATCTATTCTTTCCGTACTGTTCTATGCTAACATGTATAAACCATGAGTATATATTCAAGGTAACAAACACATCAGAAGCGAATGCACAGAGAACCCGAGAATATGGCAGTTCGGATCGGTGAACGCGAATTTCTAACTCTCAAATTCTGCATCCATCGTTCCAACGCAACAGGATCAGCCAAGCTGTAGTACTTGGCTATGGATCAATGATACACTCAAGAAGCACTGTATCAACCCGGGACACGATTAACGCCGAAGGACAGGAACAAGGGAAGGAAAATTCACGCAGCCGAATGAGCAAAACCATCTTGCAACCAAACAACGGAAGGAAGATACGACCAAAAAAAAAAAAACAATGGAAGGAAGAGAAACGAGAACCTGCAAAATTTTCCGGAGGTCAGACCGCGAAAGGCAAGATACAGCAACTCTCACGGATCTCTCCTAAGGCTCTCTCTGGGCTCAATCAACCTCGCGCATCTTCTTCATTTGACGCTTCTGCTATTATATACTTCCACCAGAGTCGATAGACAACACTCTGCTGGGTCGTCTTCTTCGTATTTGCCTTTTTTTAGGAAATACATAAGGATGTCTTCGTTTTATCCGTCTGCGACCCCATAAAGACGGGTAACGTCGTTTAGCACAGCCAATTAACCTATCCTTCTTCTTTTTTTTGGGTAATATCACCTAAAATCTCAAGCTAGAAACCTGCCATATTTAACCCGAACTAAACCCTAAACTGATATATTATACTACACTTACCTATGACCGAAATTATTTTTTTATCGCAAAAAATACCAAATTGATACATCTACGTCATATTTGCTCTAAACTAATTTTTGCATCACAAAAAAATTTAAAGTTTGGGGTAAATTTCTAAAATAACACGTTTTGGTGCTAGTTACCCATGCTTTGAGCAGAAATACAATTCATTTACAATGATTAAGTTACAATTATTTAATTTCTTAGTAACTCAAATAAATAAGGGGTGTTTTCAAAGGATTTTTTTGTCCATTTGAAATGCCATCTATAATTACTATCACAATTGTTTTTAATAAAATCAAAAGTAAACCAATTCAACATTTCGTTGTACTATGATAAAAAAATTATTTTCTATATAAATGTCTTGTTTCTTAATTTCATTAAGATAAGTGTTAAATTAATGATTCTTCAATTTTTTAATCTATATTTGCTATTCTTCAATGCAATTGCGAAATAATTTTTCCATATAACATAGGAAACTTCTTTGATACCACAATATTCTTTTCATGCATAAATTTCAATGTATTATTTTATTGGCAAGTTCAAAGTGTTAATATAAAACTTATTGAGTGAATAAATTCTTAATAAAGTAATACTAGCTAATTTATAACAATTTTAAATGGTTATTAATCGTCTCGATATTTTTAGGGAGTTTTTTTTTTTTTTTGAGCTTTTGTCTTATTTTCTATAGTTTTCATGTAGGTCCCACTTTCTTTTGAAAATTTTTTACCCCACTTCTTGTAAGACCTACTCATTGACCCCTCCCTCCAGTCAAGAGCCAAAAGTTTCGGGCTTGAAGCAGATAATAATAGCTCAAATAAGCAAGTGGCCCGGACAAACAACTTTAATAATTCAGAAAGATGTTTGTCCGATTCATGACACTAGCGGCCTCGTGATCTCCAAAAGCGGATTCCCTCACTGATTGCTGGCTGGGTCTTCGTCTGAATTGAGACCTGGCTGGCACGTATCTGTAGGCCAGGTTCGCCATAATTTCATGAGTCTTAAGAGAAGTCTATTAATGCCGACAGACTATGTCCGTGTTCTTTTAAGCTTGATGGCTGAGATCCCTGGTAGCGCGATACACGCATAGAAATAATGTCATGACATCTCTAAGTACTCGATCATGAGAATTTGGGATTGATGTGATTTCTTTTTGGGATGCTTTGAATTTCTCCATATATTCTAGGGATTTCACGTATAGTTTGATGATGAAATAAACACGAGTAATTTGACTTGTTGGTCCTATGGTTTAGAGTCTGCATGGTCTATACGGTAGTTGCAGCTTTCTTTTTCTTATTCACCAAAAAATTGTTCCTCCTCTCATGAAGGTTTTGATGACGTTATGTACCTCACGTTACCAAAGGTTATGTATAAATATATATTGGAGTTAAATCCAATGGACCATACTAATAAAAAATTAATTATTTTTTCTTGTTAAAAATTGCACGCAGTACTCAAGGAATGGAACTTTTTTTTTTTGCCAAAACAATGAATGGAACTTAGCATGTGGATTAAATGCCTGATACAAGGAAGCATAGTATTATTTGACGCCCTTTCTCATGACCACAAGTCATTTTATTTGGGATGTCACAATGTTTTGATTTAGAACGTTTTTGTCATATGCATTTTAGAATCATTAATTTTGTTTGTGTTTTCTCTCTATTGTTCTTATTTTAAGTTCAAGTTGAGATTATACCAAAGCAAATGCCACCACCTGATTGATGCCATAAAAATGACATATTGGATTCTATCAGCAAGTCGAACATGACTCAAAGAAGTAACGAACGAGGGGTGGGATCCATTTTTCATCGAATTGAATTCGATTTCATATTATATTTGGATACGAGTCATTTTGACTTATAAAATGTCAAATGCAGAGATAAGTCAGGCTACATCGACAATAATACTGCGACGCAAAGGCAAACTAATTGAATCCTAGTTTTCGCTCCTTGGTTGGAACTTGACCATGATGTAATCAAATTTATCAGCTTTTCATGAGAAAGTCAGTTTGTGCAATGGCAAAAGTGATTGAAATGCAGGAAACTTAAAAAAGTTCAGGAATAGAAATTGCTTGCGAGATTACAGTACAAGAAATCGGAATTCTAATTGGAATCAAAATAAATTGGAAACCAAAATATGTGTCTACATACGCTTAAACACTAACTTTGAAACTAAAGCGAAGTCCACACTTGGGATTAATCTCTTTCTTCAAAGTACTACAAACATTACGCAGAATACTAAAGTAGTTGGAAGAAAGCCAAAATTGAGTTTCTTATAAATGAAACGCGCGTGAGCCAATACTCCAGTCCTTTTTAGTGACATACTTCTTTCCATTAGCAAAAAGCCATTGAAGATAAATCAAGCCACAAGTATCAAATAATGAAATTTTATTTTCTATTAATTTTCAAGAACCCAAGTTGTTTATAGGCATTTCGTACATTTTGACCATTTGAGTTTTTAGCTTTAAAATATGCATCATTACTTTAGTCATTCATAACTAAACTAATAATATGACAAAGCCCCACAAAGCATTCCCTCATAAAACTATAACTTCTAATATTGTGGGCAAAAAAAGAAAAAAAAAAGCCAAACCTTCTAAAACATTTCAAGATTATTCCTTGTGAAAATATGAAAGATAATATTGAGGTAGGTTCCCTTCTTTCAATTTTTATTATTGGCCAGAGGTTGCCTTCTTTGAAGTTCTCTGTGTCCGTTGGACTTTCGGACAATTTCGGACACAAATATTCCCGGTATCAGAGTACTTCCATTGCAGTTTTGCATGGGCTCGGGCCTCATCAGATTCAGGTTTACTTGGTAATTGATTTTCTTCGATTCGTTCGATTCGAATGGTTGACTATTTGATTTTCTAGGATTCTATTTTATACGCCGGTCGAGTTAATTATAAATTAGTGACTTTATAGGTCGAATCAACTTTCATGTGGGTTTCATTGATTTCTCAAGTTGGATATGTGAGACCCCAATGTTATATATATATAATTCTAGTTACTAATCATAATCGTTTCGATGGATTTTTATTTTGAGTAGACATTATACGTAATTGGGGAAGAAAAGGAGAGAAAGGAACAAAAAAAAAAAAAAAAAAAAAAAAAAACAGTTGGTAAGGCGACCATTGACAGGTCAACAATGACCATTTATCATGTGTGGGGTAAATCAAATGGTTAAGCATAAACCCATTTGAATCTACACGTGCTATAACTTTCATATGGCGTTTAATTGAATGCCCGTACTTTGTTTTTCGATCACTTTGTTGACACCTAAATTTTGTCGTTCATAGTTAGTCATTTAATTGCATATAAAATTAAGGATCAACCCCGACCCCAAAATAAAAATATAATCAGCATTAAAGATATTAGGAACATTTTCATTCAATAATAATATGTCCACTAAAAATGCAATTGAGTCGGTTGAGTCATAGATCGCTTTGGACTTAGTTCAAAATGCTAATTGAGTTTAAGAAAGGAGGCCTTAGACTTAATTGAATTTCCAAACCTCAGCCCATATGCATCAGGCCCCCATGAAAATTCGGCCAGCCTACGATCCCTTGATGTGGCCGAAAATCCCCGTGTTCGTAGCACATGGGGGTGTTCTAAATTAATATATCGCATCCTTCGATCAATTTAGGAAGCAGTAAGGCTATGTATCAAATAATTTTCGGTGACATGTGAATAAGAAAGCGGGATATTTTAATTTCCTAACACGAATGGATTACCATAATCTTTATATCTATTCTTTCGAGGTTGATAAGGAGACTAGCCTCTATAACTACAATGGGATAAGAACTAACGTCCGAGAGACGCAACACATGTAATATGGATGATGGCAACAAAAAATCAACCACGGGGACTTGAAAATCTCGAGTGGATTATTCAATGGGGAATAATGGTGTTTGCAAATAGGACGTGCTCAAAATACAAATCGATAAGCACCATTAATATCTCTCCGGTTCGGGACAATACCTTTCCATTTTCTATTAGAAAAGTATATATTGATTTTCGTTCATAGAATTTTGTTCATCTTTGAGAAAAGCTCTAGTCTTTCTTCTTGTTTTTTGGGCCATCAAAGTTCTCGTTCATAGAATTTTGTTCATCCTTGAGAAAAACTCTAGTCTTTCTTCTTGTTCTTTTTAGCCATCAAAGTTCCTCGTTTACTCTATTTTCTTCCTCTCTCAACTACCATCATTTTTTCGACCACCAAAAAAAAAAAAAAAAAAAAAGACAACCATCATTTCCATTTCCGACGCGCGCAGATGATACGCTCTTATACAAGTATATATCTACAAAAATAAAAATAATTTTCGTTTTAATCGAGGAATCCATCACTAACTTCAATGAGAGTCATGTTGGAAGACAAGTGCTTTCACAAGAGTCTGTTGCTACATTGGGATGTTATGTTGTCCTTGTAATTAATATAAATACACACACTAAATAAACAAAAACAAAAAGTATAGTTCGGACAACTTTGTTGTGTCAACCTGAGACAGACTTCCATTGCCTTTGTCCACCTGAAAACGCAGCGTGAGTCGCCGAATTATAAGCGCCTCGTATGATGCACGACTTAAATAAAATGCGAATATGAACTATGCTGATGGAATTTTTGTTCAATGGTTTGATCATTAATTTTCTTACACAATAAACAACTAAATGGATTACTAAAATTTAGGTGTCAACATAATAACAGAATAAAACAAATGGACAAAGTCATAAGCGAATCATCAACATAACTTATAAATATCTCTGTTTCCAAAATAACATTCAAATCTCACACATCTTCCAATCATGTAAAATTCTTTTATAGAGGTAAAATTCTTTAGATTTTCTAAAGTTAATAACCTTATTCTGATCGAGCTTCTAACTTTTAATTCAACAATCAACTCCTTAAATTTGTACAAATTCCTAGTCAAGTCCAACAAGGACTAGCTAACGCGATTTTCAGACCATCTCAGAGTGTGATGCAGAGAGATTTTGCCTTTGGACAAATCTCGAAGAAAAAACCCTTTCTCTGACTTCCTAAATTTTCTTCTCCTGCTCATGTCATTTTACAGGTGGCCAACTTTGTTAAATGGGCGACAACGAGGGCTCAGATTCATTATTGATCGCATCGGTTTTGATTTTAGATCATATTCTAATATGAGTCACTTCGACTTATAAAATGTCATATGTGGAGATAAGTCGGATTACATAAGGTGGTTATACAGTGATCGAAAGGCAAACTAATATGATATTTCATGAGAAAAGTAGGTTGTGCAATTGCAAAAGTGATTGAAAAACACAAAACTTAAAATGACAAGGAATTGATAATGCTTGTGAGATTGAAGCATGAGAAATCGATATTTCGATTGGAATGAAAAATAAACTCAAAACTGGAATTGAAGAAACATGTGCATACACACGCTCAAACTCTTTTAACTTTCAAACTAGAGCGAAGTTGGCAAAAGTGATTGAAAAACACGAAACTTAAAATGACAAGGAATTGACAATGCTTGCGAGATTGAAGCATGAGAAATCGATATTTCGATTGCAATAAAAAATAAACTCAAAACTGGAATTGAAGAAACACGTGCTTACACTCGCTCAAACTCTTTTAACTTTCAAACTAGAGCGTAGTCCACACTTGTACTTAATTCTCTCTCTGCAAAGTACAACATACATAAAATAGAATACTAAAGTAGTTGTAAGAAAGCCAAATTATAGTTTCTCATAAATGGAACACGTGTGAACCAAAGCTCCGTTTTTTAAAAAATTTTATAATATACTTTTTTCTCATCAGCAAAAAGCCATCCAGATTAATCAAGCAACAAATAATAAATAATGGAAACTTATTTTCTAAAGAAACCAAGTTATGCTTGCTCAAGTGATAGCACCATAATGGTAGGTGACCTCATGGAAAAATGTTTACCTATACGTCAAATGACAAAACTTGAAGGCTTGGTGTCCGACGGACCAAAATAGACAGTACCTCGAATGAGTTAATATAAAAATGTCACATTATGGTCCTCCAATTGATGTGTAATTCGGGGACGAATCACTTGGAAGTTAGTGGGCTTGCAATGACCTAATTCGAGGAGGGTGGGGTGTGACATACTGATTTTCGACCTTGTACCGATTGAATAAAATCGGTTTTTCATCGACGTGCTTATAGTCTTTTTCTCTGAGCTGATCACTCACGAGATAACTAATTTGTTTGGTGAATCCGTTAAGGAATTTAAACGCGACTGACTTGAAAATTTGACCAGAAATCGACTGTTCGACCGTGCTAATTTGTAAGGGTCATTATAACACCGTTAAAATCGATTAGAGGTTGGAGATAGGTTGATCCAACAGAGGCATGTAATTAAAGTGTGAGTGATTCTACTTGATTGCAAAATTCTTATCGATCGACATTAGACCGATTTTTCTGTCGTTTTTGTATCTTGTGCCTGTATTTGAAACCTCGAGATTTTTACGACAACCGAGAGTTGTCAATGTGTCAAAGATGCACTATGTGGATCGAAAATAATCAACCACGAGTCAAATGCGCTAAAAATTCATAAAAGCTACTCGGTAGGTTATGTCACACTAAAAATCGCGTCCAATTGAAATTAACTGCGAAATTGAACTCGGTTTTAGAAATTGAAAGTTGTGTTGTGTCACGATTTATTTTAGAAACGTCGACTCATCTTTCGAGAAATTTTTGGCAAGTCCAGGTTTTCGGTGAAAAATCAAAATTGGATGATTTTGGACTAAGAAATTCGGAGGGCATTTTTTGTGTGAATTTTTGGTGTTCAATATGGATCAATTGGTGAGGGAAATTGTGGAATTAAGTGTGGACTTCCTTCTTGGCATTTTGGCCATCAATTGGAGGCTATTTGGAGTGAATTGAGTTGATTTGTGAGAGAGGCGCATGAAATTCGTATGCCATTGGGGGTGCAACATTTTAGCTTCAATCTTGACTTGTTGGGGAAGCTTGAGGAGGGAATTGGCTGTTGGATAGGGGCTGTGGACTTTGGGGACCAAGTGATGATGAAATTGGATATTTGTGGTGGACTTTTATGGCCATTTGTCCCCCATCCGGCTGCAGCAGCCCATCTTCTTCTTCTTTGCCTCTCTTAGCCTCCATTGTTGCTGAAACAAGAGTAGAGGACCAATAGCAGCTAAGCCAACCACCGCCAGACCGCCTCACGCCTGCCCGAGCACCAACGACTTTGCCCGCACGCTTGTTCTTGCTTGAGGGCTGTCCGCTGCACCTCATGCCTGTGACTCTAGCCGTGTCTCGCACCAACTCGACGTAAGTTCCGATTTCTCTGGCCGCTCGTTGCTGCCACCTAGTCACCCGTAGCCGTCCCCGAGCTGCTGCCATCGCCGCCTGGCCCCGCCTTGCCCGTTCCCGCGCCATCCCGCTGCTTGACCAGCCCCTTCGGTTCAACCACAGAATCGAAGTTCCAGCTTAGTGCTGAGGCTTCGTGGGCCTTTTTTTTTTTTTTTTTTTTTTTTTTTTTTTTTTTTTTTTTTCGGACCTCTTTGAGTGTTGCCATAGGCTTGAGTCTCACTCGCCTCTGCATCACCGTTAACATGAACTCATTGGCTCGTTAAATTGGTAAGTTTATTCTTTAAACCTTGCTTAGAGGGTAAATTGTGCTTATGATAGTATAATTAGCTTAATGAAGGCTTAGTTAAGCTTAAGGATGAATGGGCTAGTAAGAACACCTAGAAGGGGGTGAATACGTGATCAGAGACATTTACGCAAATCTTAACAAATTAATGTCTTTTAAGAATAATAGATTGAAAATGTAAAAGACTATAGACAGTTATATAGAGCTGCGAATCAAAGTAAAGAGATTAGGGGTAGATAATTAAAACACAAGGTTTATAGTGGTTCGGCTTAGACCAAGCCTACGTCCACTCTCTCGCACTGATAGCCCACCGGCTGGATTTCACTATGAACCAAAAGAAATGTTATAGTCTCACGTCCTTGATTTTACAGTGTAAAGACTCTGTTACACTTCCTCAAGGTTTCACAAGTATCTAATCTCTCTTTTGAGTACAATTTAAGCTCGACGAAATGAAACAACGAAGAACTAAGAGCTTCAGACTTTGGAATTTTTCTTTCACGCACACACTCGAATAACTTGAGCGTCTTCTTTATATACTCCTCCATGCCTTCATAACCGTTGGCACCTTCCAAAGGAGTTCTTCAAATCTACTTGTTGGACATGATTAATTAGAAAGATCTCGAGTTATGTAAGGAATGTAATGATAGCCCACCAATCCTGCTCGCCCATACAATCAGGATTTAGGTTTTCATAAGTAGAACCTTCTAAGTATACTTCGCTAATCAAAAGATCTAATTATCCGAATTAAAATCAATAAGAATAATCGATCATGAGATACTCTCTCCAGCTGTGAAATCTTCTTCAACCGTACGAACCAAGTCCTTAAAGATATACTCGCATTTGGACAAGTCTTCTTCATTGGATAAAATTTTCCTTCGTCGGTCTAGAGACTATCAGTGAGGGCAGACTTTAAATCTTGAGTCTTGAGTCTTCAGACTTTGACAATAGAGTCTGGAGTTCGTCAGACTTTTACACTTGCGTCTACAAGTTTTCAGACTAGACTAATGTAAACGTTTTGCCAACTTCAAAACAAATAAGTAAGTTTTCTCCAACAAAGGAAGATTAGAGTAAATTAGTTAGTTTAGTAGTTAACTAGATTATGTAATTAGGTTAATTTAGCAATTAGGTGGTTAGTGACTTTAGTTAATTAGTTTGGTAGGTTAGATTAGTTAATTAAGTCCAATTAGGTGGTTAGTTTAGTGTAAGTAGATTAATTAGTCATTTATTTGATTATTTTGCATTTATTTAATTATTTTGTAATTTATTTAATTATTTATTATTTTTCAGAAATTATACCGGTATAGCCGGTTGCTAGAATTTCGTGCTAATTGTCGTCATGTAATTGGTTTGTACAATTGAGTGCTAATTTGTGCAATTTGATGCTAAGTGTTAAATTTTGATTCATTATTCCAAAAATATGAGATTTTGGGTATTTAATTAGAAAAATACCGGGTTTCGGGAGTTCCGAAATGGAGACTCATTGAATCGATCAACTGGGGCTAGAAAGTATTCCCAAGAAGGAAAACTTAGACCAAGAGAACTTGTTTCTAAAGCATAAGCAATTGAGAACGGTCTTAGGAAGACATCCCCAAACTGGGCTTACGGTGTCAAGATGTGTACTGTCTCTAGTAGCCCCACTAAATCTACTATAATTCTCAGAGTAAAAAATGTTCTTTATGGGCCGATTCATCATTGAATCTAGTAAATATTGTCACATTCTTGAATTAACTCATTTGATATATTATCCGCGTTAACCCATCCCATATTGAGTATCAACTATTTTATTGTATGGCATAATGGTTTACTTTTCCAAGTGATCACTCATCTCGATAGTACCCTTACCTAAGCAGGTTCTAATGGAGCTAAACATTGTTGTTACGTAAAAATATGCATCTTGTGAGTTTATTCCAATAATATAGTCTTGCATCCTTTGCTATCATAGAAACCTGTTGAGAGTTATACCTTGTCCGTCACCCTGGAGATCACTCCCTGCCCTCGTTGGATTAGGTCGTTGCAAGCCCATTAGCTTCCGCATGGTTTGTCCCCAAACTTCCCAACACGTCTTGACTTTTCCTTCGTCCTCGTGACTAACACTTGACTTGCTACTATATTTATCCTTGTGATTGGCTTGTGTGACATCCTGATTTTCTGAGTCTATTTTCAATTATATGAATTGGGCTTTTCATCAACGCGCCTATAGTTCTTTTCCTTGAGTTGATCACTTATGGGATAATTAGTCTATCAAGTGAAGCCGTTAAGGAATCTAAACACAATAGACTTGAGAATTTGACCATGAATCGATTGCTCGACCGTGTTAATCTGCAAGGGTCAATATTGCACCATCAAAATCGATTAAAGACCAGAGATAGGTCGATTCGACAGAGGTATGTGATTAAAGTGTGGGTGATTCCACCTGATTGCAAAAATTTTGTCGAACGGCACTAAACTGATTTTTCTGTCATTTCTGTACCATGTGCCCGTATTTGAAATTTCAAGATTTTCACGACAATCGAGAGTTGCCAATGTGTCGAATATGTACAATATGGCTAAAAAATAATTAAATATTTGTCAAATGTGCTAAAAATCACTAAAAGTTACCTAGTAGGTTAGGTCATGCTAAAATCTACTCGGTAGGCTAAAAAATAATCGATCACGCTAAAAATTCCTAAATGTGTCGAATATGTACAATGTACAATGTGGCTTAAAATTAACCACGAAATTGAACCCGATTTTAGAAATTGAAAGTTATGGTATGTCACGATCTATTTTAGGAACCTCGACTTATCCTTTGAAGATTTTTTGGCAAATCGGGATTTTCGGCCAAAAATTGAAGTTGGGTTATTTTGGACTGGGAAAATTAGATGGCCATTTTTTGTTGCACTTTTGGCCGTCAAGTTGGTTCGTTTGATGAGGAAAAATCATGGGATGGATGTGGACACCTTGGCTAATTTTTTGGGGCATCAATTGGGTTAATTTGGAGAGGAATTGAGTTCAATTTGGCTTGTGTTCCGCTCGCCTCCGCGTCGCCGTTGCCGTGGACTCACCGGTTTTCTAATCCAATGAGTTTACTCACTAAACCTTGTTTAGAAAGTTAATTATGCTTAAGGGTTGTTTAGTTTAGCCTAAAATAAGATTAGGTGGTTAGTTAGTTGTAATTAGTGATTTAATTGCTTAATTAGGATTTTTAGGTAGTTAGATTAGATTAATGAAAGGCTAGATATAATGTACTATTTATGTAGATAAGTGCATTATTTTCTAGGCTCATTTAGGTGGTTAGATTAGCATTTTAGGCCTAAGTATGCATTTATTGTGGGTTGGTGCACGATGGGCGGAAGGTGCGACGGTGCTTGAATGGGTGGTGGTTGACGGCAGGGGGGGAGGCTCGACTGCAGGGGGTCTCTCTGGTTTGGTAGCTGGTCTTTGAGCACTCAAACACTACAACAATGGATAAAGCAAAGCCAAGGAGGAAGAAGAAGTGCCCAGCTGAAGGAGTGGCCCAAAATGCCTTAAAAGTCTTCACAAAATATCTATTTCACTCATCACCAAGGCCCCACTAGTTGCTGCCTCATCCTCAGCCCCTTTTCCACTCCAAAACTTCTCCAAGAAGCCTCCTAAGGTTGCTGAAATGTTGCACCCTCATCGAGTAGAAATACAATCCATTTACAATGATTAAGTGGTGAATTAATGATTCCTCAATTTTTTAATCTATACTTGCTATTCTTTGATGCACTTGCAAAATAATTCTCATATGACATATGAAACTTTTCCGACAAGATGACATTCTTTTCAAGCCCGAAATTTAATGCATTTTCTATTGATAAAATCGACGTGTTATTATAAACTTATTGAGGGAATAAATTCCTAATAAAGTAATACTTTTTTTAAAAAAATTGTACTTAATTGCTTATTGATAAAGCTAATTTATAGCAATTTGACATAGTTAGTAATCATGTAGATATTTTTAGGGAAGATTTTTCTTTGGAGTTGTTGTCTTATTTTCTATAGTTTTCATGTAGGTCCCATCTTTCTTTTGAGTTATTTTGCCTCACTTCTTGGGAGACGACCTACTTGTTAGAGAAATCTCTAATGATATTTTGAAGGTGACAAAATAAATCAAAGGCTACTAACGTGTTTAATGGTTGAATAATAGACTATGCAGATGATAGAACATGTAAAGGATATTGTCGAAGTCTATACTTGGAAGAATCAAAAGATAGACTCTATGCTGAAGCTGAACTTATTCAGATTGTGTTCAGACCTTAAGGCTAAATATGTTCAGAAGCAGAACATGTTCAAACTTATGTCTAGATTGTAAAATCTATTTCAAACTTATGTTCATACTCTACTTTAGACGGAAGACACTTAGACTCTACTTCAGACGGAAGACACTCAGACTTTACTTTTGACAGAAGACTCTCAGACTTTACATCCAGAACAAGACACAAGTCTAGAACGTGACAAGGTCCAAAATGAGACACAAGTTCAGAATGTAACAGATTCAGAATGAAACATGTTCATAATGAGACAACTTAAGAGAACATAACACAAGTCACAAACGTATAATAGCTAGTGATCTGATTTGGATTCTACATCAAGATAGATTTGATTTATAATTGGATATTGAAGACAAGAACTTTCTAAACGAAGAAACTCTATTTATGGAAACCGAGATTTTGTTTGTATGAACGATTAGAATCAACTTGGGATTCTACTTCTGTCACTCAACGACTACTAAATCTTCTTAATACTGATGTGTCCAATGGGTAGATTGGAAGACGATCCTCTAGATATTGTCCAATGGCTAGTTTGGAAGTGGAGGAGTATTTAAGGAGACCAAGGACTGATGAGCAAGTAAGAGATGGAGCATAGAATTTATAATTCCAAAGTTTGAGCGAACTTCGATCATACACTTATCTTTCATGAGCTTAAACGTTTGTGATTGTGAGAGAAATATCAAAAGAGTGACTTAGAAAGATAATGTGATCTACCACTGAGTGTTTGCACTCAAAGTTGTAATCTCTTGTTGATCACATAGTGGAATCTAGCCAGAAGGTTGTTAGTGTTGGAGAGTGGACGTAGGCTTGATCTAAGCCGAACCACTATAAATTTCGTGTGCAATATTCTCTTTCCTTAACTCTCTATTGCATACTTACAGGTTATTTCAGAAGTCTGTTTCATTGCATAATAGATTATGAACATCTACCAGAAGTCTGGTGACACGATTATGAGACTTTGTTCCTTATTTAGACTTTTACTGCAATTTATTTTATTCCACATTTATTTGCCAAGACTTCCTTTAAATACCTATTCACCCATATTTAGGTGTTCGTACTAGCACTTTCACTACTCAATGACCCTTCCCTCTCGACAAAAGTAAAAAAATTCAAGCCTCACAATATAGACTCTGAAAAAGATGGTTACAGACACCACATACTCGGATTTAAAGCAGACAATAACTCACATCAGCAGTGGCCCCGGATAACCAACTCTAATAATTCATGGTCATTTATCCGATTCATTAAAGTAGTGGCCTCGTGATTCCAAAAGTAGATTCCTTCCTTGATTGCTGGGTATTGCTCGACCTGGGTCTTCATCTGAATTGAGATCTAGGAGCCATCACATATCTCTCGACCGGGTTCGCCAATAATTTCTTGGGTTTTACAAAAGATCCGTGGATTCTGACAAATTCTATTTGTATTTTTTCAAGTTTGATAAATGAAGTCTTGCGTTACTAACAATTAATTGATTTTGTCTAATTTTGTTTGTATTCTTTAAAACTTGATGAGTCACATCTCAAAGAGCATGATGCACGCGTAGAAGTAATGTCTTGATATCTACGGATGCGACATTTGTCTATTTGATGGTGATGTAAATGTGAACCTTTTCCTTTATATTCAATCGTTGTTCAAACATATCTTTATTAAGAATTCTCAATAAGTACTTCTAGATGATTCATTCCTCACTAATATGACTTGTATCTATTACTAGCAATAGAGCGAACATTTTGCATGTGAAAATGAATGTAATAAGATATGTCAAAAATATATGTTGAGAATATATGGTTGTAGAGCTGGTCATTTAGAAAAGTCAAGACGTGCAGGGAAGTTTGGGGACGAATGACATGGAAGCTAATGGGCCTGCAATGACCTAATCCGACGAGGGCGAGGAGTGATCACCAGGGTAATAGACAAGGTATGACTCTTGGCAGGCTTCTATGATAGCAAATGAGGCAAGAGTATATTATTGGAATAAACTCACAAGATGCATGTTTATACGTAACAACAATGTTTAGGTCCATTTGAACTCCAATGTTAAACATGCTCAGGTGAGGGCACTATTGAGATGAGAGATCTCTTGGAAAAGTAAATGATTATGCCATACAACAAAATAGTTGATACTCGATATGGGATGGGTCAACGCAGATAATATATCGAGTGAGTTAATTCAAGAATGTCACGGGATCTAATAGATTCAGTGATAAGTTGGCCCATAAAGAACATTTTTGACTCCGAGATTTATAGTAGATTTAGTGGGGCTATTAGAGATGGTCCACATCTTGATGCTGTAAGCCTAGTTTGGGGATGTCTTCCTGAGACCGTTCTCAATTGCTTGTGCTTTAGAAACAAGTTCTCTTGGTTCTCTTGGTCTAAGTTTTCTTTCTTTGGAATACTTTCCAGCCCTAGTTGATCGATTCAATGAGTCTCTATTACGAAACCCCATATGAAGATTCCAGAGTCGGCATATGTTGATAAATCAAAGATTAGATCATAACGGCGTGATCTCAGGATGACATGATGCATCAACATTGGAATTAAGACCATCTGTGACATCCTGATTTTCGGGTTCTATTTTCGATTGAATAAGTTAGGCTTTTCATCGATGCCCCTATAGTTCTTTTCTTTGAGTTGGCCACTCACGAGATAACTAGCTTATCAGGTGAAGCCGTTAAGCAATATAAACGTAATAGACTTGAGAATTCGACTAGGAATCGACTGTTCGACCGTGCTAATCTGCAGGGTCATTACGGAACAGTTAAAAATCGATTAAAGACCGGAGATAGGTCGATTTGACAGAGCCATATGATTAAGTGTGAGTGATTCCACCTAATTGCAAAATTTTTGTCGATTGGTACTAAACCGATTTTTCCATCGATTTGGTACTCTGTGTCCGCATTTGAAATCTCGAGATTTTCAGGACAACGGAGAGTCGCTAATGTGTCGAAGATGTACATTATGGCTCGAAAATAATCGACCATGAGTCAAATGTGCTAAAAATTCCTAAAAGCTACCTGGTAGATTAGGTTATGTAAAAATCGCGTCGATTGAAATTAACCGCGAATTTGAACCCGATTTTAGAATTAAAAGTTCTGTCATGTCACGATTCATGTTAGGGACATTGACTCATCCTCCGAAGATTTTTCGGCAAATTGTGATTTTCGGCAAAAATTCAAAGTAAGATTATTTTGGACTGGGAAAATTAGAGGGCCATTTTTGGGCACATTTTTGCGATTCAAGTTGGATAGATTGATGATGAAAAATGTGATTTCAAGTGTGGGCACCTTGGTTGAATTTTTGGGCATCAATTTAGGACCAATTGGAGAGAAATTGAATCAAAATTTGATGGAAGTGGTTCGAAATTCGTAGGCCAAGGGTGCAACAACATTTTGGACCTCTTCAATAACTTCTTGGGGGAAGCTTGGAAGTGGATAATGGCTAAGGATGATAACCATGTATGGTGGGGCAGCCACTTGAGGGCTTTGGGATATTTAGCTTAACTATTGAGGCAATTTGGGCCCCTCCATCTTCGGTTGGCTTCTTCTTTATCCATTGTTGAAGCTTTTAAGAGCTTAGAAAACCAGAGAAATCGAGCCAAGTCAGCCCCCTTGTCCGTCGACCGCCCTTGCTCGTCGTCTGACCGCCGCTCGCCCGTTGATGCTGCTCACTTGCATGCCCAAGCTCGCTGGTTGCTAGTCGCCGTTTTGCTTCTCCTGAGCCTCTGTCCAGCTAGTCGGAGCCTCGTTCGTTGCCGTTCCAGCCGCCGTCCGCCTCCGTCGAGCTCGCCAGGAGTTGTTGCAGCCATTGTCGTTCCATTGTGGCCATTTTAACCCAAGCCGAGCCTTGTGCCAGCCCTTTCGGCTCAAGAGTAGAGGCCAAAGCCAGTAAGGGCCATGAGTATTCTAGGCCTGTTTTTAGGCCCGTCCGATCTCCGCTTGGTATCGCTGCAAGCTTGTTTGTTACTCGCCTCCGCGTCGCCGTCGCTGTGAACTCACCAGATCGCTAAACCGGTGAGTTTACTTGCTAAACTCTGATAGGGAGTTAATGATACTTAAGGGGTGATTATTTTAGGCTAAGTATGGTTTAGGTGGTTAGTTAGATTAGATTAGCAATTTAATTGTTCAATTGTGCATGTTATGTGGTTAGATTAGATTAATTAAGGGCTAAATAGATTGTATTATTTATCTAGATAGGTTCGAAAATTTTCCAGGCCAGTTTAGGTGGTTAATTTAGCATTTCCGGCCTAAGTTGGTATTTATGGTATTTAATTACATTTATTTAATTATTTTTTGTATTTATTTAATTATTAAATATTTTCCAGAAATTAGACTAGGATAGTCGGTGACCGGAATTTCATGCTGATTTCAATAGTGTGCTTAGTTTATGCAATTAAGTGTTAAATTGTGCAAATTGAGTGGTGATTGGAATTTTGGGTATTTATTCTAAAATTTTGAAATTTTGGCATTTTAATCAGAAAATACCAAGTATCAGTTTTTAATACTAAAAATGTTTTTAGGCACTATATTAAATAGTGGGATTTTTGAAAAGGAAGATATTGCATTTTTGGTTCAAACTGACCGTGTACCCATACACGATTATTTTTATCAGGTGTTTTTAACACGAAGAAAATAAGCTAAGTTTATTATTTTAATTGAGAAATTTATGTGCAAAGCACAATGTCCTTGGTCGGGATTGATTGATCGTGTGTTGACTAAGTGAACCCATCCCCAATGTGCGTCGGTATGTCAGCTTGTGTGAGCGATGATCTATGTCAGCTTGTGTGAGCAATGATCTATGTTAGCTTGTGCGAGCAATAATCCATGGCTACGCCAGAAGACCAATGTGCATCGGTTAGTTCATGCTTGTGCGAGTAATAATCGAATTGGGACTGTGATTGATTGAGATTGAAGTGCCGGATTATGAGACAAAATTTTGTGGCACGATATGGGATGTGCCATAACGATTTGGTTTTATAATCGGGACTCCTAAATTGATTGTATCAATTGGTTGTATTGATGGTATCTATTGAATTTATTGATTGAATTGATTCAATGGATGAATTGATTGATTGATGGTATTGATTGTATTGATCGATTGGGTATATGAATTGTACTAACATGCAATAGGGAACTAATGCGAGGTAAGTTCTCTGTCTTGTGTGTATAGACTACCTCTAGGCGTATTTCCTCCTAGTCGAGGTTTAGGGGGTGAACTTGTTGAAATATTGTCTCACCTCATCGTGGGCTTTAACTTTTTAGGTCCTTAGATAGAGTAGCGTCACGTACGCTATGAGGTCCAGAGGGAGGTAGATTTCCAGTGTTCTTATTTCCCAATTCTTGTGACCAGCCTGCCCCCGTGAGCTTGTTGAGTCCACTGTTGGGTTGATGAGGGCCTACCCCACCTGGTACTTCATCGTTTCAAGGTGTGGTACCTCCACAAGCTCAACGAGAGTTGAGAGGGTGAGTGGGAGATAGGGCACCCTCTGAACATCGACAACCCTGATGGTGCCGTGGAGGACGCAGAGCCGAGGACTAGAGAGCCCGGAGTTTAGAATCTCCGTAGCCCTTTTTTAATATAAACTTCTGTACGTAGATCTTTTTGGTAGACTTTTGTATATAACTCAGTTTGTATATAAAAGCGTGTTTTGATTGTGAAATTGTTTGCTGCTTTTCTATCCCGTATTAGTTGCTGTCAGGGGTAATCGTTCGCTTCTGCATGTGCATTAAAATGAATGAGTCGGCGACGTGTCCTGGGACGTCGCAATTTTATCAACTACCAAGGGATGGGCACGTACTCAAGGTTCGGGACGTGACACCATCACCGTGCAAGAGGAAAAGAAAATATAGGCCCGACCACTGGTTGGTTCAAGTCATTCTATGTTCAAGCTGATAGATTCCCTCGGAACAGGGCTAGTAACTAGTGCCAAGTTGTGACAAACTACCGGTAGATACGATGTTGATATGCTAACCTATTGGAATTACTTCAAGCCATGACCTAGACTTCGAATAGATGAGTTGCAACAAACTAAAGCCGGGACAATGTTGGTATGAAATAAATATGGCACATGATTGCATCTACCCTCGAAGGTACCGTGTGACAGATTAATTCCGGCTGCATTTGCCTTTTTCAAAGAGATGTGCCTATGAGTCACGTTGATGCAGATCTCAAAGACTTATCATGCCCTTTTAAGAATTTTTGTAACTAAGCTCATTTCTTCATGTAATTCCTAGACTTTTTATCATTAGTGTACCAAGACACTTCTTGAGAAACCAAAGAAGCTTTGTAGGTTTTATTTAATGCAATGACCTTTTGGCTTAATATGTAATCATTTTTTAAACAAATCATTGTTAAGGATCCTCGACAAGTACTTCTAGAGAAGTGTTTTTTTTTTTTTTTTTGGTCAAATATTTCTAGAGAGTTCATTACTCACTAGTATGACCTTATTTTTTTTACAAGCAATAGAGCAAACTTTTTTGCATCGAGTAGAAATACAATCCACTTACAATGATTAAGTTACAATTATATAATTTTTAAGTAACTCAAAAAAATATGTCTGCCGTTTTTCCAAGATATTTTCTTTTTCAGTTTAAACCACTGTCTATAATTACTATCGCAATCACTTCTCTTCTTTGATGCACTAGCAAAATAATTCTCAAATGACATATGAAACTTTTCCAACAAGATGACATTCTTTTCAAGCCCGAAATTCAATGCATTTTCTATAATAAGTTTGATGTATTACTATAAACTTATCGAGGGAATAAATTACTAATAGAGTAATACTTTTTTAAAAAATTGTACTTAATTGCTTATTGATAAAGCTAATTTATAGCAATTTGACATAGTTAGTAATCATCAAGATATTTTTAGCAGAAGATTTTTCTTCGGAGTTGTTGTGTTATTTTTTATAGTTCTCATGTAGGTCCCATCTTTCTTCTCAGTTATTTTGCCTCACTTCTTGGGAGACGACCTACTCAACGACCCCTCCCTCCCGACAAAAGAAAAAAAAATTGAAGCCTCACAATATAGACTCTGAAAAAGATGGTTACGGACAGCACATACTCGGATTTAAAGCAAACAATAGCTCACATCAGCAGTGGCCCTGGACAACCAACTCTAATAATTCATGGTCGTTTGTCCGATTCATTAAAGTAGTGGCCTTGTGATTCCAAAAGTAGATTCCTTCCTTTGATTGCTGGGTAGTGCTCGATCTGGGTCTTCATTTGAATTGAGGTCTGGGAGCCATCACATATCTCTACACTGGGTTTGCCAAGAATTTCTTGGGTCTTACAAAAGATATGTGGATTCTGACAAATTCTATTTGTATTTTTTAAAGTTCGATAAATGAAGTTTCGGGTTCCTAAAAATCAATTGATTTTGTCTAATTTTGTCTGTATTCTTTAAAACTTGATGAGTGACGTCTCAAAGAGTGTGTAATGTCTTGATATCTCTGGATGCAACATTTGTCTATTTGATGGTGATGTAAATGTGAACCTTTTCCTTTATATTCAATCATTGTTCAAACATATCTTTATTAATAATTCTCAATAAGTACTTCTAGATGATTCATTCCTCACTAACATGACCTCTATTTATTACTAGCAATAGAGCGAACATTTTGCATGTGAAAATGAATGTAATAAGATATGTCAAAAATATATGTTGAGAATATATGGTTGTAGAGATGGTCATTTTGTCACGCCCCGATCCTTGGGGACGCGCCCATCCTTCTTATTGGTCGATTTTAAAGTGCGATATTTCAGGACTAAGTATCACCGACCCTTTCCAGATTCAATTTACACAAGCGGAAGCAGTTATAAATCCCCAGACAATAAAACAATGTGATAGGAAAGCAAGTCATATTTTTCATATTGAAATTCACAACTAAACTTTCATTAACAACACAACTCATAGTATATTTACAATACTATTCACAGCATACTTGTCTCCCACCTATCTACACTAAGACAAGGTTTACAAAAAGAAATGGGATCTCAATCTACGTCCGAGTTATACTCAAAATCCCTTGTTCTACCATCTTCTTCTTCAAAAGTCTTTCTTCCCTTCAGGTTCCTCCTCCTCAGCTTCTTCTCAGGATCCTGAAATGGTTATTCAATAACCAATGAGATCACGTCTCAGCGAGTCCTACCCTCTAAGACTCGATTAGTAAGCCAATACACTATAGGTTGCCTAAATACGGCACAAGTTAGAGGACTTACCTTGGCCTCAGATTCCATCTGCATATTAGTACAGTTCAATAGGTATTCAAACAATCACATCACCGATCGAAGCATCGATCAAATCGACTTAGTCTATTTCATGTCAATCGGACCATTTCTAGGTCGTTCATCCTACTCCAAGCAATTCCTTAGATTTAGTGGCTTTACGGTCCCACCCGACCCTCTCAAGATCTAGTGGCTTTACGGTCCCACCCGACCCTCTCAAGATCTAGTGGCTTTACGGTCCCACCCGACCCTCTCAAGATTTAGTGGCTTTACGGTCCCACCCGACCCTTTCAAGATTTAGTGACTGCGCCCCACCCGACCCTCTCAAGATCTAGTTTAGAAATAATTCGTAAATTCACTCCTAAATTACTTTAGCACCAAATAAAGCTCAAATAAATAAACTGATTGCACTACGACAATCAGCACGAAATTCCGGTCACCGGCCATCCTGGTTGAATTTCCGAAAAAATAAATAATTAAATAATTAATTTCGAAAAATAAATAAATAATTATAAAAAAATCCAATTTAGGCTCGTAATGTCGAATTGGACGCCGAGACGTGCCCGGAAAATTACCGAGACTCGTTCCATAAATAACACGGCATGTCTACTTACTAATGTCTATTTCTAATCACCTAACATGCATAATTAAGTCTCTAATTTAATTGATCTAAACTAATCTAACCACCTAATTGCATTTAATTAAATCTAACCAACCGTAAGTATAATTAGCAAACTAATAAAGCATTAGTGAGTAAAACTCACTTGATTAAAAGGGGGGATCGAATCACTGCAATGGCGACACGACGGCGGCCGAAATCGGGCTTTTGACAACACCGGCGGGCTTGGACCGGGCCTTAAGTTTACGCCCAACAAATCTTAGCCCAACTGAGATTTGTTCCTGCTTTTGGGCTAGACCCAAATAAAGTTGGGCTTGCTGAAAATGGGCTGCTCTTAATCAACTTGGGCTGGCTTGCAGGGAATTGGGCTTAATGGAGCTGCTGGATTTTTGGGCCTCAAAAACTGGGCTTGCGAATTCAATTGGGCCTTAATTGAGCTGTTGGGCTGCCCACAAGAGGAATCCAGCGAAGGAGTCGCTGACTTGGATTTTTGCAGGGCTAAATTTGGACTGATTGAAGCTTGCAGATCTTGCTGGCTTCGCTAGGCCGTTGCTACTGAGATGGGCCTCGACAATTTCGTGAGGGTTGAGGGCACACCGCTGGAGAAGACTGAAGACGGAAGCCGCTCGTGGACGCTACTTCGCTGGCTAAACTCGGCTGACTTGGCGGCAGTTCACTGGCAGTCAACGATCGAGATTAATCCTGCTGAAGATTTCACTGGATTGAAAATCTCGTAGACTGGTTTCTCGGTGGATTTGCTAGCCGAAGATGGGGATTCGGTGGATTGAAGCTGCGTGGGCTTCGGTGGTCAACAATCGAGAGAAGTTTTGCTGGAGACTTTGCTGGATTGACCAAGGGAGACGCGGTTTCGATCGTGGGCTGCTGGAACTTGAAGACACGCATGAAGGAGCTGCGGTCTTCATTGCTGGCAGTAGAGAACGATTTCGCTGGACTGCTGGCCGAGCTGGTGACACGTGCGGGCAACTTCAACGAAGTTGATGGGTCGACGGTGGAGGCTTCACGAGTGAAGGTTGACTCTGCGGCTTCGTGGATGCCTACTGCTAGACACGCGAAGGAGAGGGAACAGCTACTGGTGGATGCGTGGAGCTTCGGTGGATAGATGGTCGTGGCAGCTTGGGTTTTGGCGGAGGGGGCACGAAGATGAAAAAATGCAGCAGCAGCTCGTCTAAGGATGGATACTAGAGCGAAAGAAAGACTGAAAAGAAAACGGAGGCAGCGAAGTGGATAGCTCCCACGATTGGAAGGGAGGAGGAGAGATAAATGAGGGGCCCTTTGGCTTGATATTTTACAAAATATCTTCCACAAATCATTCTAGGCCATGCATATATACTTGGTCTTCAATGATCCACCATGACACCCTCTTCTAGAAGATAAAGTGGTCCAAATGTTGTGGCTAGGTGGGGGTACACGAATTTGGGGGAGGATTGGCTTAAATGAACTCAAATTCTCTCTTGAATTAATCTTGAATGACCTTAACAAAAATCACTTGACCTCTGAATGTCTCAATTGATAATTTTCCTCATCCAATAATCTCTCACACTTCTCAATTTCGCAATCGAAAACCACATTCGGCATTTTCTGCACTAAAACAACTCTGCGACGACTTTTTCCCAAAAAGTGTCGGTTGTCAGAAAAATCTTCTGAGACTGAGTCGATACTCCTAGAGTTTATTTTGACATGGCCGAAACTTCAATTTCTGAAATCGGACTCGAATTGGCGGTTAATTTTCATTCGATACGTTTTTAGCGTAACCTAGGCTACCGGGTAACTTTTAGATATTTTTAAGTGCAAATGACCCGTGGTCGATTTTCTTCGAACCACTATGAACCCACTCAACTCATTGGCGACTCTCAATTTTCGTGAAAATCTCGAGGATTCAAATACGGACACAGGGTACCAAAACGACAATAAAATCATCTTAGTGTCGATCGACGAGAATTTTCCAATTTAGTGGAGTCACCCACGATCGGCCACACATCTCAGTCGACCAGACCTATCTCTGGTCTTAAATCGATTTTTAACTGTGTCGCAATAGCCTCTAAAGATGAGCACGGTCGAGAAGCCGATTCTTGGTCGAACTCTCAAGTCTATTTGCCTTAAAATTCCTAATAATTTCCCCAGATAGTCTAGTTATCTCAAGAATGATCAGTTTTGAGAATAGCCCTATAGACACGTCAATGAAATGCCCGATTCATTCAAAAGAAAACAGAATTGAAAATTTGGGATGTCACACATTTAGAAAAGTCAAGACGTGCAGGGAAGTTTGGGGACGAACCACGAGGAAGCAAATGGGCCTACAATGACCTAATCTAACGAGGGCGGGGAGTGATCACCAAGGTGACAGACAAGGTATGACTCTCGGCAAGCATCTATGATAGCAAAGGAGGCAAGAGTATATTATTGGAATAAACTCACAAGATGCATGTTTATATGTAACAACAATGTTTAGGTCCATTTGAACTCCAATGTTAAACATGCTCGGGTGAGGGCACTATCGAGATGAGAGATCTCTTGGAAAAGTAAATGATTATGCCATACAACAAAATAGTTGATACTCGATATGGGATGGGTCAACGCGGATAATATATCGAGTGAGTTAATTCAAGAATGTCACGGGATCTAATAGATTTAGTGATAAATAAGCCCATAAAGAAAATTTTTGACTTCGAGATTTATAGTAGATCTAGTGGGGCTACTAGAGACGGTCCACATCTTGACGCTATAAGCCCAATTTGGGGATGTGTTCCTAAGACCGTTCTCAATCGCTTGTGCTTTATAAACAAGTTCTCTTGGTCTAAGTTTTCTTTCTTTGGAATGCTTTCCAACCCCAGTTGATCGATTCAATGAGTCTCCGTTACGGAAACGCATATGAAGATTCCAGAGTCGGCATATGTCGATAAATCGAAGATAAGGTCATATGATCTCAGCAAGACATGACGCATCAACATTGGACTCAAGACCGTCACCATGAAAAGAGGAAAAGAAAATACAGGCCCGACCACTAGTTGGCTTCAAGTCATTCTATGTTCAAGCTGATAGATTCCCTCGGAACAAGGCTAGTAACTAGTGCTCAGTCGCAACAAACTACCGGTAGATATGATGTTGATATGCTAACCTATTGGAATTACTTCAAGCAGTGACCTAGACTTTGAATAGATGAGTCGCAAAAAACTAGAGTCGGGACGATGTTGGTATGAAATAAATATGGCACATGATTGCATCTACTCTCGAAGGTATCATGTGACAGATTGATTCTGGCCGCATTTGCCTTTTTCAAAGAGATGTACGTATGAGTCACGTTGATACAGATCTCAAAGACTTATCATGCCCTTTTAAGACTTTTTGTAACTAAGCTCATTTCTTCATGTAATTCCTAGACTTTTTATTCATTAGTGTACCAAGATACTTATTGAGAAACCAAAGAAGCTATGTAGGTTTTATTTAATGCAATGACCTCTTTGCTTTATATGTAATCATTTTTTAAACATATCATTGTTAAGGATCCTCGACAAGTACTTTTTAGAGAAGTGTTTTTTTTTTTTTTTTTTTGGTCAAATATTTCTAGAGAGTTCATTACTCACTAGTATGACCTTTATTTATTACAAGCAATAGACCAAACTTTTTTGCATCCAGTAGAAATACAATCCATTTACAATAATTAAGTTACAATTATATAATCTTTTAGTAACTCAAAAAATACGTCTGCCGTTTTTCCAAGATATTTTCTTTTTAGTTTAAACCACCTTCAGTAATTACTATCGCAATCACTTCTACTAAAATCAAAAGTGAACCAATTCATCATTTTGCCATACCGTGACAACAAGTCTTTTGTATTTAAGAGTTTCATTTTCATAATTTCGTAAAAGATAAGTGGTGAATTAATGATTTCTCAATTTTTTAATCTGTACTTGCTATTCTTTGATGCACTTGCAAAATAATTCTCATATGACATATGAAACTTTTCCGACAAGATGACATTCTTTTCAAGCCCGAAATTCCATGCATTTTCTATTAATAAGTTCGACATGTTATTATAAACTTATCAAGGGAATAAATTCCTAATAAAGTAATACTTTTTTTTACAAAAATTGTACTTAACTGCTTATTGGTAAAGCTAATTTATAGCAATTTGACATAGTTAGTAATCATCTAGATATTTTTAGCAGAAGATTTTTCTTCAGAGTTGTGTTATTTTCTATAGTTTTCATGTAGGTCCCATCTTTCTTTTGAGTTATTTTGCCTAACTTCTTGGGAGATGACCTACTCAACAACCACACCCTCTTGAAAAAAGTAAAAAAATTCAAGCCTGACAATATAGACTCTGAAAAAGATGGTTACAGACAGCGCGGACTCGGATTTAAAGCAGACAATAGCTCACATCAGCAATGGCCCTGGAAAACCAACTCTAATAATTCATGGTTGTTTGTCCGATTCATTAAAGTAGTGGCCTCGTGATTACAATAGTAGATTCCTTCCTTGATTGCTGGGTACTACTCGACCTGTGTCTTCATCTGAATTGAGGTTTGGGAGCCATCACATATGTCTAGACTAGGTTCGCCAATAATTTATTGGGTCTTACAAAAGATATGTGGATTCTGACAAATTCTATTTGTATTTTTTAAAGTTCGATAGAGTGTGATGCACGCGCAGAAGTAATGTCCTGATATCTACGGATGCGGCGTTTGTCTATTTGATGGTGATGTAAATGTGAACCTTTTCCTTTATATTCAGTCATTGTTCAGACATATCTTTATTAAGAATTCTCAATAAGTACTTCTAGATGATTCATTCCTCACTAATATGACCTGTATTTATTACTAGAAATAGAGCGAACATTTTGCATGTGAAAATGAATGTAATAAGATATGTCAAAAATATATGTTGATAATATATGGTTGTAGAGTTGGTCATTTAGAAATCAAGATGTGCAGGGAAGTTTGGGGACGAACCATGCAGAAGCAAATGGGCTTGCAATGACCTAATACGACGAGGACGGGGAGTGATCACCAGAGTGACAGACAAGGTATGACTCTTGGCAGGCTTTTATGATAGTGAAGGAGGCAAGAGTATATTATTGGAATAAACTCACAAGATGCATGTTTATACGTAACAACGATGTTTAGCTCCATTTGAACTCCAATGTAGAACATGTTCGGGTGAGGGCACTGTCAAGATGAGTGATCTCTTGGAAAAGTAAACCATTATGCCATACAACATAATAGTTGATACTCGATATGGGATGGGTCAACGTGGATAATATATCGAGTGAGTTAATTCAAGAATGTCACGGGATCTACTAGATTCAATGATAAATCGCCCCATAAAGAACATTTTTGACTTCGAGATTTATAGTAGATTTAGTGGGGCTACTAGAGACGGTCCACGCCGTAAGCCTAGTTTGGGGATGTGTTCTTGAGACCGTTCTCAATTGCTTGTCATTAGAAACAAGTTCTCTTGGTCTAAGTTTTCTTTCTTAGGAATACTTTCCAGCCCTAGTTGATCGATTCAATGAGTCTCCGTTACGGAACACCATATGAAGATTCTAGAGTTGGCATATGTCGATAAATCGAAGATAAGATCATAACTGGCGTGATCTCAAGAAGACATGACGCATCAACATTGGACTCAAGACCATCACTATGAAAAGAGGAAAAGAAAATACAGGCCCAACCACTGGTGGGCTTCAAGTCATTCTATGTTCAAGTTGATAGATTCCCACAGACCAAGGCTAGTAACTAGTGCCGAGTTGCGACAAACTTCTGGTAGATACAATGTTGATATGCTAACCTATTGGAATTACATCAAGCCGTGACCTAGACTTGGAATAGATGAGTCACAACAAACTAAAGCCAAGATGATTTTGGTATGATATAAATATGGCACATGATTGCATCTACTCTCGAAGGTATTATGTGATAGATTGATTCTAGCCGCATTTGCCTTTTTCAAAGAGATGTACATATGAGTCACGTTGATGCAGATCTCAAAGACTTATCATGCCCTTTTAAGCTTTTTGTAACTAAGCTCATTTCTTCATGTAATTCCTAGACTTTTTATTCATTAGTGTACCAAGACACTTATTGAGAAACCAAAGAAGCTTTGTAGGTTTTATCTAATGCAATGACCTTTTTTCTTTATATGTAATCATTTTTTAAACATATCATTGTTAAGGATCCTCGACAAGTACTTCTAGAGTAGTGTTTTTTTATTTGTTGTCAAATATTTCTAGAGAGTTCGTTACTCACTAGTATGACCTTTATTTATTACAACCAATAGAGCAAAATTTTTGCATCCAGTAGAAATACAATCCATTTACAATGATTAAGTTACAATTATATAATCTTTTAGTAACTCAAAAAAAAATATGTCATCGTTTTTCCAAGATATTTTCTTTTCAGTTTAAACCACCTGCAGTAGTTACTATCGCAATCACTTCTACTAAAATCAAAAGTGTTGACATTTAAATTTTGGTGATCCGGTCATTCATTTATTTATTAAAAATTAAGGGTTAATTTTATCCTTAAAAAAATTAATTGCAAAGCATATTAATTTAGGTGCATTTATTTTTTATTTGCATTTTGTGCAATTATTTATTAGACCAGTGACAGATGTGTTGCAATTAGTGGTTCTAAGCTTTAATTTAATAGGTCGGATTAAGCCGCGAAACGAGCAAAATTGGCCAAAAAAATTAATGATAAAAAATCTCAAGTGAAAAATAGGAATTTGAAATTTTTCAAGATATGATGAATTTTTTGGATAGAAGATATGTGAAAAGAATTATGCGTTTGGAAAAAGAATCTTTGTAGATATGAATTTGGAAAAAATTAAAATCCTAATCTTGGCCTATAAATAAGTTGTTTGTGTAGGGTATTAAGGATGGCCGGACGTTGAATATACGGTCACAATGAGGGGTTCCTTTCTCGAGGGTTTTCGAAGTGAAAAAAAAAAAGAGAGAGAGAGAGAGAAGCTTCGGTGCTCTTTTTGAGGGAAAAGGAAAAAGTCAGAAAAAAATAAGGAGGGGACGTGAGAGTGACAGGTAAAAGAGAAAAAGCAAGAAAAAAAGGGGGAAAAGAAGAAGAGGGCTTCTTCTTCGTGCAGCGCTGCCTGGTCCGCCTGCTGCCCTCACCGGAAACTCCGAGCGCCAGCGTCTCGCTCCACCAGCACCGCCGCTCGCCTGCGAGCTCCGTGCGCCGACACCTGAGCCGCTCCTGCTCTGCTCCGCCTCGCTAGAGGCCGATATCGCCGCGCAACCCGTAGCACTCACAAGCTCCGTCGTCGACGCGGCTACCCGCCTCTGCAGCAAATCTCGGGCCTTCCTCGTCGCTACTGCACCAATCGTCGCTGCCGCGACCTGCAGAAGCCCGCGAGCTTCCTCACTGCGCCATCGCACCGCACCGTGCCTCCACCCAACGCCGGCAGCAGAACCGACGACCCGAAGCCCCTGCTCTGTTCCGGGCTCCCTTGTTTCGTTGCTGGTCCACCTTCTCTCGAGATCCGTCTCCGACGCTCCTGCAGCTTCTCCACCCGTGACGCCACAGCTCGCTGCGCCCCACCTCGCCTGCAGCCGTCCGAAGCTCCACCTCTCCGTCCCTGCGCGTCTGCCCGAGCACCAGGTCCCGTGTCCCTGCAAAGCCGCCTCTGTCCGACGCCGGCAGATCTGAGCTCGATTGCAGCCCGCACCGACCCACGACAGCCCGACGTTGCTCCTGCTCCGCCTCTGCCGTCGCCGATCTGCAGCGCCCCTGTCCACGAAGCCACCGCCGATTCGCCTCCGCCGTCGCCCCTGCACGCGCTCGAGCCCCCTTTCAACCCGGCAACCAAACGACGCCACGGGAGCTCGCACCGCTGCTCCGTCGCCACGCAGGCTGCCGCCCTTCGCCGGAGCTCCGACGACCACCCCCTGCTCCGAACGCCGGCAGCTCGGCAGCCCTTGGTTGTGCACGTGTTGCCAAGCCTTGTGTAAAAAGGAAAAAAGGGAAAAACAAATTAGGTAGTTTTTCTAATTACCCTTTTTTATTTTTATGTTATTTATTTTCTTTTAGTAGAATTATTCCTAATGTATGATTGAGATTCCGACATGAAATTGCTCTGAAATTTGGGATTGTGATTTGATTTTCGTATTCGAAATCGACTCGCAATCGCAATCACTTGAAACATCGCCTATCCGATTTTCCGCCCGAGATTCGATTCGCGATTTATTTAAAAATTGGTAACTCGATCTCATGCATGAGATATGATTCATGATTTGTAGATATTTATCATATCTTATCTGATTTTTGTTATGTTGGTCGAATCAATTTTATTTTGTTAAAGAAAAATCCAAAAAATATTTTAGTTATGATTAGGTTTGTTTTAAAATATTTCTTGTTATCTTGCATATTTAGAATAGAGATTTTATTTCGAATTTTTAAAAATAAAAAAATCCAAAAAATGCATTCATTTATGATGTTAATTTTTGTTTAATTTAAGTTGCATGTTTAATTATGTGGCAATTTTAAATTTCGAATTTTATATAAAAAAAAAACGTAAAAAATATTATGCATATGTTATGTAGAATTATGACACTCTTTGCACGTCATTGCATATTATGATAGATTGCATGCTCTTTAGGAGAATAGAAAAATCGTGCGCACATCATATAGAATTAGGTTCATGAAATGCACGTCATTTAGTAATTGTTGCTAGGTTCATTTTATTCGAAATTGCCTGTTATTAAGATTATGTCATTTTGGTTAATTTAGATTGCATATTTAATTATTACATTTTTTTACTCATGTCATATAATTTAGGTTATACTGTTATGTCATATCATTTCATGTTAGATTAGAAGCATTGCATTGCATATGGATTTGATTCTCATTAATTAAGTGAAAACGAAAGAAGAAATTGCGTGTTAATTAAAAATCATATTTATGATTATTGATGTGAATTCTAATATAACAATGCAGATGTTTTCGTTGCTACGAGGTAAGTCCTTGCATTTTTTTTTTTTTAATTTGCTTTCTTAGGTGTTAAATTGGTGGTTTATGCACCCGTATTATCACATCATATGTTAGAGAAATATATTTAAAATCAATCAAAACTGCCTGCAAAAACATTTTTGAAAATAAAAAGAAATGGTACTGAAAGGGCATTAGAGAAGTTTAGTGTAACCAAGTCACCGTATCCAAAGTCTCTGGTTCGTAGGAGTAAAATAATTCTTCAATTATTTTACTTAAGTGTCTAATCGATTTACCGTAAATTGATTAGTGGCGATTCCTAGATAAAATCCATTTGCATGTTAAGAAATTTGAACTTAATTCACAAATTGGTATGGGCTTGGGAGAGTTCAAGTTAAGTTTAGGCATAACAATCCATTAGCCAAACCTTAGGTGGTTCACACCCGAAAATTTGGTCGCGACAAAAAGTGAACCAATTCATCAGTTTGCCATACCGTGACAACAAGTCTTTTGTATTTAAGAGTTTCATTTCATAATTTCGTAAAAGATAAGTGGTGAGTTAATGATTCCTCAATTTTTTAATCTCTTCTTGCTATTCTTTGATGCACTTGCAAAATAATTCTCATATGACATATGAAACTTTTCCAACAAGATGACATTCTTTTCAAGCACGAAATTCAATGCATTTTCTAATGATAAGTTCAACATGTTATTATAAAGTTATCGAGAGAATAAATTCCTAATAGAGCAATACTTTTTAAATGAATTGTACTTAATTGCTTATTGATATAGCAATTTGACATAGTTAGTAATCATCTAGATAATTTTAGTGGAAGATTTTTCATCGGAGTTATTGTGTTATTTTCTATAGTTTTCATGTAGGTCCCATCTTTCTTTTGAGTTATTTTGCCTCACTTCTTGGGAGACGACCTACTCAACGACCTCTCCCTCCCGACAAAAGTAAAAAAATTCAAGCGTGACAATATAGACTCTGGAAAAGATGGTTACGAACAGCACAAACTCGGATTTAAAGTAGACAATAGCTCACATCAGCAGTGGCCTCGGACAACCAACTCTAATAATTCCTGGTTGTTTGTCTGATTCATTAAAGTAGTGGCTTTGTGATTCCAAAAGTAGATTCCTTCCTTGATTCTGGGTACTGCTCGACCTCGGTCTTCATCTGAATTGAGGTTTGGGAGCCATCACATATCTCTAGACTGGGTTCGCCAATAATTTCTTGGGTCTTACAAAATATCTATGGATTTTGACAAATTCTATTTGTATTTTTTAAAGTTCGATAAATAAAGTCTCGAGTTCGTAAAAATCAATTGATTTTGTCTAATTTTGTCTGTATTCTTTAAAACTTGATGAGTGACATCTCAAAGAGCGTGATGCACGCGCAAAGGTAATGTCTTGATATCTCCGGATGTGACATTTGCCTATTTGATGGCGATGTAAATGTGAACCTTTTCCTTTATATTCAATCGTTGTTCAAACATATATTTATTAAGAATTCTCAATAAATACTTCTAGATGATTCATTCCTCACTATTATGACCTCTATTTATTACTAGCAATAGAGGGAACAGTTTGCATGTCTAAATGAATATATTAAGATATGAGGAAAATATATGTTGAGAATAAATGTTTGTAGAGTTGGTCATTTAGAAAAGTCAAGACTTGCAGGGAAGTTTGGGGATGAACCACGTGGAAGCTAATGGGCCTGCAATGACCTAATTCGATGAGGGCGGGGAGTGATCACCAGGGTGACGGACAAGGTTTTACTCTCGGCAAGCTTCTTTGAGAGCGAATGAGGCAAGACTATATTATTGGAATAAACTCACAAGATGCATGTTTATATGTAACAACGATGTTTAGCTCCATTTGAACTCCAATGTTAAACATGCTCAGGTGAGGGCATTATTGAGATGAGTGATCTCTTGGAAAAGTAAACCATTATGCCATACGATAAAATAGTTTATACTCAATATGGGATGGGTCAACGCAGATAATATATCGAGTGAGTTAATTCAAGAATGTCACCGGATCCACTAGATTCAGTGATAAATTGACCCATAAAGAATATTTTTGACTTCGAGAATTATAGTTGATTTAATGGGGCTACTAGAGACGGTCCACATCTTGATGCTGTAAGCCCAGTTTGGGGATGTCTTTTTGAGACCGTTCTCAATTGCTTGTGCTTTAGAAACAAGTTCTCTTCGTCTAAGTTTTCTTTCTTTGGAATACTTTCCAGCCCTAGTTGATCGATTCAATGAGTCTCCGTTACGGAACCCCATATGAAGATTCCAGAGTCGGCATATGTTAATAAATCGAAGATAAGATCATAACTGGCGTGATCTCAAGAAGACATGACGTATCAACATTGGACTCAAGACCATCACTATGAAAAAAGGAAAAGAAAATACAGACCCAACCACTGGTGGGCTTCAAGTCATTCTATGTTCAAGTTGATAGATTCCCTTAGAACAAGGCTAGTAACTAGTGCCGAGTTGCGACAAACTTCTGGTAGATACGATGTTGATATGCTAACCTATTGGAATTACTTCAAGCCGTGAACTAGACTTGGAATAGATGAGTCGCAATAAACTAAAGCCGGGACGATGTTGATATGAAATAAATATGGCACATGATTGCATCTACTCTCGAAGGTACCATGTGACAAATTGATTCTGGCTGCATTTGCCTTTTTCAAAGAGATGTACATATGGGTCACGTTGATGCAAATTTCATAGATCTATGGATTCTTACAAATTCTATTTGTATTTTTTGAAGTTCAATAAATGAAGTCTCGGGTTCCTAAAAATCAATTGATTTTGTCTAATTTTGTCTATATTCTTTAAAACTTGATGAGTCACATCTCAAAGAGCGTGATGCATGTGCATAAGTAATGTCCTGATATCTCCAGATGTGACATTTGCCTATTTGATGGTGATGTAATTGTGAACATTTTCCTTTATATTCAATCGCTGTTTAAACGTATCTTTATTATGAATTCTCAATAAGTACTTCTAGACGATTCATTCCTCACTAATATGACCTCTATTTATTACTAGCAAGAGAGCGAAAATTTTGCATGTGAAAATGAATGTAATAAGATATGTCGAAAATATATGGTTGTAGAGTTGGTAATTTGGAAAAAAATTACCTAAACTTTTGTAAAAGTAAGAAGGATTTTACTTACTGAAGATAAAAATTTAGATTTAAATTCAAGAATTATGATGTGCCGGATTTTTAATTTGTAGGTCAAAGATTTTTCCCTATCTACAATTATACTATTATGACTTACTTAGTATAATATGGGAGTTATCCTTAAGAATTCATAGTAGAGGTACAAGCAATTTCTTTTGAGTTTGTGTAATCATATAGAAAGATTTAAGAGCACATGCATATGCGTGTTCCAAAAAGTTTTGAATGTGTGTGGGCAGAAAGAAAAATTATCTAAATATATGGATTGGTTTGAAAAGATATCTGAATAGTCGTATATTTATGATATTAGGTAATTTTTCTTAATTAACAAATTTACAAATTTATTCCGTTTTGTGATACTATACTCTATAGTGTCATAACACATCTTTACTAAGGGTATTGATAATTTGGCTACGCCCCACCGGTCCATGTTTTGGATGATGTGAGAAGTTTGTCTAGCCGGGTTCATGTATTTGAACTTGCATTTGAAGATTATTTGCCTTATGTTTGGGGTCTATTCTTCTTCAATTAAAGAACACGTTTTTGTTCCAGTGCTTCTCATGAGCACTAGAAATTTACCCGTGCTTTGTCTAGAAATAGGATTCATTTACAACAATTAAGTTAGAATCATCTATTTTTTTAGTAACTCAAAAAAATAAGTTCGGTGTTTTTTAGAGATACTTTTTCTTCTCATTCAAAATGCCTTCTATAATTACTGTTGCAATTGCTTTTACGAAAAATCAAAAGTAAACCAATCCATTATACTATGACAAAAAAATGTCTTTTCTATTTAAGTATCTTTTTTTCTATAGTTTCCTAAAAGATAAAGTGGTAAATTAATGATTCCTCAATTTTTTAATCTGTATTTGCTATTATTTAATGCAATTGTAAAATAGTTTTCTCATATGACATAAGAAACTTTGTCGATACGATAATACAATTTTCACACATGATGTTTAATGTGTTTTATCACCGGCAAGTTTAGCATATTATTATAAATTTATTTAGTGAATAAATTTTGACGAAGACCTAGACTATAGACTAGTAAGCAATCATTGAAGGAATCTGCTTTTGGAGATCACGAGGCCACTACTTTAATGAAGATGTTTTTACGACTATTGAATTTCCAAAGTTTGAATTATTGAGGTTGTTTGTCCGGGGCCGTGCTTAATTCACCTATTATCTCCTTGTAGTCCAAGTCTGTATTTTTCCATAACCATGTTTTCAATTCAAACTTTGGTGATTCAATAGTCATAGAAACAACTTGATTAAAGTAATGGCCTCGTGATCTCCGAAAGCAGATCCCTTCAATGATCGCCGATTGGTCTACAATCTAGGTTTTCGTCTGAATTTAAATCGGGCTGCCACATGTGTCCCACTCAGTTTCGTCATGATTTCATGAGTCTTGAAACAGAGTACCAATTCTGACAAGTTCTATCCTTATTCTTTAAAGCTTGATGACTGACATCCTTAGTATCATGATGCCTATTTGATAGTAATGTCATGAGATCCCTCCCTAATAAGCACTCGGCCATAAGAATTTGGGAATGATGTGATTTCTTTTTAAATAGAGATCCTTTGAATCTCTTCATATCGAGTAGAAATACAATCCATTTACAATGATTAAGTTACAATTGCATAATCTTTTAGTAACTCAAAAAAATATGTCTACCGTTTTTCCAAGATATTTTCTTTTCAGTTTAAACCACCTTCTGTAATTACTATCGCAATCACTTCTACTAAAATCAAAAGTGGACCAATTCATCATTTTGCCATACCGTGACAACAAAGGTCTTTCGTATTTAAGAGTTTCATTTTCATAATTTCGTAAAAGAAACGTGGTGAATTAATGATTCCTCAATTTTTTAATCTATACTTGCTATTCTTTAATGCACTTGCAAAATAATTGTCATATGACATATGAAACTTTTTTGACAAGATGACATTCTTTTCAAGCACAAAATTCAATGCATTTTCTATTGATAAGTTCGACGCGTTATTGTAAAATTATTGAGGGGATAAATTCCTAATAAAGTAATACTTTTTTTAAAAAAATTCTATTTAATTGCTTATTGATAAAGCTAATTTATTGCAATTTGACATAGTTAGTAGTCATCTAGATATTTTTAGCGGAAGATTTTTCTTCGGAGTTGTGTTATTTTCTATAGTTTTCATGTAGGTCCCATCTTTCTTTTAAGTTATTTTGCCTCACTTCTTGGGAGACGACCTACTTGACGACCCCTCCCTCCTGACAAAAGTAAAAAAATTCAAGCCTGACAATATAGACTTTGGAAAAGATGGTTACAGACAGCACGGACTCGGATTTAAAGTAGACAGTAGCTCACATCAGCAGTGGCCCAAGACAACCAACTCTAATAATTCATGGTCGTTTGTTCGATTCATTAAAGTAGTGGCCTCGTGATTCCAAAAGTAGATTCTTTCCCTAATTGTTATGTGACATCCTGAATTTTCCAATTCTATTTTCAATTGAATAAGTTGGGCATTTCATCTTCATGCTTATAGCTCTTTTCTCTGAGTTGACCACTCATGAGATAACTAGTGTATCTGATGAAACCGTTAAGGAATCTAAACGCAGAAAGACTTGAGAATCCGACCTTGAATTGGCTGCTCAACCGTGTTTGCCTGCAAGGGTCATTATGACACTATCAGAATTGAACAGAGATCGGTGATAGGTCAATTCAACTGAGATATGTGATTAGAGTGTGGGTGATTTCACCTGATTGCAATGTTTTCATCGATTGGCACTAAATTGATTTTTTTGTCATTTTGGGTACCCTATGTTCGTATTTGAAACCTTGAGATTTTCACAACAACCGAGGGTCACTAATGTGTTCGAAGATTTATATTGTGGCTTGAAAATAATCAACCACGGGTCAATTGCATTGAAAGTTCCTAAAAGCTACCCTATAGGTTAAGACGCGCTCAAATCACACTAGATTGAAATTAACCGTGAATTTAAACCCGATTTCAAAAATTGAAAGTTCTGTCATGTCACAATTTATTTTAGGAATGTCGACTCATCCTTAGAAGATTTTTCTACAAACCAGGAATTTTGATGGAAAAGTAAAGTAAGGCCGTTTTTGATCGGGAAATTGGTAGACTCGTTTTTTATCGCATCTTTGGCCGTTAAGTTAGATCATTTGATGGGGAAAAATCATAAGAAAGATGAGGACACATAGGCGGAATTATTTAAGCTTCAATTGAATTGATTTGAGTGAGAATTGATTAGGATTGAAGAGGAATGGAAGGAGAGATGCCCAAAATTCGTATGCCATGGGGCACACAACATTTTGGACACTTTGGCAAGCTTCTTGAGGAAGCTAAGGAGAGGAAAAGGTTGGTGTGGGCCAAGAGTGGTGGGGGCATGAGTGAGGAGAATTGGCCAAGTGTTGAAGGCTAGAGGAGCCATTTGGGGTCCCTCTCTTCAGCAGCCCCTCTTCCCCCTTGAAAATTGACTTTCTTGATTGTTGTTGTTCATCTTGAGCTTCAAAGAACCAAAGGAGTTTAGCCAACAGCAGCCCAAGCCAGTCGCACACTTGCCAGACCTCTTTTTCCCCTTGTTTTCTCCTCGTTCCAGTCTCTACTTCAGCTGACCTTTTGCCAAAGATCTAAGTTGAAAGTGGTCTTCTTGGACGAATTAGCCAACGATCCACCCATCATCGTGACCAGCACATCCAGAACGTTCCAAAGAGCCCAACCTCTCCCTGAACGGAGCCACCAGCCATCCTATACGTCGGCGAGAAGAAACTGGTCGCCGATCCGTTGATCCACCTGGTAGCCTGCATTGCTTCGCTTGTTTCGCCCGTTTCAACCATTTTTCTTCCATTCCAATCCTACCTCCACCCATACCAACCACTAGCAGGTCCCCGTTGACACCCGAGTGTCGCCCGTTACGTGCCAACCCCTCGTTGGAGCTTCAGCCAAGCCTGTTCAGCTGTGTTTTTCCTCCGGAGACCAGTTTTTCAAAGTTGCAGAGGGAGTCCGAGCTTGTGGCTGTTGTTCCAGCCTCAGGACCACCTTGGATCGCTGTGGTTGAGGTTCTCAAGCCTCCTTGCCGCCGTACATCAGCCGTACGCCATCACCAAGTCGCCAGTTCCTTTCCTCGGTGCTTTAAGCCAACCCAGTAGCCCCTCTCAATCCAAGAACAAAAGCTGAAGACACTAAGGTTCTAGGACTTCAAGGCCCGTTTTAGGACCCTTTCTGGCCTCCGGTGGTGTCGCCGCTAGGAGGATTGTCACTCGTCTCTACGTCGCCGTCGCAGTGGACTCACTGGAACACTAAACTGGTGAGTTTACTTACTAATCTCCGCTTAGGGAGTTAATTATGCTTAAGGGGTGTTTAGATTAGCCTAAGTATGTTTACGTGGATAGATTAGTTTATTTAATTGTTACTTAGATTAGTTGGGTGATAAGATTAAGGGATGGATTAATTAAGGCTAATTAGATGATTAGATTAGCGTAATATGGATTACGCCTTAATTAATTATTTTGAATTAATTAATTATTTCGAATTTATAAATATTATTATATTATTTTATAATAATATAATATAATATAATATCTAATTATTAATTTTCGTAATTTATTTAATTATTAATTAATTAATATTTTACGGGAATTATATCGGGAGAGTCGCTCGATAGAATTTTGAATTGATCGCAGTGGTATGTCTACTTTCTGTAATCAAATGATATATTATTTAAATTAAGTGAAAATATGGTATTTTGGCTAAGGACAATCGAGTTCACCAATAATTTCTTGGGTCTTACAGAAGATCTGTGGATACTAAAAAAATTCTATTTGTATATTTTGAAGTTCGATAAATGAACTCTCAGGATCCTAAAAATCAATTGATTTTGTCTTTTCTCTATATTCTTTAAAACTTGATGAGTCACTTCTCAAAGAGCGTGATGCACGCGCATACGCAATGTCCCGATATCTCAAGATGCGACATTTGCCTATTTGATGGTGCTGTAATTGTGGAAATTTTCCTTTATATTGAATTGTTGTTTAAACATATATTTATTATGAATTCTCAATAAGTACTTCTAGATGATTCATTCCTCACTAATATGACCTCTATTTATTACTAGCAATAGAGCGAAAATTTTGAATGTGAAAATGAAGGTAATAAGATATGTCGAAAATATATGGTTGTAGAGTTGGTCATTTAGAAAAAATTACCTAAACTTTTGTAAAAGTAAGAAGGATTTTACTTACCAAAGAAAGCAAAAATGTAGATTTAAATTCAAGAATTATGATGTGCCGGATTTTTAATTTGCTGGTCAAGGTTTCTTTCCCCTATCTACAATTATACTATTATGACTTACTTAGTATAATATGGGAGTTATCCTTAAGAATTCATAGTAGAGGTACAAGCAATTTCTTTTGAGTTCGTAAAATCATATAGAGAGATTTAAGAGCAAAAGCATATGCGTGTTCCAAAAAAGTTTCGAATGTGTGTGGGCAGAAAGAAAAATTATCTAATATGGATTGGTTTGAAAAAGATATCCGAATAGTCGTATATTTATGATATTAGGTAATGTTTTCTTAATCAACAAAATTTGTAAATTTATTTTGTTTTATGATACTATACTCTATAGTGTCATAACACATCTTTACTAAGGGTATTGATAATTTGGCTACGCCCCACCAGTCCATGTTTTGGATGATGTGAGAAGTTTGTCTAGCCGGGTCCATGTATTTGAACTTGCATTCGAAGATTATTTGCCTTATGTTTGGGGTCTATTCTTTTTCAATCAAAGAACACCCTTTTGTTCCAGTGCTTCTCATGAGCACTAGAAATTTACCTGTGCTTTGTCCAGAAATAGGATTCATTTACAACAATTAAGTTAGAATCATCTATCTTTTTACTAACTCAAAAAAATAAGTTCGGTGTTTTTAAGAGATATTTTTTCTTCTCATTCAAAATGCCTTCTATAATTATAGTCGCAATTGATTTTACGAAAAATCAAAAGTAAACCAATCCATTATACTATGACAAAAAAATGTCTTTTCTATATAAGCATCTTTTTTCTGTAGTTTCATAAAAGATAAAGTGGTAAATTAATGACTCCTCAATTTTTTAATATGTATTTGCTATTATTTAATGCAATTGTAAAATAGTTTTCTCATATGACATAAGAAACTTTGTCGATACGATAATACAATTTTCACACATGAAGTTTAATGTGTTTTATCATTGGGAAGTTTAGCATATTATTATACATTTATTTAGTGAATAAATTTTGACGAAGGCCTAGACTATAGACTAGTCAGCAATCATTGAAGGAATCTGCTTTCGAAGATCACGCGCCACTACTTTAATGAAGATGTTTTTACGACTATTGAATTTCCATAGTTTGAATTATTGAGGTTGTTTGTCTGGGCCAGTGCTTAATTCACCTATTATCTCCTTGTAGTCCAAGTTTGTATTTTTCCATAACCATGTTTTCAATTCAAACTTTGGTGATTCAATAGTCATAGAAACAACTAGATTAAAGTAATGGCCTCAAGATCTCCGAAAGCAGATCCCTTCAATGATTGCCGACTGGTCTACAGTCTAGGTTTTCGTCTTAATTTAGATCGGGCTGCCACATGTATCCCACTCAGTTTCGTCATGATTTCATGAGTCTTGAAACAGAGTACCAATTCTGACAAGTTCTATCCTTATTCTTTAAAGCTTGATGACTGACATCCTTAGTATCATGATGCCTATGTCATAGTAATGTCATGAGATCCCTCCCTAATAATTTCTCGGGTCTTACAAAAGATCTGTGGATTATGAAAAATTCTATTTGTATTTTTTGAAGTACGATAAATGAAGTCTCGGGTTCCTAAAAATCAAGTGATTTTGTCTAATTTTGTCTGTATTCTATAAAACTTGATGAGTCACATCTCAAAGAGCGTGATGCGCGCGCAGAAGTAATGTCCTGATATCTCCGGATGTGACGTTTGCCTATTTGATGGCGATGTAATTGTGAACATTTTCCTTTATATTCGATCGTTGTATAAACATATCTTTATTATGAATTCTAAATAAGTACTTCTAGACCATTCATTCCTCACTAATATGACTTGTACTCATTAGTAGCAATAGAGCGAAAATTTTGCATGTGAAAATGAATGTAATAAGATACGTCGAAAATATATGGTTGTAGAGTTGGTCATTTGGAAAAAAAAAGTTACCTAAAATTTTGTAAAAGTAAGAAGGATTTAACTTACCAAAGACAACAAAAATTTAGATTAAAATTCAAGAATTATGATGTGCCGGTTTTTGAATTTGCTGGTCGAAGATTTTTCCCTATCTACAATTATACTAGTACGACTTACTTAGTATAAAATGGGAGTTATCCTTAAGAATTCATAGTAGAGGTACAAGCAATTTCTTTTGAGTTTGTATAATCATATGGAGAGATTTAAGAGCACAATCATATGCGTGTTCCAAAAAAGTTTTGAATGTGTGTGGGCACAAAGAAAAATTATCTAAAGAGATGAATGGGTTTGAACAAGATATCTGAATAGTCGTATATTTATGATATTAGGTAATGTTTTCTTAATTAACAAATTTGTAAATTTATTACGTTTTGTGATACTATACTCTATAGTGTCATAACACATCTTTACTAAGGGTATTTATAATTTGGCTACGCCCCACCAGTCCATGTTTTGGATGATGTGAGAAGTTTGTCCAGCCGGGTTCATGTATTTGAACTTGCATTTGAAGATTATTTGCCCTATGTTTGGGGTCTATTCGTTTTCAATCAAAGAACACGCTTTTGTTCCAGTGCTTCTCATGAGCACGAGAAATTTACCCGTGCTTTGTCCAGAAATAGGATTCATTTACAACAACTAAGTTAGAATCGTCTATCTTTTTAGTAACTCAAAAAAATAAATTCGGTGTTTTTAAGAGATATTTTTTCTTCTCATTCAAAATGCCTTCTATAATTATAGTCGCAATTGATTTTACGAAAAATCAAAAGTAAACCAATCCATTATACTATGACAAAAAAAATGTCTTTTCTATTTAAGCATCTGTTTTCTGTAGTTTCATAAAAGATAAAGTGGTAAATAAATGACTCCTCAATTTTTTAATCTGTATTTGCTATTATTTAATGCAATTGTAAAATAGTTTTCTCATATGACATAACAAACCTTGTTGATACGATAATGCAATTTTCACACATGAAGTTTAATGTGTTTTATCATTGGGAAGTTTAGCATATTATTATACATTTATTTAGTGAATAAATTTTGACGAACGCCTAGACTATAGACTAGAGAGCAATCATTGAAGGAATCTGCTTTCGAAGATCACGAGGCCACTACTTTAATGAAGATGTTTTTACGACTATTGAATTTCCAAAGTTTGAATTATTGAGGTTGTTTGTCCGGGGCCAGTGCTTAATTCACCTATTATCTCCTTGTAGTCCAAGTCTGTATTTTTCCGTAACCATGTTTTCAATTCAAACTTTGGTGATTCAATAGTCATAGAAACAACTTGATTAAAGTAATTGCCTCGTGATCTCCGAAAGCAGATCCCTTTAATGATTGCCGACTGGTCTACAATCTAGGTTTTCGTCTGAATTTAGATCGGGCTGCCACATGTATCCCACTCAGTTTCGTCATGATTTCATGAGTCTTGAAAGAGAGTACCGATTCTGACAAGTTCTATCCTTATTCTTTAAAGCTTGATGACTGACATCCTTAGAATCATGATGCCTATGTGATAGTAATGTCATGAGATCCCTCCCTAATAAGCACTCGGCCATAAGAATTTGGGAATAATGTGATTTCTTTTTAAGTAGAGATCCTTTGAATCTCTTCATATAGAGTAGAAATACAATCCATTTAAAAGGATTAAGTTGCAATTGTATTATCTTTTAGTAACTCAAAAAAATATGTCTGCCGTTTTCCAAGATATTTTCTTGTTCAGTCTAAACCACCTTCCATAATTACTATCGCAATAACATCGACTGAAATCCAAAGTGAACCAATTCATCATTTTTCCATACGGTGACAACAAAAGTCTTTTGTATTTAAGAGTTCCATTTTCATAATTTTGTAAAAGATAAGCGGTGAATTAATGATCCCTCAATTTTTTAATCCATACTTCCTCTTCTTTAATTCACTTGCAAAATAAATGTCGTATGACACATGAAACTTTCCCTACAAGATGACATTCTTTTCGAGCGCGAAATTCAATGAGTTTTCTATTGAAATGTTCGACGCGTTATTATAAACTTATCAATGGGATAAATTCCTAATAAAGTAATACTTTTTTTTTAAAAAAATCGTATTGAATTGCTTATTGATAAAGCTAATTTATTGCAATTTGACATAGTTAGTAGTCATCTAGATATTTTTAGCGGAAGATTTTTCTTCGGAGTTGTTGTGTTATTTTCTATAGTTTTCATGTAGGTCCCATCTTTCTTTTGAGTTATTTTGCCTCACTTCTCGGACGACGAGCTACTTCGACGACCCCTCCCTCCCGACAAAAGTAAAAAGAATTCAAGCCTGACAATGTAGACTCTGGAAAAGATGGTTACGGACAGCACAGACTCGGATTTAAAGCAGACAGTAGCTCCCATCAGCAGTGGCCCCAGACAGCCAACTCTAATAATTCATGGTGGTTTGTCCGATTCATTAAAGTAGTGGCCTCGCGATTCCAAAAGTAGATTCCTTCCCTGATTATTGGGTGCCGCTCGACCTGGGTCTTCATCGGAATTGAGGTCTTGGAGCCATCACCTTTCTCTAGACCGAGTTCGCCAATAATTTCTCGGGTCTTACAAAAGATCTGTGGATTATGACAAATTCTATTTGTATTTTTTGAAGTACGATAAATGAAGTCTCGGGTTCCTAAAAATCAATTGATTTTGTCTAATTTTGTCTGTATTCTATAAAACTTGATGAGTCACATCTCAAAGAGCGTGATGCGCGCGCAGAAGTAATGTCCTGATATCTCCGGATGTGACGTTTGCCTATTTGATGGCGATGTAATTGTGAACACTTTCCATTATATTCGATCGTTGTATAAACATATCTTTATTATGAATTCTAAATAAGTACTTCTAGACCATTCATTCCTCACTAATATGACCTGTACTCATTAGTAGCAATAGAGCGAAAATTTTGCATGTGAAAATGAATGTAATAAGATACGTCGAAAATATATGGTTTTAGAGTTGGTCATTTGGAAAAAAAAAAAAATTACCTAAAATTTTGTAAAAGTAAGAAGGATTTAACTTACCAAAGACAACAAAAATTTAGATTAAAATTCAAGAATTATGATGTGCCGGTTTTTGAATTTGCTGGTCGAAGATTTTTTCCCTATCTACAATTATACTAGTACGAGTTACTTAGTATAATATGGGAGTTATCCTTAAGAATTCATGGTAGAGGTACACGCAATTTCTTTTGAGTTTGTATAATCATATGGAGAGATTTAAGAGCACGATCATATGCGTGTTCCAAAAAGTTTTGAATGTGTGTGGGCACAAAGAAAAATTATCTAAAGATATGAATTGGTTTGAAAAGATATCTGAATAGTCGTATATTTATGATATTTGGTAACGTTTTCTTAATTAACAAATTTGTAAATTTATTACGTTTTGAGATACTATACTCTATAGTGTCATAACACATCTTTACTAAGGGTATTTATAATTTGGCTACGCCCCACCAGTCCATGTTTTGGATGATGTGAGAAGTTTGTCTAGCCGGGTTCATGTATTTGAACTTGCATTTGAAGATTATTTGCCCTATCTTTGGGGTCTATTCTTTTTCAATCAAAGAACACGCTTTTGTTCCAGTGCTTCTCATGAGCACTAGAAATTTACCCGTGCTTTGTCCAGAAATAGGATTCATTTACAACAACTAAGTTAGAATCGTCTATCTTTTTAGTAACTCAAAAAAATAAATTCGGTGTTTTTAAGAGATAGTTTTTCTTCTCATTCAAAATGCCTTCTATAATTACAGTCGCAATTGATTTTACGAAAAATCAAAAGTAAACCAATCCATTATACTATGACAAAAAAATGTCTTTTCTATTTAAGCATCTTTTTCTGTAGTTTCATAAAAGATAAAGTGGTAAATAAATGACTCCTCAATTTTTTAATCTGTATTTGCTATTATTTAATGCAATTGTAAAATAGTTTTCTCATATGACATAACAAACTGTTGATACGATAATGCAATTTTCACACATGAAGTTTAATGTGTTTTATCATTGGGAAGTTTAGCATATTATTATACATTTATTTAGTGAATAAATTTTGACGAAGGCCTAGACTATAGACTAGTCAGCAATCATTGAAGGAATCTGCTTTCGAAGATCACGAGGCCACTACTTTAATGAAGATGTTTTTACGACTATTGAATTTCCAAAGTTTGAATTATTGAGGTTGTTTGTCCGGGGCCAGTGCTTAATTCACCTATTATCTCCTTGTAGTCCAAGTCTGTATTTTTCCGTAACCATGTTTTCAATTCAGACTTTGGTGATTCGATAGTCATAGAAACAACTTGATTAAAGTAATGGCCTCGTGATCTCCGAAAGCAAATCCCTTCAATGATCGCCGACTGGTCTACAATCTAGGTTTTCGTCTGAATTTAGATCGGGCTGCCACATGTATCCCACTCAGTTTCGTCATGATTTCATGAGTCTTGAAACAGAGTACCGATTCTGACAAGTTCTATCCTTATTCTTTAAAGCTTGATGACTGACATCCTTAGTATCATGATGCCTATGTGATAGTAATGTCATGAGATCCCTCCCTAATCAGCACTCGGCCATAAGAATTTGGGAATAATGTGATTTCTTTTTAAATAGAGATCCTTTGAATCTCTTCATATCGAGTAGAAATACAATCCATTTAAAAGGATTAAGTTGCAATTGTATTATCTTTTAGTAACTCAAAAAATATGTCTGCCGTTTTTCCAAGATATTTTCTTGTTCAGTCTAAACCACCTTCCATAATTACTATCGCAATAACATCGACTGAAATCCAAAGTGAACCAATTCATCATTTTTCCATACCGTGACAAAAAAAGTCTTTTCTATTTAAGAGTTCCATTTTCATAATTTTGTAAAAGATAAGCGGTGAATTAATGATCCATCAATTTTTTAATACATACTTCCTATTCTTTAATTCACTTGCAAAATAAATGTCGTATGACACATGAAACTTTTCCTACAAGATGACATAGTTAGTAGTCATCTAGATATTTTTAGCGGAAGATTTTTCTTCGGAGTTGTTGTGTTATTTTCTATAGTTTTCATGTAGGTCCCATCTTTCTTTTGAGTTATTTTGCCTCACTTCTCGGAAGACGAGCTACTCGACGATCCCTCCCTCCCGACAAAAGTAAAAAGAATTCAAGCCGGACAATATAGACTCTGGAAAAGATGGTTACGGACAGCACAGACTCGGATTTAAAGCAGACAGTAGCTCCCATCAGCAGTGGCCCTAGACAGCCAACTCTAATAATTCATGGTGGTTTGTCCGATTCATTAAAGTAGTGGCCTCGCGATTCCAAAAGTAGATTCCTTCCCTGATTATTGGGTGCCGCTCGACTGGGTCTTCATCGGAATTGAGGTCTTGGAGCCATCACCTTTCTCTAGACCGAGTTCGCCAATAATTTCTCGGGTCTTACAAAAGATCTGTGGATTATGACAAATTCTATTTGTATTTTTTGAAGTACGATAAATGAAGTCTCGGGTTCCTAAAAATCAATTGATTTTGTCTAATTTTGTCTGTATTCTATAAAACTTGATGAGTCACATCTCAAAAGAGCGTGATGCGCGCAGAAGTAATGTCCTGATATCTCCGGATGTGACGTTTGCCTATTTGATGGCGATGTAATTGTGAACACTTTCCATTATATTCGATCGTTGTATAAACATATATTTATTATGAATTCTAAATAAGTACTTCTAGACCATTCATTCCTCACTAATATGACCTGTACTCATTAGTAGCAATAGAGCGAAAATTTTGCATGTGAAAATGAATGTAATAAGATACGTCGAAAATATATGGTTTTAGAGTTGGTCATTTGGAAAAAAAAAAATTACCTAAAATTTTGTAAAAGTAAGAAGGATTTAACTTACCAAAGACAACAAAAATTTAGATTAAAATTCAAGAATTATGATGTGCCGGTTTTTGAATTTGCTGGTCGAAGATTTTTTCCCTATCTACAATTATACTAGTACGAGTTACTTAGTATAATATGGGAGTTATCCTTAAGAATTCATGGTAGAGGTACACGCAATTTCTTTTGAGTTTGTATAATCATATGGAGAGATTTAAGAGCACGATCATATGCGTGTTCCAAAAAGTTTTGAATGTGTGTGGGCACAAAGAAAAATTATCTAAAGATATGAATTGGTTTGAAAAAGATATCTGAATAGTCGTATATTTATGATATTTGGTAATGTTTTCTTAATTAACAAATTTGTAAATTTATTACGTTTTGAGATACTATACTCTATAGTGTCATAACACATCTTTACTAAGGGTATTTATAATTTGGCTACGCCCCACCAGTCCATGTTTTGGATGATGTGAGAAGTTTGTCTAGCCGGGTTCATGTATTTGAACTTGCATTTGAAGATTATTTGCCCTATCTTTGGGGTCTATTCTTTTCAATCAAAGAACACGCTTTTGTTCCAGTGCTTCTCATGAGCACTAGAAATTTACCCGTGCTTTGTCCAGAAATAGGATTCATTTACAACAACTAAGTTAGAATCGTCTATCTTTTTAGTAACTCAAAAAATAAATTCGGTGTTTTTAAGAGATAGTTTTTCTTCTCATTCAAAATGCCTTCTATAATTACAGTCGCAATTGATTTTACGAAAAATCAAAAGTAAACCAATCCATTATACTATGACAAAAAAAAATGTCTTTTCTATTTAAGCATCTTTTTTCTGTAGTTTCATAAAAGATAAAGTGGTAAATAAATGACTCCTCAATTTTTTAATCTGTATTTGCTATTATTTAATGCAATTGTAAAATAGTTTTCTCATATGACATAACAAACTGTTGATACGATAATGCAATTTTCACACATGAAGTTTAATGTGTTTTATCATTGGGAAGTTTAGCATATTATTATACATTTATTTAGTGAATAAATTTTGACGAAGGCCTAGACTATAGACTAGTCAGCAATCATTGAAGGAATCTGCTTTCGAAGATCACGAGGCCACTACTTTAATGAAGATGTTTTTACGACTATTGAATTTCCAAAGTTTGAATTATTGAGGTTGTTTGTCCGGGGCCAGTGCTTAATTCACCTATTATCTCCTTGTAGTCCAAGTCTGTATTTTTCCGTAACCATGTTTTCAATTCAGACTTTGGTGATTCGATAGTCATAGAAACAACTTGATTAAAGTAATGGCCTCGTGATCTCCGAAAGCAAATCCCTTCAATGATCGCCGACTGGTCTACAATCTAGGTTTTCGTCTGAATTTAGATCGGGCTGCCACATGTATCCCACTCAGTTTCGTCATGATTTCATGAGTCTTGAAACAGAGTACCGATTCTGACAAGTTCTATCCTTATTCTTTAAAGCTTGATGACTGACATCCTTAGTATCATGATGCCTATGTGATAGTAATGTCATGAGATCCCTCCCTAATCAGCACTCGGCCATAAGAATTTGGGAATAATGTGATTTCTTTTTAAATAGAGATCCTTTGAATCTCTTCATATCGAGTAGAAATACAATCCATTTAAAAGGATTAAGTTGCAATTGTATTATCTTTTAGTAACTCAAAAAAATATGTCTGCCGTTTTTCCAAGATATTTTCTTGTTCAGTCTAAACCACCTTCCATAATTACTATCGCAATAACATCGACTGAAATCCAAAGTGAACCAATTCATCATTTTTCCATACCGTGAAAAAAAAAGTCTTTTCTATTTAACAGTTCCATTTTCATAATTTTGTAAAAGATAAGCGGTGAATTAATGATCCATCAATTTTTTAATACATACTTCCTATTCTTTAATTCACTTGCAAAATAAATGTCGTATGACACATGAAACTTTTCCTACAAGATGACATAGTTAGTTGTCATCTAGATATTTTTAGCGGAAGATTTTTCTTCGGAGTTGTTGTGTTATTTTCTATAGTTTTCATGTAGGTCCCATCTTTCTTTTGAGTTATTTTGCCTCACTTCTCGGAAGACGAGCTACTCGACGATCCCTCCCTCCCGACAAAAGTAAAAAGAATTCAAGCCGGACAATATAGACTCTGGAAAAGATGGTTACGGACAGCACAGACTCGGATTTAAAGCAGGGACGGTAGCTCCCATCAGCAAAGGGCCCCTGCACAGCCAACTCTAATAATTCATGGTGGTTTGTCCGATTCATTAAAGTAGTGGCCTCGCGATTCCAAAAGTAGATTCCTTCCCTGATTATTGGGTGCCGCTCGACCGGGTCTTCATCGGAATTGAGGTCTTGGAGCCATCACCTTTCTCTAGACCGAGTTCGCCAATAATTTCTCAGGTCTTACAAAAGATCTAGTGGATTATGACAAATTCTATTTGTATTTTTGAAGTACGATAAATGAAGTCTCGGGTTCCTAAAAATCAATTGATTTTGTCTAATTTTGTCTGTATTCTATAAAACTTGATGAGTCACATCTCAAAGAGCGTGATGCGCGCAGAAGTAATGTCCGATATCTCCGGATGTGACGTTTGCCTATTTGATGGCGATGTAATTGTGAACACTTTCCATTATATTCGATCGTTGTATAAACATATCTTTATTATGAATTCTAAATAAGTACTTCTAGACCATTCATTCCTCACTAATATGACCTGTACTCATTAGTAGCAAGAGAGCGAAAATTTTGCATGTGAAAATGAATGTAATAAGATACGTCGAAAATATATGGTTTTAGAGTTGGTCATTTGGAAAAAAAAAAAAATTACCTAAAATTTTGTAAAAGTAAGAAGGATTTAACTTACCAAAGACAACAAAAATTTAGATTAAAATTCAAGAATTATGATGTGCCGGTTTTTGAATTTGCTGGTCGAAGATTTTTCCTATCTACAATTATACTAGTACGAGTTACTTAGTATAATATGGGAGTTATCCTTAAGAATTCATGGTAGAGGTACACGCAATTTCTTTTGAGTTTGTATAATCATATGGAGAGATTTAAGAGCACGATCATATGCGTGTTCCAAAAAGTTTTGAATGTGTGTGGGCACAAAGAAAAATTATCTAAAGATATGAATTGGTTTGAAAAAGATATCTGAATAGTCGTATATTTATGATATTTGGTAATGTTTTCTTAATTAACAAATTTGTAAATTTATTACGTTTTGAGATACTATACTCTATAGTGTCATAACACATCTTTACTAAGGGTATTTATAATTTGGCTACGCCCCACCAGTCCATGTTTTGGATGATGTGAGAAGTTTGTCTAGCCGGGTTCATGTATTTGAACTTGCATTTGAAGATTATTTGCCCTATCTTTGGGGTCTATTCTTTTTCAATCAAAGAACACGCTTTTGTTCCAGTGCTTCTCATGAGCACTAGAAATTTACCCGTGCTTTGTCCAGAAATAGGATTCATTTACAACAACTAAGTTAGAATCGTCTATCTTTTTAGTAACTCAAAAAAATAAATTCGGTGTTTTTAAGAGATAGTTTTTCTTCTCATTCAAAATGCCTTCTATAATTACAGTCGCAATTGATTTTACGAAAAATCAAAAGTAAACCAATCCATTATACTATGACAAAAAAATGTCTTTTCTATTTAAGCATCTTTTTTCTGTAGTTTCATAAAAGATAAAGTGGTAAATAAATGACTCCTCAATTTTTTAATCTGTATTTGCTATTATTTAATGCAATTGTAAAATAGTTTTCTCATATGACATAACAAACTGTTGATACGATAATGCAATTTTCACACATGAAGTTTAATGTGTTTTATCATTGGGAAGTTTAGCATATTATTATACATTTATTTAGTGAATAAATTTTGACGAAGGCCTAGACTATAGACTAGTCAGCAATCATTGAAGGAATCTGCTTTCGAAGATCACGAGGCCACTACTTTAATGAAGATGTTTTTACGACTATTGAATTTCCAAAGTTTGAATTATTGAGGTTGTTTGTCCGGGGCCAGTGCTTAATTCACCTATTATCTCCTTGTAGTCCAAGTCTGTATTTTTCCGTAACCATGTTTTCAATTCAGACTTTGGTGATTCGATAGTCATAGAAACAACTTGATTAAAGTAATGGCCTCGTGATCTCCGAAAGCAAATCCCTTCAATGATCGCCGACTGGTCTACAATCTAGGTTTTCGTCTGAATTTAGATCGGGCTGCCACATGTATCCCACTCAGTTTCGTCATGATTTCATGAGTCTTGAAACAGTACCGATTCTGACAAGTTCTATCCTTATTCTTTAAAGCTTGATGACTGACATCCTTAGTATCATGATGCCTATGTGATAGTAATGTCATGAGATCCCTCCCTAATCAGCACTCGGCCATAAGAATTTGGGAATAATGTGATTTCTTTTTAAATAGAGATCCTTTGAATCTCTTCATATCGAGTAGAAATACAATCCATTTAAAAGGATTAAGTTGCAATTGTATTATCTTTTAGTAACTCAAAAAATATGTCTGCCGTTTTTCCAAGATATTTTCTTGTTCAGTCTAAACCACCTTCCATAATTACTATCGCAATAACATCGACTGAAATCCAAAGTGAACCAATTCATCATTTTTCCATACCGTGACAAAAAAGCCTTTTCTATTTAAGAGTTCCATTTTCATAATTTTGTAAAAGATAAGCGGTGAATTAATGATCAATCAATTTTTTAATACATACTTCCTATTCTTTAATTCACTTGCAAAATAAATGTCGTATGACACATGAAACTTTTCCTACAAGATGACATAGTTAGTAGTCATCTAGATATTTTTAGCGGAAGATTTTTCTTCGGAGTTGTTGTGTTATTTTCTATAGTTTTCATGTAGGTCCCATCTTTCTTTGAGTTATTTTGCCTCACTTCTCGGAAGACGAGCTACTCGACGATCCCTCCCCTCCCGACAAAAGTAAAAAGAATTCAAGCCGGACAATATAGACTCTGGAAAAGATGGTTACGGACAGCACAGACTCGGATTTAAAGCAGACAGTAGCTCCCATCAGCAGTGGCCCCAGACAGCCAACTCTAATAATTCATGGTGGTTTGTCCGATTCATTAAAGTAGTGGCCTCGCGATTCCAAAAGTAGATTCCTTCCCTGATTATTGGGTGCCGCTCGACCTGGGTCTTCATCGGAATTGAGGTCTTGGAGCCATCACCTTTCTCTAGACCGAGTTCGCCAATAATTTCTCGGGTCTTACAAAAGATCTGTGGATTATGACAAATTCTATTTGTATTTTTTGAAGTACGATAAATGAAGTCTCGGGTTCCTAAAAATCAATTGATTTTGTCTAATTTTGTCTGTATTCTATAAAACTTGATGAGTCACATCTCAAAGAGCGTGATGCGCGCAGAAGTAATGTCCTGATATCTCCGGATGTGACGTTTGCCTATTTGATGGCGATGTAATTGTGAACACTTTCCATTATATTCGATCGTTGTATAAACATATCTTTATTATGAATTCTAAATAAGTACTTCTAGACCATTCATTCCTCACTAATATGACCTGTACTCATTAGTAGCAATAGAGCGAAAATTTTGCATGTGAAAATGAATGTAATAAGATACGTCGAAAATATATGGTTTTAGAGTTGGTCATTTGGAAAAAAAAAATTACCTAAAATTTTGTAAAAGTAAGAAGGATTTAACTTACCAAAGACAACAAAAATTTAGATTAAAATTCAAGAATTATGATGTGCCGGTTTTTGAATTTGCTGGTCGAAGATTTTTCCTATCTACAATTATACTAGTACGAGTTACTTAGTATAATATGGGAGTTATCCTTAAGAATTCATGGTAGAGGTACACGCAATTTCTTTTGAGTTTGTATAATCATATGGAGAGATTTAAGAGCACGATCATATGCGTGTTCCAAAAAGTTTTGAATGTGTGTGGGCACAAAGAAAAATTATCTAAAGATATGAATTGGTTTGAAAAAGATATCTGAATAGTCGTATATTTATGATATTTGGTAATGTTTTCTTAATTAACAAATTTGTAAATTTATTACGTTTTGAGATACTATACTCTATAGTGTCATAACACATCTTTACTAAGGGTATTTATAATTTGGCTACGCCCCACCAGTCCATGTTTTGGATGATGTGAGAAGTTTGTCTAGCCGGGTTCATGTATTTGAACTTGCATTTGAAGATTATTTGCCCTATCTTTGGGGTCTATTCTTTTTCAATCAAAGAACACGCTTTTGTTCCAGTGCTTCTCATGAGCACTAGAAATTTACCCGTGCTTTGTCCAGAAATAGGATTCATTTACAACAACTAAGTTAGAATCGTCTATCTTTTTAGTAACTCAAAAAATAAATTCGGTGTTTTTAAGAGATAGTTTTTCTTCTCATTCAAAATGCCTTCTATAATTACAGTCGCAATTGATTTTACGAAAAATCAAAAGTAAACCAATCCATTATACTATGACAAAAAAATGTCTTTTCTATTTAAGCATCTTTTTCTGTAGTTTCATAAAAGATAAAGTGGTAAATAAATGACTCCTCAATTTTTTAATCTGTATTTGCTATTATTTAATGCAATTGTAAAATAGTTTTCTCATATGACATAACAAACTGTTGATACGATAATGCAATTTTCACACATGAAGTTTAATGTGTTTTATCATTGGGAAGTTTAGCATATTATTATACATTTATTTAGTGAATAAATTTTGACGAAGGCCTAGACTATAGACTAGTCAGCAATCATTGAAGGAATCTGCTTTCGAAGATCACGAGGCCACTACTTTAATGAAGATGTTTTTACGACTATTGAATTTCCAAAGTTTGAATTATTGAGGTTGTTTGTCCGGGCCAGTGCTTAATTCACCTATTATCTCCTTGTAGTCCAAGTCTGTATTTTTCCGTAACCATGTTTTCAATTCAGACTTTGGTGATTCGATAGTCATAGAAACAACTTGATTAAAGTAATGGCCTCGTGATCTCCGAAAGCAAATCCCTTCAATGATCGCCGACTGGTCTACAATCTAGGTTTTCGTCTGAATTTAGATCGGGCTGCCACATGTATCCCACTCAGTTTCGTCATGATTTCATGAGTCTTGAAACAGAGTACCGATTCTGACAAGTTCTATCCTTATTCTTTAAAGCTTGATGACTGACATCCTTAGTATCATGATGCCTATGTGATAGTAATGTCATGAGATCCCTCCCTAATCAGCACTCGGCCATAAGAATTTGGGAATAATGTGATTTCTTTTTAAATAGAGATCCTTTGAATCTCTTCATATCGAGTAGAAATACAATCCATTTAAAAGGATTAAGTTGCAATTGTATTATCTTTTAGTAACTCAAAAAATATGTCTGCCGCTTTTTCCAAGATATTTTCTTGTTCAGTCTAAACCACCTTCCATAATTACTATCGCAATAACATCGACTGAAATCCAAAGTGAACCAATTCATCATTTTTCCATACCGTGACAAAAAAAAAGTCTTTTCTATTTAAGAGTTCCATTTTCATAATTTTGTAAAAGATAAGCGGTGAATTAATGATCCATCAATTTTTTAATACATACTTCCTATTCTTTAATTCACTTGCAAAATAAATGTCGTATGACACATGAAACTTTTCCTACAAGATGACATAGTTAGTAGTCATCTAGATATTTTTAGCGGAAGATTTTTCTTCGGAGTTGTTGTGTTATTTTCTATAGTTTTCATGTAGGTCCCATCTTTCTTTTGAGTTATTTTGCCTCACTTCTCGGAAGACGAGCTACTCGACGATCCCTCCCTCCCGACAAAAGTAAAAAGAATTCAAGCCGGACAATATAGACTCTGGAAAAGATGGTTACGGACAGCACAGACTCGGATTTAAAGCAGACAGTAGCTCCCATCAGCAGTGGCCCCAGACAGCCAACTCTAATAATTCATGGTGGTTTGTCCGATTCATTAAAGTAGTGGCCTCGCGATTCCAAAAGTAGATTCCTTCCTGATTATTGGGTGCCGCTCGACTGGGTCTTCATCGGAATTGAGGTCTTGGAGCCATCACCTTTCTCTAGACCGAGTTCGCCAATAATTTCTCGGGTCTTACAAAAGATCTGTGGATTATGACAAATTCTATTTGTATTTTTGAAGTACGATAAATGAAGTCTCGGGTTCCTAAAAATCAATTGATTTTGTCTAATTTTGTCTGTATTCTATAAAACTTGATGAGTCACATCTCAAAGAGCGTGATGCGCGCGCAGAAGTAATGTCCTGATATCTCCGGATGTGACGTTTGCCTATTTGATGGCGATGTAATTGTGAACACTTTCCATTATATTCGATCGTTGTATAAACATATCTTTATTATGAATTCTAAATAAGTACTTCTAGACCATTCATTCCTCACTAATATGACCTGTACTCATTAGTAGCAAGAGAGCGAAAATTTTGCATGTGAAAATGAATGTAATAAGATACGTCGAAAATATATGGTTTTAGAGTTGGTCATTTGAAAAAAAAAAAATTACCTAAAATTTTGTAAAAGTAAGAAGGATTTAACTTACCAAAGACAACAAAAATTTAGATTAAAATTCAAGAATTATGATGTGCCGGTTTTTGAATTTGCTGGTCGAAGATTTTTTCCTATCTACAATTATACTAGTACGAGTTACTTAGTATAATATGGGAGTTATCCTTAAGAATTCATGGTAGAGGTACACGCAATTTCTTTTGAGTTTGTATAATCATATGGAGAGATTTAAGAGCACGATCATATGGGTGTTCCAAAAAAAGTTTTGAATGTGTGTGGGCACAAAGAAAATTATCTAAAGATATGAATTGGTTTGAAAAAGATATCTGAATAGTCGTATATTTATGATATTTGGTAATGTTTTCTTAATTAACAAATTTGTAAATTTATTACGTTTTGAGATACTATACTCTATAGTGTCATAACACATCTTTACTAAGGGTATTTATAATTTGGCTACGCCCCACCAGTCCATGTTTTGGATGATGTGAGAAGTTTGTCTAGCCGGGTTCATGTATTTGAACTTGCATTTGAAGATTATTTGCCCTATCTTTGGGGTCTATTCTTTTTCAATCAAAGAACACGCTTTTGTTCCCAGTGCTTCTCATGAGCACTAGAAATTTACCCGTGCTTTGTCCAGAAATAGGATTCATTTACAACAACTAAGTTAGAATCGTCTATCTTTTAGTAACTCAAAAAAATAAATTCGGTGTTTTTAAGAGATAGTTTTTCTTCTCATTCAAAATGCCTTCTATAATTACAGTCGCAATTGATTTTACGAAAATCAAAAGTAAACCAATCCATTATACTATGACAAAAAAAAAAATGTCTTTTCTATTTAAGCATCTTTTTCTGTAGTTTCATAAAAGATAAAGTGGTAAATAAATGACTCCTCAATTTTTTAATCTGTATTTGCTATTATTTAATGCAATTGTAAAATAGTTTTCTCATATGACATAACAAACTGTTGATACGATAATGCAATTTTCACACATGAAGTTTAATGTGTTTTATCATTGGGAAGTTTAGCATATTATTATACATTTATTTAGTGAATAAATTTTGACGAAGGCCTAGACTATAGACTAGTCAGCAATCATTGAAGGAATCTGCTTTCGAAGATCACGAGGCCACTACTTTAATGAAGATGTTTTTACGACTATTGAATTTCCAAAGTTTGAATTATTGAGGTTGTTTGTCCGGGGCCGTGCTTAATTCACCTATTATCTCCTTGTAGTCCAAGTCTGTATTTTTCCGTAACCATGTTTTCAATTCAGACTTTGGTGATTCGATAGTCATAGAAACAACTTGATTAAAGTAATGGCCTCGTGATCTCCGAAAGCAAATCCCTTCAATGATCGCCGACCGGTCTACAATCTAGGTTTTCGTCTGAATTTAGATCGGGCTGCCACATGTATCCCACTCGGTTTCGTCATGATTTCATGAGTCTTGAAACAGAGTACCGATTCTGACAAGTTCTATCCTTATTCTTTAAAGCTTGATGACTGACATCCTTAGTATCATGATGCCTATGTGATAGTAATGTCATGAGATCCTCCCTAATCAGCACTCGGCCATAAGAATTTGGGAATAATGTGATTTCTTTTTAAATAGAGATCCTTTGAATCTCTTCATATCGAGTAGAAATACAATCCATTTAAAAGGATTAAGTTGCAATTGTATTATCTTTTAGTAACTCAAAAAAATATGTCTGCCGTTTTTCCAAGATATTTTCTTGTTCAGTCTAAACCACCTTCCATAATTACTATCGCAATAACATCGACTGAAATCCAAAGTGAACCAATTCATCATTTTTCCATACCGTGACAAAAAAAGTCTTTTCTATTTAAGAGTTCCATTTTCATAATTTTGTAAAAGATAAGCGGTGAATTAATGATCCATCAATTTTTTAATACATACTTCCTATTCTTTAATTCACTTGCAAAATAAATGTCGTATGACACATGAAACTTTTTCCTACAAGATGACATAGTTAGTAGTCATCTAGATATTTTTAGCGGAAGATTTTTCTTCGGAGTTGTTGTGTTATTTTCTATAGTTTTCATGTAGGTCCCATCTTTCTTTTGAGTTATTTTGCCTCACTTCTCGGAAGACGAGCTACTCGACGATCCCTCCCTCCCGACAAAAGTAAAAAGAATTCAAGCCGGACAATATAGACTCTGGAAAAGATGGTTACGGACAGCACAGACTCGGATTTAAAGCAGACAGTAGCTCCCATCAGCAGGGCCCCAGACAGCCAACTCTAATAATTCATGGTGGTTTGTCCGATTCATTAAAGTAGTGGCCTCGCGATTCCAAAAGTAGATTCCTTCCCTGATTATTGGGTGCCGCTCGACTGGGTCTTCATCGGAATTGAGGTCTTGAGCCATCACCTTTCTCTAGACCGAGTTCGCCAATAATTTCTCCGGTCTTACAAAAGATCTGTGGATTATGACAAATTCTATTTGTATTTTTTGAAGTACGATAAATGAAGTCTCGGGTTCCTAAAAATCAATTGATTTTGTCTAATTTTGTCTGTATTCTATAAAACTTGATGAGTCACATCTCAAAGAGCGTGATGCGCGCGCAGAAGTAATGTCCTGATATCTCCGGATGTGACGTTTGCCTATTTGATGGCGATGTAATTGTGAACACTTTCCATTATATTCGATCGTTGTATAAACATATCTTTATTATGAATTCTAAATAAGTACTTCTAGACCATTCATTCCTCACTAATATGACCTGTACTCATTAGTAGCAATAGAGCAAAAATTTTGCATGTGAAAATGAATGTAATAAGATACGTCGAAAAATATATGGTTTTAGAGTTGGTCATTTGGAAAAAAAAAAATTACCTAAAATTTTGTAAAAGTAAGAAGGATTTAACTTACCAAAGACAACAAAAATTTAGATTAAAATTCAAGAATTATGATGTGCCGGTTTTTGAATTTGCTGGTCGAAGATTTTTTCCCTATCTACAATTATACTAGTACGACTTACTTAGTATAATATGGGAGTTATCCTTAAGAATTCATGGTAGAGGTACACGCAATTTCTTTTGAGTTTGTATAATCATATGGAGAGATTTAAGAGCACGATCATATGCGTGTTCCAAAAGTTTTGAATGTGTGTGGGCACAAAGAAAAATTATCTAAAGATATGAATTGGTTTGAAAAAGATATCTGAATAGTCGTATATTTATGATATTTGGTAATGTTTTCTTAATTAACAAATTTGTAAATTTATTACGTTTTGAGATACTATACTCTATAGTGTCATAACACATCTTTACTAAGGGTATTTATAATTTGGCTACGCCCCACCAGTCCATGTTTTGGATGATGTGAGAAGTTTGTCTAGCCGGGTTCATGTATTTGAACTTGCATTTGAAGATTATTTGCCCTATCTTTGGGGTCTATTCTTTTCAATCAAAGAACACGCTTTTGTTCCAGTGCTTCTCATGAGCACTAGAAATTTACCCGTGCTTTGTCCAGAAATAGGATTCATTTACAACAACTAAGTTAGAATCGTCTATCTTTTAGTAACTCAAAAAAATAAATTCGGTGTTTTTAAGAGATAGTTTTTCTTCTCATTCAAAATGCCTTCTATAATTACAGTCGCAATTGATTTTACGAAAAATCAAAAGTAAACCAATCCATTATACTATGACAAAAAAAAATGTCTTTTCTATTTAAGCATCTTTTTTCTGTAGTTTCATAAAAGATAAAGTGGTAAATAAATGACTCCTCAATTTTTTAATCTGTATTTGCTATTATTTAATGCAATTGTAAAATAGTTTTCTCATATGACATAACAAACTGTTGATACGATAATGCAATTTTCACACATGAAGTTTAATGTGTTTTATCATTGGGAAGTTTAGCATATTATTATACATTTATTTAGTGAATAAATTTTGACGAAGGCCTAGACTATAGACTAGTCAGCAATCATTGAAGGAATCTGCTTTCGAAGATCACGAGGCCACTACTTTAATGAAGATGTTTTTACGACTATTGAATTTCCAAAGTTTGAATTATTGAGGTTGTTTGTCCGGGGCCAGTGCTTAATTCACCTATTATCTCCTTGTAGTCCAAGTCTGTATTTTTCCGTAACCATGTTTTCAATTCAGACTTTGGTGATTCGATAGTCATAGAAACAACTTGATTAAAGTAATGGCCTCGTGATCTCCGAAAGCAAATCCCTTCAATGATCGCCGACTGGTCTACAATCTAGGTTTTCGTCTGAATTTAGATCGGGCTGCCACATGTATCCCACTCAGTTTCGTCATGATTTCATGAGTCTTGAAACAGAGTACCGATTCTGACAAGTTCTATCCTTATTCTTTAAAGCTTGATGACTGACATCCTTAGTATCATGATGCCTATGTGATAGTAATGTCATGAGATCCCTCCCTAATCAGCACTCGGCCATAAGAATTTGGGAATAATGTGATTTCTTTTTAAATAGAGATCCTTTGAATCTCTTCATATCGAGTAGAAATACAATCCATTTAAAAGGATTAAGTTGCAATTGTATTATCTTTTAGTAACTCAAAAAATATGTCTGCCGTTTTTCCAAGATATTTTCTTGTTCAGTCTAAACCACCTTCCATAATTACTATCGCAATAACATCGACTGAAATCCAAAGTGAACCAATTCATCATTTTTCCATACCGTGACAAAAAAGTCTTTTCTATTTAAGAGTTCCATTTTCATAATTTTGTAAAAGATAAGCGGTGAATTAATGATCCATCAATTTTTTAATACATACTTCCTATTCTTTAATTCACTTGCAAAATAAATGTCGTATGACACATGAAACTTTTTCCTACAAGATGACATAGTTAGTAGTCATCTAGATATTTTTAGCGGAAGATTTTTCTTCGGAGTTGTTGTGTTATTTTCTATAGTTTTCATGTAGGTCCCATCTTTCTTTGAGTTATTTTGCCTCACTTCTCGGAAGACGAGCTACTCGACGATCCCTCCCTCCCGACAAAAGTAAAAAGAATTCAAGCCGGACAATATAGACTCTGGAAAAGATGGTTACGGACAGCACAGACTCGGATTTAAAGCAGACAGTAGCTCCCATCAGCAGTGGCCCCAGACAGCCAACTCTAATAATTCATGGTGGTTTGTCCGATTCATTAAAGTAGTGGCCTCGCGATTCCAAAAGTAGATTCCTTCCCTGATTATTGGGTGCCGCTCGACCTGGGTCTTCATCGGAATTGAGGTCTTGGAGCCATCACCTTCTCTAGACCGAGTTCGCCAATAATTTCTCGGGTCTTACAAAAGATCTGTGGATTATGACAAATTCTATGTGTATTTTTTGAAGTACGATAAATGAAGTCTCGGGTTCCTAAAAATCAATTGATTTTGTCTAATTTTGTCTGTATTCTATAAACATGATGAGTCACATCTCAAAGAGCGTGATGCGCGCGCAGAAGTAATGTCCTGATATCTCCGGATGTGACGTTTGCCTATTTGATGGCGATGTAATTGTGAACACTTTCCATTATATTCGATCGTTGTATAAACATATCTTTATTATGAATTCTAAATAAGTACTTCTAGACCATTCATTCCTCACTAATATGACCTGTACTCATTAGTAGCAAGAGAGCGAAAATTTTGCATGTGAAAATGAATGTAATAAGATACGTCGAAAATATATGGTTTTAGAGTTGGTCATTTGGAAAAAAAAAAATTACCTAAAATTTTGTAAAAGTAAGAAGGATTTAACTTACCAAAGACAACAAAAATTTAGATTAAAATTCAAGAATTATGATGTGCCGGTTTTTGAATTTGCTGGTCGAAGATTTTTCCCTATCTACAATTATACTAGTACGACTTACTTAGTATAATATGGGAGTTATCCTTAAGAATTCATGGTAGAGGTACACGCAATTTCTTTTGAGTTTGTATAATCATATGGAGAGATTTAAGAGCACGATCATATGCGTGTTCCAAAAAAGTTTTGAATGTGTGTGGGCACAAAGAAAAATTATCTAAAGATATGAATTGGTTTGAAAAAGATATCTGAATAGTCGTATATTTATGATATTTGGTAATGTTTTCTTAATTAACAAATTTGTAAATTTATTACGTTTTGAGATACTATACTCTATAGTGTCATAACACATCTTTACTAAGGGTATTTATAATTTGGCTACGACCCACCAGTCCATGTTTTGGATGATGTGAGAAGTTTGTCTAGCCGGGTTCATGTATTTGAACTTGCATTTGAAGATTATTTGCCCTATCTTTGGGGTCTATTCTTTTCAATCAAAGAACACGCTTTTGTTCCAGTGCTTCTCATGAGCACTAGAAATTTACCCGTGCTTTGTCCAGAAATAGGATTCATTTACAACAACTAAGTTAGAATCGTCTATCTTTTTAGTAACTCAAAAAAATAAATTCGGTGTTTTTAAGAGATAGTTTTTCTTCTCATTCAAAATGCCTTCTATAATTACAGTCGCAATTGATTTTACGAAAATCAAAAGTAAACCAATCCATTATACTATGACAAAAAAAAATTTCTTTTCTATTTAAGCATCTTTTTCTGTAGTTTCATAAAAGATAAAGTGGTAAATAAATGACTCCTCAATTTTTTAATCTGTATTTGCTATTATTTAATGCAATTGTAAAATAGTTTTCTCATATGACATAACAAACCTTGTTGATACGATAATGCAATTTTCACACATGAAGTTTAATGTGTTTTATCATTGGGAAGTTTAGCATATTATTATACATTTATTTAGTGAATAAATTTTGACGAAGGCCTAGACTATAGACTAGTCAGCAATCATTGAAGGAATCTGCTTTCGAAGATCACGAGGCCAGTACTTTAATGAAGATGTTTTTACGACTATTGAATTTCCAAAGTTTGAATTATTGAGGTTGTTTGTCCGGGGCCAGTGCTTAATTCACCTATTATCTCCTTGTAGTCCAAGTCTGTATTTTTCCGTAACCATGTTTTCAATTCAGACTTTGGTGATTCGATAGTCATAGAAACAACTTGATTAAAGTAATGGCCTCGTGATCTCCTAAAGCAGATCCCTTCAATGATCGCCGACTGGTCTACAATCTAGGTTTTCGTCTGAATTTAGATCGGGCTGCCACATGTATCCCACTCAGTTTCGTCATGATTTCATGAGTCTTGAAAGAGAGTACCGATTCTGACAAGTTCTATCCTTATTCTTTAAAGCTTGATGACTGACATCCTTAGTATCATGATGCCTATGTGATAGTAATGTCATGAGATCCCTCCCTAATCAGCACTCGGCCATAAGAATTTGGGAATAATGTGATTTCTTTTTAAATAGAGATCCTTTGAATCTCTTCATATCGAGTAGAAATACAATCCATTTAAAAGGATTAAGTTGCAATTGTATTATCTTTTAGTAACTCAAAAAAATATGTCTGCCGTTTTTCCAAGATATTTTCTTGTTCAGTTTAAACCACCTTCCATAATTACTATCGCAATAACATCGACTGAAATCCAAAGTGAACAAATTCATCATTTTTCCATACCGTGACAACAAAAGTCTTTTCTATTTAAGAGTTCCATTTTCATAATTTTGTAAAAGATAAGCGGTGAATTAATGATCCTTCAATTTTTTAATCCACACTTCCTATTCTTTAATTCACTTGCAAAATAAATGTCGTATGACACATGAAACTTTTCCTACAAGATGACATTCTTTTCGAGCGCGAAATTCAATGCGTTTTCTATTGAGATGTTCGACGTGTTATTATAAACTTATCAAGGAGATAAATTCCTAATAAAGTAATACTTTTTAAAAAAAAAAAATCGTATTGAATTGCTTATTGATAAAGCTAATTTATTGCAATTTGACATAGTTAGTAGTCATCTAGATATTTTTAGCGGAAGATTTTTCTTCGGAGTTGTTGTGTTATTTTCTATAGTTTTCATGTAGGTCCCATCTTTCTTTTGAGTTATTTTGCCTCACTTCTCGGAAGACGAGCTACTCGACGATCCCTCCCTCCCGACAAAAGTAAAAAGAATTCAAGCCCGACAATATAGACTCTGGAAAAGATGGTTACGGACAGCACAGACTCGAATTTAAAGCAGACAGTAGCTCCCATCGGCAGTGGCCCTAGACAGCCAACTCTAATAATTCATGGTGGTTTGTCCGATTCATTAAAGTAGTGGCCTCGCGATTCCAAAAGTAGATTCCTTCCCTGATTATTGGGTGCCGCTCGACCTAGGTCTTCATCGGAATTGACGTCTTGTTGCCATCACCTTTCTCTAGACCGAGTTCGCCAATAATTTCTCGGGTCTTACAAAAGATCTGTGGATTATGACAAATTCTATTTGTATTTTTTGAAGTACGATAAATGAAGTCTCGAGTTGCTAAAAATCAATTGATTTTGTCTAATTTTGTCTGTATTCTATAAAACTTGATGAGTCACATCTTTTTTTTTTTTTTTTCGGAATGAGTCACATCTTAAAGAGCGTGATGTGCGCGCAGAAGTAATGTCCTGATATCTCCGGATGTGACGTTTGCCTTTTTGATGGCGATGTAATTGTGAACACTTTCATTTATATTCGATCGTTGTATTAACATATCTTTATTATGAATTCTAAATAAGTACTTCTAGACCATTCATTCCTCACTAATATGACCTGTACTCATTAGTAGCAATAGAGCGAAAATTTTGCATGTGAAAATGAATGTAATAAGATACGTCGAAAATATATGGTTGTAGAGTTGATCATTTGGAAAAAATTACCTAAAATTTTGTAAAAGTAAGAAGGATTTAACTTACCGAAGACAACAAAAATTTAGATTTAAATTCAAGAATTATGATGTGCCGGTTTTTTTTTTTTAATTTGCTGGTCGAAGATTTTTTCCCTATCTACAATTATACTAGTACGACTTACTTAGTATAATATGGGAGTTATACTTAAGAATTCATAGTAGAGGTACAAGCAATTTCTTTTGAGTTTGTATAATCATATGGAGAGATTTAAGAGCACAATCATGTGCGTGTTCCAAAAAAGTTTTGAATGTGTGTGGGCACAAAGAAAAATTATCTAAAGATATGAATTGGTTTGAAAAAGATATCTGAATAGTCGTATATTTATGATATTTGGTAATGTTTTCTTAAATAACAAATTTGTAAATTTATTACGTTTTGTGATACTATACTCTATAGTGTCATAACACATCTTTACTGAGGGTATTTATAATTTGGCTACGCCCCACCAGTCCATGTTTTGGATGATGTGAGAAGTTTGTCTAGCCGGGTTCGTGTATTTGAGCTTGCATTTGAAGATTATTTGCCTTATGTTTGTGGTCTATTCTTTTTCAATTAAAGAACACATTTTTGTTCCAGTGCTTCTCATGAGCACTAGAAGTTTACCTGTGCTTTGTCCAGAAATAGGATTCATTTACAACAATTAAGTTACAATTAGGTGTATACATGTTTCGGGCGGGCGGTTCCCAACCTAGAACCGGGAACCGCCCACTAGTTGTATGTATCCACCCGGGAACCGGACCATCGGTCCAGTCCGATTCTCGGGTGGATCCATAGAACCAGTCAAACCTCCACACCTTCTCCTTTTTGCCTTCAACTGGTCGCGAGCCTCGCTCCGCTTCCATCCCCGCCACCACCACCATCTTGGCCACCGCCTCCGTTGTCTTCCACTCCTCCTTCGAGATCGACAATGAGGAGGACAATAGGGACGATGAGCAGTTCTTAGACCTAGAGTTTGTCTGTCCCCGAAGATGAGGATGATGGGGAGAAGCCTTAGTAGGGGGAGAAGGAAGAGGGGAGGTAGAAGTGGGACGAGCGCAACAACGAAGAGGACGATAGTGACAATGAATGCGGAGGTGGCAGAGAGGTGGAGAGAGAGTTCAAGTTCAAGGGAGGAAAAGAAAATTAACTCACTGTTTCGCTGAGTTTGGATTAAGACTCAAAGAGAGATGCGTAGATCCAGAGATGAATCGGAGAGGAAGAGGGAGCTCGGGGAGATTTTGAACTGAGAGAGACGAGATGTAGTAGGAGAGTAGTGAATTGAGACAAGATGGTAATTGAGCCCTAAATTTTAGATTTGCTAATTTCGATTTTTTTAATATTAAAAATTAATATATTATTATAATATAACTGGTCCAATCCGAATGCGTGGGTGGGTGGATCAGCCCATGGAACTGGGAACCGGACTGGTACCCACTGACTCCCATAAATTGGAATTGGGAACCGAACTGGTTCCCTTAAGAACCACCGGTTCCGGGCGGTTACAATCCGGTTTCGAGCAGTCTGAGCGGGTCCTGGTTCTTTTGCACACCCCTAATTACAATCATCTATTGTTTTAGTAACTCAAAAAAATAAGTTCGGTGTTTTTTAGAGATATTTTTCTTTTCATTCAAAATGCCTTCCATAATTACTGTCGCAATTGCTTTTACGAAAATCAAAAGTAAACCAATCCATTATACTATGACAAAAAAATGTCTTTTCTATTTAAGCATCTTTTTTCTATAGTTTCATAAAAGATAAAGTGGTAAATTAATGATTCCTCAATTTTTTAATCTATATTTGCTATTATTTAATGCAATTGTAAAATAGTTTCTCATATGACATAAGAAACTTTGTTGATACGGTAATAATATTTTCACACATGAAGTTTAATGTGTTTTATCATTGGCAAGTTTAGCATATTATTATAAATTTATTTAGTGAATAAATTTTGAAGAAGACCTAAACTGTAGACTAGTCAGCAATCATTGAAGGGGACCGGACAAACAACCTCAATAATTCAAACTTTGGTAATTTAATAGTCGTAAAACATCTTCATTAAAGTAGTGGCCTCGTGATCTCCGAAAGCAGATTCCTTAAACAACCTCAATAATTCAAGCTTTGGTAATTCAATAGTGGTAAAAACATCTTCATTAAAGTAGTGGCCTCGTGATCTCCGAAAGCATATTCCTTCAATGATTGCTAACTGGTCTACAGTTTGGGTTTTCGTCTGAATTTAGATCGAGCTGCCACATGTATCCCACTCAGTTTCGTCATGATTTCATGAATCTTGAGACAGTATAATTCTGACAAGTTCTGTCTTTATTATTTAAAGCTTGATGAATGACATCTTTAGTAGCATGATGCATATGCGATAATAATGTCATGACATCCCTCCCTGATAAGCACTCAGTCATAAGAATTTGGGAATGATGTGATTTCTTTTTATATAGAGATCCTTTGAATCTCTTCGTATATTCTAGGGTTTTCTGTGAAACTACATGCGTAGTTGGATAATAAAATAAACACGATTAATTTGACTTGTTGGTCCTACTGTGCAGCTTTCTTTTTCTTATTCACCCAATATTGCGCCTTCCTTCATGAAGGTTTTGATGACGTTATGTGCCTCACGTCACCAGAAATCATATATAAATATATTGAACTTAACTCCAATGGACCAAACTCATAGCGTAATTATTATTTATTCGAGTAGAAAACTACGTGCAGTAGTTTTTTTTTTTTTTTTGGGAACTACGTGCAGTAGTTAAGGAATGAAACTTAGCGTGGAATGAAACTTAGGATGTGGATTAATTGTGTGATACATGGAAATATATGAATTTTCATGATATTTCATAAGCCGAAATGACTTGTATCCAAATATGATCTAAAATCAAAAATTTGATTCGATCGAAAATCGGGTGGCAATACCGAGATCCAAAGGCAAACTAATTGATTCTAGTTTTCACTCCTCGGTTGGAACTTGAACAGAATGTAATAGAATTCATCAATTTTTCGCGAGAAAATCAGGTCGTGTAATTGCAAAAGTGACTGAAATGCAAGAAACTTAAAATGTTGGGGAATTGAAAATGCTTGCGGGAGTGAAGTAGGAGAAATTAAATTTCTGATTGGAATAGAAATAAATTGGAACTAGAATGTGAGTATACAGAAGCTCAAACTCTAACTTTGAAACTAAAGCGAAAGTCCACACTTGGAATTAATTCCCTTTCTTCAAAGTACAGCCAACATTAAGTAGAACACTAAAGTAGTTGGAAGAAAGCCAAATTAGAGTTTCTCATAAATAAAATACGTGTGAGCCAATACTCCAGTCCTTTTCAGTAATATAATTCTTTCCATTATTAGAATGCCATTCAAGATAAATATAGCTACAAGTAATACAAAATGAAATTTTATTTTCTATTGATTTTCATGAAGCCAAGTTATTTAGAGGCATTTTTACATTTTGACCATTTGAGTGTTTAGCTTTAAAATATGCTTCATACTTTAGTCATTCATAACTAAACTAATAATATGACAAACCAACACAAAGCATTCCCTTATAAACTAGACCTTCTTATATTGTGGGAAAAAAACCAAACCTTGTAAAAAATTTCAAGATTATTCCTCGTATAACGCCGTTCCTTTTTAACCCACCCCCTCCTTCCCACCCCCACCCCAACCTCCGGGACGTCGCTGCTGATCAATCCTCTGGTGGTTGCCGCTGCTATTCTTGGTCGCGATCGCTGCCTTTCGGTGTTCAGTCCGTCACCCGTCCCCAGTCCTTGTTGTCGTAATCCCGCTCAAAGTAGTAATTAGGTAACTTGATTCAAATTTCAGAATAGTATCTTAATTTGGAACATGCGATCTTTGAATAATTTGTCCCGCATATATCCCATTGCCTGTTTTGGATAGATTAGATTATACAATTTCCTGTTGTGATTACTCTTGCATTGTTCCGGATGACTTAATTAGGAAGTCAAATCTTTGAGCCTTAAGATTGGACCATCAATTAAAATTTTCCTTTAGTTTCATTGTTCGGGTTGGTTTAATTGAGCAATCGGATCCCCAATTAAATCTTTCCTTTTTTTTGCGTGCACCACGTAGTAATATTTAATAATCTAAGTTTAGCCTTAGTAATTACTTATATTACTCGAATAATTTTATTAACATCATTTAATCATTAATCATGCAGAACTTTAGATTATGCACGTCGTTAGATTAGGGTGCATCACATGCATATTTATAAATTATGGCAAATTCATATTTAATGTTTAGGATAACGCATGCTAATTTTAGAATTCATTTAGATTTAAGATAACTTATAGTTTTCATTGATTAAACTAATATCAAATAAAAATTTTCACTAGGGTTTCATATAGATTTATTTAAGTATATGATTAATTGGTCTCTACTGTCACCCAAAGTTGCCCTTACCATCAAGTGTCGGTCACGAGGATAAAAATAGTAACAAGTCATGCGTTAGTCATGAGGATGAAGGAAAAGTCAAGATGCGCAAGGAAGTTTTACCAAATGTTGATGAGTCTATGAATGGAAGCATATCATCCAACAATAAGGGAAGGAATTACCACGTGTCCAAATATCATAATAATGTATTGACATTGAAATTTGAGTGTAAACCATCAGATGTGCAAAGGACCTATCACACCCCGACCCTCGAGCGCATGCTCATCCCTCGGTGGTCGATAAATATGCAACGTCCTAAGATGCATCGCCGACCCATTCATTTTAATATGCATGCAGAAGAAGAATAAATCCCCTGACAACAAAAAGCTTGGGATAGGAAAGCAAACAACAAATCACGACACAAAAACGTGACTTTTATAAACACACAGGTTTATATACAACACTGGTTCGTATATAAAAAGACCAACTCAACAAAAAGGGGAACTCTCCTAAGACCAACTAACTGGACACGTTTGCCGATCCTTCGGTCTCCACCTCCCCGGACTCTGGGGCTTCGGGTCCTCCACGATAGCCATCTAAGGACCTGAAATGTTGAGCCCACGATGGGGTGAGACAATGTCTCAGCAAGTTCACCTCCTAAACTCCGACTAGGAAGGAAATACACCCAAGGGTGGCCTAGCCCACAATACAGAGGATGTACCTTGCCTCAAGTCCTCCCTGCACGTCAGTATAATCAAATACTCAACCAAACAATTCAATTCAATTCAAGCCATCAACTAATCGAATTACTCAATTCGATACATTCAATACCATCTATAAACTCAATCGATTCGAACACTGCTCACCTAAGTTGAAATAGATGGTCTAGCTCACCGAAGCTGATAGATATATCCATATATCATTGCTTACCAAAGCTGATAGATATATCCATATATCGCTCACCGAAACTGCTAAAGTATTATTGCTCACCGAAACTGCTATAAATATATTTAGTTCACCGAAGCTGATAGATATATCCATATATAATTGCTTACCAAAGCTGATAGATATATCCATATATCGCTCACCGAAACTGCTAAAGTATTATTGCTCACCGAAACTGCTATAAATATATTTAGCTCACCGAAGCTGATATAGAGATATATTTACTTACCAACTAACCATTTCATTGTTCTCATGGTACCCAGTAAAAATAATCGTGTGTGGATACATGGTAGGCCTAAGCCAAAAATATAATATCCACATTTTATAAAGTCCCACTAATTATATAGTCTATAAAAACATTTTTGGTGTTATAAACCAATGCCTGGTAATTTTCTAATTAATTACTGAAATTAATAAATTTTGTGATAAATATCCAAAATTACAATGAACACTCAATTTGCACAATCTACCACTCAATTAAATAAACCAATCATACCATTACAATCAGCACGAAATTCCGGTCACCGGCTACCAAGGTCTAATTTCCGGGGAAATAATAAATAATTAAATAATTACCAAAATTAATTAAATAATTATCAATAAATACCAAGAATAGTAACTTAGGCTAGAAAAGCGTAATTAAATACAGAAACGGGCCTGGAAAATTTCTTAACTTATTTAGATAAATAATACAACCTATCTAATTGCTAATTACACTATTCTAAGCACCTAACATGCAATAACGATTAATTAAATTGCTAATCTGTTCTAACTAACCACATAATTTATACCTAACATAATCTAATCAACCCTTAAGCATAATTAACTCCCTCAGTTGAGATTAGTGAGTAAACTCACTTGATTAACTATCTGACGGGACCACTCCAACAGCGAGGTAGAGATGAGCAATAAACTCCAAAGCGGTGGCACCTTTTGAGGTCGGGAAAGGCTTGGAAATGGGTCTCGAAGCCCACAACTTCTTGCTGGTCTCAGCTTCTGATCGGTGGGCTAAGGGGCTGCTTGGACGGCTGGTTTGGGCCAAGATGGTGAGGGAGAGGCGGACGGGCTGTGGCAAGGTGAACAGCGGCCGGACAGCGACGGAGCGGCCACGACGGGCTCCAGCTGAGCTTCAACGATCACAAGGGAGGCTCGAGGGACGGCTGCTGGGCATGAAACGAGGAGAGCGAGCAACAGACAATGCTGGCTTGCGCAGGGGCACAGTGGTGAAGCAGCGGGACTTCAGTGTCTCGGTGACAGTCAACGGTGAGGGAGGGTGTGCTGCTCGGTTTTCTCTGCAATTCATGAGCTCTAGAAGGCTTAAAAATGGAGAAAGCAAGGCTGAGGGAAGGAGAAGATGGGCTATTGGCTTGGAGGGGGCCACCCCTCTCTCTTTATATCCTTTTGTCCCCTTGACCATGGCCCACCATGGCCAGCTAGTTTCCTCATCCATTTTCCAACCCCAAATCTTCCTCTAGAAGCCATTGAGATGGTCCATAGGTTGAGGGATCATGGGGCTACGAATTTTGAAGTTATTTCCCTCAATTCCAATTCAATTCCCTCTTTAATCAATTCAATTCTGCCCTAAAAAATCCAACCAAGGTGTCCACAATCAAATTGACATTTTTCCTTGCCAATAGAATCAACTTGCATCCTAATTACGAGATAAAAAACGGTCCCTTGAATTTTGCGGTCGAAAATGCTCACTTTGAATTTCCGCTGAAAATCTCGGTTTGCAAAAAAATCTTCGAAGGATGAGTCGATGTTCCTAAAATGACTCGTGACATGACAGAACTTTCAAATTCTGAAATTGGATTCAAATTCACGATTAATTTCAATCTGACGCGATTTTAGCATGATCTAAGCTACCGGGTTGCTTTTAGAAATTATTAGTGCAATTGACCCGTGGTCGATTTTTTTCGAGTCACAATGTACCTCTTCAACACATTGGTGCCTCTCGATAGTCGTGAAAATCTCGATGTTTCAAATACGAACACAAGGTACCTAAAACAACAACAAAAAAATTGGTCTAGTGTCGATCGATAAGAATTTTGTAATCAAGTGAAATCACCCACACTTTGATCACATATCTTAGCTGAGTCAACCTATCCCTGATCTCTAGTTGATTTTGACAATGCTGTAACGATCTCTGTAGATAAGCACGGTCGAGTAATCAATTCATGGTTGAATTCTCAAGTTTATTGCATTAAAATTCCTTAATGGCTTTCCCAAATAATTTAGTTATCTCATGAGTAATCAGCTCAGAGAACAGCACTATAGTCACGTTGATGAAATGCTCGATTTATTCAATTGGAAGCAGAATTGAAGTTTTAGGATGTCACAACTCTTCCCCTCTTATAAAATTTTCGTCCTCGAAATTTAAACCATTACAATTCTTTAAACAAAAATGTGGGAGTACAGTCGTCTCATCGAATCCTCGCTTTCCCAGATTTCTCCTTTAGTGCCGTGGTGTTGCCAGACCACTTTAACCAACGAGATCGTCTTGATATGCAGAATTTGTTCTTTCCGATCCATAATCTGAACCGGGCTTTCCACGTACAACACTCGGTCGTCCATGTCTAATTCCTCAAAATTAAGCACATGGGTCGGGTCAAGCTCATACTTCCTCAACATCGACACGTGAAAAACATCATGCACTTGTGCTAGCCTCGAGGGTAATGCAAGATGATACGCTAGAATCCCCATTCTCTCAAAAATCTTAAAGAGACCTACGTACCTTGGACTCAGTTTTCTCTTCTTGCTAAAGTGCGAAGTCCCCCTCATTGGTGACACCTTCAGAAAAACGTGATCAACAACTTGGAATTTCAATGGTCTCTAGCGCTTATCTACGTAGCTTTTTTGGCGGCTCTGAGTGGTCTTTAGTCTGTCCCTGATGACGACAACTGCATCCACTAACTGCTGGACTAACTCTGGGCCTATAATCTTTCTCTCCCCGATTTCATCCCAACACACGGGCATTCTACACACTCTGCCATACAACACTTCGAAAGGAGCATTTTGAATACTATATTGGTAGCTGTTGTTGTAGGCAAACTCAACAAGATGAAGTTGTTCCTTCCAGCTTCCCTTAAAATCCAACACGCAAGCTCGCAACATGTCTTCAAGGGTTTGAATCGTCCTCTCAGACTGGCCATTCATCTGAGGATGATATGCCGTACTATACTACAGTTTCGTTCGTAAAACACTTTGCAAGCTTTTCCAAAATGCAACTGTAAACCTCGAGTCTTAATCTGAAGTAATCATCACTGGCACTCCATGCAGACGAACAATCTGACGCATGCACAACTCTGCATGCCTATCCAAATCAAGGTCCTTTCGTACTACAATGAAATGAGCTGACTTTGTCAGTCTATCGACCACTACCCAAATAGAATCATTACCCCTCTGACTCCTTGGTAAGCCCGTTACAAAATCTATTGTGATATACTCCCATTTCCACTCGGGAATCTCGAAAGGTTGTAGAAATCCTACCGGCTTACAATGTTGTGCCTTCACTTGCTAACACATCAGACACTTGGTGACATGCTTAGCAATGTCTGCCGTCATACCAAACCATCAATAATGTTAAGTGCAGGTTATGATATATTTTCGTACTACTAGGATGAATGCTATAACTGCTTCGGTGAGCTTCTAACAAAATCTCTTCTTTAAGCATTGCATCGTCAGGTACACACAATCGTCCTCGAAATCTCAGCGTTCCATCCTTAGAAACCTGAAAGTCAGCATTCTTCTTCTCGGTGTTGTCTTGCAAAATCTTCTGAATCTCTGGGTCTGTCTACTAAAGTGTCTTTATCTTTATCTGTACTTCTAGTTCAATTATGAGGGTGGCCATAAGATTTGAAAGGTAGCCTCCTCAAATTTGAAAACAAAATCTCGAGCCCTCTTAGGTAAAGTCCATTCCTTGAGCACCATCTATGCAACTGAGGACTTTCGACTCAGCGCATCCGCGACCTTATTTGCCTTTCTAAGGTGATACAGAATATCACAATCGTAATCCTTCAGAAGTTCCATCCAGTGATGCTGTCTCATATTCAACTCTTTCTGAGAGAATAAGTACTTAAGACTTTGATGGTCGGTAAAGATCTGGAATCTTTCACTACACAAATAATGTCTCAAAATCTTCAGAGCGAATATAATTGCTGCGAGTTCCAAGTCATGTGTCGGGTAATTTAGCTCATGAGGTCTTAACTGACGGGAGGTGTATGCAACAACCCTACCATGTTGCATCAGCATGCAACCCAGTCCTCTGAATGACGCATCACTATAGATCTCGTATCCTCCAGGATCAGATGGAATGGTCAGCATAGGTGCAATAGTCAGCTTTTGCTTAAGCTCTTGAAAACTATGCTCGCACTTGTCTATCCAGACAAATTTCTCTTCTTTCTTCAGTAGTCAAGTCAATGGTGATGCTAATGCTGAAAACCCATCTACGAACCTTCTATAATACCCTGCTAAACCTAGAAAACTTCTTATCTCTATCACTGTAGTTGGTCTTGGCTAGTTGATAACTGCTTTGATCTTGGACGGGTCCATAGAAATTCCTTCGCCTGAAATCACGTGACCTAGGAATGCTACACAAGTTAGCCAAAACTTGCACTTGCTGAACTTAGCATACAGCTCGTGAATCCTCAGGGTCTGAAGTACCATCCTCGGATGCCTCTCGTGCTCCTTAGCACTCCTCGAATATACCAAAATATCATTGATGAAAATGATCACAAACTGATCCAGATATTCTTTAAACACTCAATTCATCAAATCCATAAAAGTAGGTGGAGCGTCCGTTAAACCAAACGGCATTACAGTAAACTCATAATGGCCGTATCGAGTACGAAACGTTGACTTCGGTATATCTTCCTTTCTGATCCTTAGCTGATGATACCCTGTCCTCAAGTCGATCTTTGAAAATATCGACACTCCTTGTAGCTGATCGAACAAGTCATCGATCTTTGGCAGTGGATACTTGTTCTTAATCGTCACCCGATTGAGTTGACGATAGTCGATACATAAACGTAACGAACCATCTTTATTCTTCACGAACAAAACTAGCGCTCCCCAAGGTGATGCACTGGGACATGTAAATACCTTATCCAACAATTCTTGCATCCGCACCTTCAGTTCTTTCAACTTAGATAACGACATCCGGTAAGGAGCCTTAGAGATTGGCTCTGTTTCGGGTGCTAACTTGATCACAAACTCAATTTCCCTCTCTAGCGGCAAGCCTGGCAATTCTTTTGGAAACACGTCGAGAAATTCTTGGACTACTGATATGTCCTCGATCTTCAGTTCCTCAACTGTCATATCCACGATAGTCGCCAGGTAACCTTGGCACGGGTTACTTCTAGCGACGAGATTAAGGTAATCGAGGGTCCTCCTTGACTCCCAATAATTCCAAAGCTCTCACCCCTTAACGAGTTAAACTGAATCGCTTTGCGATAGCGGTCCATCTTAGCTCTTTGTTTGGTGAGCCAGTCCATGCCAATTATCACATCAACATCATACATGGCTAGGACTAACAAATCTATCATCCCCTCTCGCTCACCAATCACTAACTTGCAACCACGACAACCCAATATAGCTAACACCTTATCCTTTAACGATGTAGATATACTAACCAGTGACTCCAACAATTCATGACTCAATCCTACTAGCTTAACAAATTGCTCAGTTATAAAGGAATGAGTGGTGCCAAGGTCAAACAGAGCATATGTAGCATGGTCATTCAACGAGACTGTACCTATAATCACATTAGGCGCATCATCAGCCTATCCTCTCGTGATAGCGTATGTCCTTCCGTAAGTTGGAGGTCTGTTCAGTTCACCCTGCTGTGCAATCTGCGACGTGAACCCCCTATTATGACCCAACAATGGTGGCGGCTATAATTGCTATGGTCCCATCAGCCTTCTGGGACAATCTCTAGCCAAGTGAACATGTTGGTCACACTTAAAACAAGTACCCATCCTTAAGGGGTATGGGGCTGATCCATGTCGCCTTCCACAAAAGCGACACCCGCCATTTTGACTCGGCGTTGACTTTCCCACTCCACCTTTCTTATTAGGCAGAACATGGTACCTTCCTCCTGCCATAGGTCTCTTCCCAAACCAATTCCCATCTTGGTTAGATCCAAACCGCGACCCAGATATGGTGGCTTGTTCGTTTAGATTCCTCTCTATCAATTGGGCTCGTCCATATAGCTCATTATAGTTTTTTAGATCAAGCGGTACCAGCGGAATTTTCAACTCCGGTCGGAGGCCATCCCTAAACCTCCTAGCTTTTTCCTTGGGATCCTCAATCAATCTTGGAGCGTAATGCGATAACTCGGTGAACTTCGCCTCGTACTGGTCCACAATCATTAGACCTTGATAAAGGCATTGAAATTTTGTCATCTTCTGATCCTTGGCATAGCTGGAGAAATACTTGTCATTAAACGCTCCAATGAAGGTGTTCCACACTTGAACCACGCCTTTCGGAAATACACTTTCTTCGGTAGCTTCCACCAAGTACTTACATTACCCTGCAATTGATATACTGTAAGGTCCACCTTCTCTTCCTCTGTGCACCTCAGCAGTACAAAAGCTTTCTCCAAGCCTTGGATCCAGAGGGTTGTAGCCTCGGGATCTCCTATTCTTGTGAACTTTGGCAGGTTCAATTTCAAAAACTGCTCCACCAGCTTATATATCGGTCTCATAACGACCACGTTCCCAAGTGGAATCTCAGCAGGTGCGGCGACAGGTGCAGCAGCGGCAATGGCAGCAACAGCAGCATTGGCAGCAGTAGCAACAACAGCATTGGCAGCGGCAGTAGAGGCAGCTGCAACGATGGCGGTAAAGGCAACGGCTTGATTATGGGCCTATTGCCCCATCATATCTCGTATCGCCTCAAGCGCCTACATGATCCTGACAGTTCCCAGATCACTAGGGGCTGCTACCTCAACACCGACTGGAGACGGTGCTACTCCACTTGTGCTGACCTCAGTCTGCGCTCTACCACAGTCACCTCGGGTACCGACCCTCATCGACGTCCTACCCAGAGCAATAGGGCCCACTGCCCTCTTCCTAGGAGTCTTCTACTCCTAATCACTCATCTACAAGATCCTTATAAGTACATGTTTTCCAATTCCAATACCATATTAGAATTTGAGTGATCCACACCAAACAATTTATCAATCAACTATCAATCACATGCGCCAGCATGAAATAAAGGTTATTCCTACTAACTATCCCAAGAACCTATCGCACCTTATCACTCCAACTATCGACTAGCTCTTATACCATTTCGGGCGGGGATGTCACGCCCCAACCCTCGAGTGCATGCACATCCCTTAGTGGTTGATAAATATGCGACGTCCTAGGACGCGTCGCCGACCCATTCATTTTTAATATGCATGTGGAAGTGGAATAAATCCCCTGACAACAAAAAGCTTAGGATAGGAAAGCAGACAACAAATCACGACACCAAAACGTGACTTTATAAACACAAAGGTTTATATACAACATTGGTCCGTATAAAAAAAGATTGACTCAACAAAAAAGGGAACTATCCTAAGACCAACTAACTGGACATGTTCGCCGATCCTTCGTTCTCCACCTCCCCAGACTCCGGAGCTTCGGGTCCTCCACGACCGCCATCTAAGGACCTGAAAATGTTGAGCCCACGACAGGGTGAGACAATGTCTCAACAAGTTCACCCTTTAAACTCCGACTAGGAAGGAAATACACCTGAGGGTGGCCTAGCCACATAATACGGAGGACTTACCTTGCCTTAGGTCCTTCCTGCATGTCAGTATAATCAAATACTCAATCAAACAATTCAATTCAATTCAATTCAATTCAATTCAATTCAATTCAAGCCATCGATCAATCGAATTACTCAATTCGATACATTCAATACCATATATAAACTTAATCGATTCGAACACTACTCACTTAAGCTGAAATAGATGGTCTAGCTTATTGAAGCTAATAAATATATCCATATATCATTGCTCACCAAAGCTGATGTCTATATCATCCACCGAAGCTGCTAAAGTATTATTGCTCACCGAAGCTAATATAGAGATATATTTACTTACCAACTAACCATTTCATTGTTTTTATGGTACCCAGTAAAAATAATGGTGTGTGGGTACACGATAGGTCTAAGCCAAAAATATAATATCTGCATTTTATAAAATCCCACTAATTATATAGTCTATAAAAACATTTTTAGCGTTGTAAACCGACACCTGGTAATTTTCTAATTAATTACAAAAATTAATAAATTTTGGGATAAATACCCAAAATTACAATCAACACTCAATTTGCACAATCTAGCACTCAATTAAATAAACCAATCGTACCATTGTGATCAGCACGAAATTCCAGTCACCAGTTATCTTGGTCTAATTTTTGGAAAATAATAAATAATTACCAATAAATACCAAGAATAGCAACTTAGGCCGGAAAAACCGAATTAAATACCGAAATGGGCCTGGAAAATTTCCGAACCTATCTAGATAAATAATACGACCTATCTAGTTGCTAATTACACTATTCTAACTATCTAACATACAATAACAATTAATTAAATTGCTAATCAGTTCTAACTAACCACGTAATCCATACCTAACCTAAACTAATCAACCCTTAAGCATAATTAACTCCATAAGAGGAGATTAGTGAGTAAACTCACTTGATTAACGATTCGACAGGACCACGGTGATGGCGAGGTAGAGACAAGCGATAAACTCCGAAACGGTGGCACCTTTCAAGGCTAGGAAGAGCTTGGAAAGGGGCCTCAAAGCCCACGACTTCTTGCTGGTCTCGACTTTTGGTCGGTGGGCCGAGAGGCTGCTTGAACGGCTGGTTTGGGCCAAGATGGTGAGGGAGAGGCAGACGAGCTGCGGCGAGGCGATCGGCGGCTGAAAAACGATAGAGCAGCGACGATAGGCTCCGGCTGAGCTTCAACGGTCATAAGGGAGGCTTGGGGGATGGCTGTTGGGCGCGAAATGAGCAAGGTGAGCAGCGGATGGTGCTGGCCCACGCGGGGGCGCAATGGTGAAGTGGTGGGACTCCGGTGGCTCGACAACAGTCGACGGTGAGGGAGGGTGTGCTGCTCAGTTTTCTCTGCAATTCTTGAGCTCCAAAAGGCTTTAAAATGGAGAAAGCAAGGTTGAGGGAAGGAGAAGATGGGCTATTGGCTTGGAGGGGGCCACCCCTCTCTCTTTCTATCCTCTTGTCCCCTTGACCATGCCCCACCATGGCTAGCTGGTTTCCTCAGCCATTTTCTAGCCCCAAATCTTCCTCTAGAAGCCATTGAGATGGTTCAAAGGTTGAGGGACCATGGGGCTACGAATTTTGAAGTTATTTCCCTCAATTCCACTTCAATTCCCTCTTGAATCAGTTCAATTCAGCCCTAAAAAATCCAACCAAGGTGTCCACGATAAAATTGACATTTTTCCTCACCAATAGAACTAACTTGCATCCTAATTACGCGATAAAAAACGGTCCCTTGAATTTTCCAATCGAAATTTCTGCAAAAAATCTTACTTTGCAAAAAAAATCTTCGGAGGATGAGTCGACGTTCCTAAAATGACTTGTGACATGACAAAACTTTCAATTTCTAAAATCAGATTCAAACTTGCGGTTTATTTCAATCTAACACGATTTTAGCGTGACCTAGGCTACCGAGTGGCTTTTAGAAAGTTTTAGTGTAATTAACCTATGGTTGATTTTCTTCGAGCGACAATGTACCTCTTCGACACATTGGCGCCTTTCGATAGTTGTGAAAATCTCGAGATTTCAAATACGGACACAGGGTACCCAAAACGACAGAAAAATTGATCTAGTGTCCACCGACGAGAATTTTGCATTTAGGTGAAATCAACCACACTTTGATCACATATCTTAGCCAAGTCGACCTATCCCTGATCTGTGGTCAATTTTGACAATGTCGTAATGATCTCTGCAGATGAGCACGGTGAAGTAGTCGATTCCTGATCGAATTCTCAAGTCTGTTGCATTAAAATCCTTTAATGGCTTCCCTAGATAATCTAGTTATCTCATGAGTGATCAACTCAGAGAATTGCACTATAGGCACGTCGATGAAAGGTTCGATTTATTCAATTGAAAGTAGAACTGAAGTTTCAGGATGTCATAGGACCGCACTAAGTCAAGTAATGGTTATTACTCAGTGACCAAGTCATGCAATAGATGTCGACTAATCAGGAGCAATATGGCATGATCAAGGCAGTTGTGAAGGATAGTAGGAAGACAAAAGAACGAGTGAAGAGATCAGGGATAGTTACCAAAGAAGAAATAATTATTCGCGGATACCAAATTTTTCTATGATACCGCGAGTCATCCAATGAAAAGGCCCCCATGAACAACACACCAAATACCTTTACTTTATATTTACTTTATCGCACCTTAGTTTCATAGCTGTAGTTTCCAAATTCTCGTCGTTGATTAGATTCCGGCAAGTGTCTACATCTTGGTGCAACATCGTTGATTAAATTCTGGCATTGTGTTTTTATCTAGGGGCATTGCTATTGATTAAATTCCAGCTATGCACCAAATTATCCATGAGCTATATTGTTGATTAAATTCCAGCATAGGTTAAAACCATAGGTGAAAGTTAGCAAGGCGTCAACTGTCAATGTTGTAATGCTAAGATTGGGAATAAAACTTGCATTTTGATATCCTCTATCCGGATTCAGCATGGAACTTATGTCTCCTCTAATAAAAGCCGAAACATATCATTCAGTATAAGATATTTTGTTGCTGGAAGAAAACCAATGAAACAATCTCATAACGTTGGTATCACATGTCTCATGTCATCTAGAGAGCCACATATTTTTCGGATTAATTTCAATAATCGTAGATATAATTAATAATTGCATTTCATAAATTATTCATGTTGCATATATTTTACATATCACAAAAGAAAACACAAAAAAGAGTCTTACACATAGTTTAAATAATAGAGTTAATATATGATTAATTCTATATCATGTCATAGCATTCGTGTCATATTATTTAGTATTAAATTCAAGTTGAATTTAATGATATATGTCACGTCCCGAACCCCGAGCATGTGCACATCCTGCGGCAGTCAACTAAAATCGCAACGTTCCCAAGATGTGTCGCCGATCCATTCATTTTATGCACATACAGAAATGAAATTTAAACATATACTGACAATAACAAACACAGGGATAGTAGAAAGACATGCTACGCCTTTTTCACAAAACACACTTTATAAACATATCAAGTTAGCCCTACAAGTCTATATACAGAAGTCTTACTTAAAAAGAAACTACTGGGCCACCTACGCTTTGGACCCTTCTGCCTTGGGCTCCAAGTTCTCCATACTAGGGACCTAAAAATTTTAAACCACGACGAGGTGAGATAAAATCTCAGCGAGTCGACACCCTAAACCCCGATTAGGATGAGAATTTACTCAGAAGCAACCTAAATAGGCACCACACAAGACTTACCTCGCCCCAACACGTCCCTGCACATTAGTGCATCACATATATCATATGAATACAGCAAGCGTATTTAATAATTGGAACATATCATTTCATATATTAACCAATCACAAGGGTCTCGATTATAAGGTAAAATCGCTATGACATGTCCCATTCCGTGCCACACAATTTTACCCTATAATAAGGCGCAGCTATCTCAATCACTCAGGCATGTCCCAGTTATTACGACCCATCGGCCACGGCCGACTCAATAGTTGGCGGTCATCCGACATAACTAGGCGTCGTCCCGCTCCATCAGGCATGGCATCATCCTATGTAAACGCATCAAGATGGCATTATACACAGGAGCATCGACCTAGCCTTTACTGCGACTGGCATCCGTTGACATGGGGTATCTGAACTTAATCAGGCATCATCTCACGTAAATGCATTAGGGTATTTAGGTGATCACACACCAGCACATACTTGGCCAAGAATACCGTGCTTTGCACTCAAATACCTCAATTTCAAATAATGGACTTGGTCAATTTTCTTCGTATTAAAAATTCCTGGTAAAATAATTGTGCGTTGCCACATATTTAAATTGAACCATAAATGTGATACTTTCTCATTTCAAAATTCCACGATTTTATATTGTACATAAAATATTTTTGGTGCCAAAACCGACACCCGATATTTTTCTATTTAAATACCATAAAATCAATTTTTGCAATAATAATCCAAAACGATAATCAAGCACTCAATTACACAATTAAGCAATCAATTTCACATATCAACACATCCACAACGATCAGCGTAAAATTTCACTAACCGGCTATCTTAGCACAATTTACGTTAATTATAATTAATTAAATAAATTATAAATTATTTAAACTAATCAACTTAATTAATTTAAATAAGCTAATCAAACTAACCTAATTGAGCTAACTAAACTAACCTAACTAGGCTAACTACATTAATCTAATTAAGCTAACTAACTAACCTTACTAACCGCCTAACTAAACTAGTCTAGGTAACTAACTAACCTAACTAACTTAGTTACACTAACTAAACTAACCACTAATCCTTACTTAAGCCTAAACTAATCCACTAAGTGCAATTAAATTCCTAATCCAAGATTATGGCGTTAACTCACTAGATTAGCGAAGCAACGGGTTCACGGCAATGGTGGCGCGAAGGTAGTGAGATCCCGCAACTACAGCATCACCAATGAAGGTTCAGATGAGGCTGAAAACGGCAAGGGTTCATGGCCAAGGAGCTGGAAGTTTGGTTCTGTGGCTAAGCTAATCGGGCTTGATGGGTGGCTAGTCGGTGCGGCTGAAGTGGCTGGACGACGGGTTGGACGAGCAAGGGGCTGGTGGCTGACAGCTAAGCAGCTCGATGGGCTGGACGGCCGGCAGTGAGGCTTGGTCAAGCGGAGTTGGCTGCTAGCTGTTGGATAGGATGGCGCGGACGGCCAAGGGCGGTGATCGGCTAGTGACGCTAGACCAATAGACACGAACTGACGAGTGAGGGACGATTGGAATGGGCTGGAGCAGTTGCTAGCTATGGCTGGCGTGGGGTGAAAATGGAGCAATAGCTAAGTGAAGAAGAAGAAGAAGAAGAAGAAGAAGAAGAAATGAGGAAGAAGAAGAAGCAAAAGGCTCGGCCAGAGGGGATGCGCATGTTCAAATGGAGAAGAGAGGGGAGGAGAGAGGGAACAAAGGGGAGAGGAAGTCAAGGCCATGGCCAATAGGGACTAAGAGGAAATATCCAAGCATTTGAGTGGCTTTTGCCACAAAGTCTTCAACCACTTTAGTCCAAGCATCAACCAATGGCAATTTTCCCTTCCAATCTTCAGAAAGCACTTCAAATTGGTGGGCAAAAATGCCAACAAAGGTGCCCATTCGAATTTCCCTGATTTTAATTTGCCGAATTTGGTTTTTTTGCAATTTTCTGGGCTTGATAGAAATTTCTTCAAAAGATGAGATGAGGTCCTAAAATAAATCATGGCAGAATTCGAAGGTTCGATTCTCGAAATCGAATTTAATTTCATGGTTAAAATCGACCGGATGCAATTTTAGCGCGACCCAACCTACCGAGTAGCTTTTATAGATTTTAATGCGTTTGACCTATGGTTGATGATTTTCGATTCACGTTTGTGCATCTCCGACTCATAGGCGACGTTTGATTGTCGTAAAAATCGCAAGGTTTCAATTACAGGTATCGAGTACAAAATCGATAGAAAATCGGGTCAGTGTCATTTGATGCGAATTTCGCAATCAGGCGGAATCACCCGCAATTCACTTACGTGATTCCATTGAATCGACCTATATTTGATCACTAATCGATTATAACAGTGTCGTATTGACCGTTGCCGATTATTACGGTCGAGCGATCGATTTTCGATCAAATTCTCAAGTTTGTCGCGTTTATATCCCTTAACGTCTTCACCTAATAGATTAGTTAACTCATGAGTGGCTAACTCAAAGAAAAATGACCATAGGCGCGTCGACAAAGTGGTCATTCCATTTATTCAAGATGGGGTCGAAAATTCAAGATGTCGCAATATACATGTTATCTAAGATTTGATATTAGTTGATTAGTGCAGGTTAGATTAGAACTTGTATGGTCATAAAATCTAAATAAGTCATGTTTGTGCTAAATTTAATTTAGGAAAACCAAAAAAAAAAAAAAAAAAAAAAAAACTAATTAGGATTGCATTTTATGTATTAATCTATGTTACACATAAATCATGTTTACCTACAATTTTAATAAAAAGGGAGAAGTGCATTGAATGTCCTATTACCTGTCATGAAAGTATAATTGAGTCATAAAACTCTAAAAAAAAATGCAATCAAATCCTAAAATTTGTCGTAAAGACAATCGAGTCCTAAAACTTTAAAAATATATATATAATCAAATTCTAAAACTTATCAGACTAGTCCAATTAAGTTCTTCTATTGATTGCATTTTTTGAAAATTTTAGAACTCGATTGTGCTTTATTTTAAATTTTAGAACTTGATTACACTTTTGAAAGTTTTAGGACTCGATTGCGCTTCCTTAATAAGTTTTAAGATTTAATTGTACTTTTGAAAATTTTATGACTCAATTGTAATTTTACGACAAGTTTTAAAACTTTTACTGCATTTATCCCTAATAAAAAAACATTGAGTTAACATGCATATTAGGTCCGTATCGTAATAGTCAGATGTCCGTACATTTAGAAAGTCATAATTATGACATGCATATATCATATCATTGTTTGCTTTCTAGTAAAAAATATGTTGAATCAATGTTATAGTGAAGCTTTGCTTTTGCTCGCTTTTATGCATACACATGCTTTAATCCATTCTTATGTAATTTATTTACTACTTTAATTATTGAGTGTTACATTCTTGTTTACGGTGCACGATCACCCACGACATGTTAAAGGTTTAAAATTAAAAAAAGATGCTTGCAAAACATTTTTGAAATAACAAAAAAAAGTACCCAAATAGTTTTAAATTAGTCAGTTTAATCAAGTCTCCATATATATGAATCTCGAGTTCATAAAAGTAAAATGTAATTCTGCATTTTGCTTGGGTGTTTAATCAATTCATAACCAATTAGTGACGACTTTAAAATATATTGAATTGTATGTTACAAAATGGTTCAAATAAAACCCCCAAAGGCCTAGATTTTGCTTCTTTCGAATATTTTATTACCTAATTTGTGTCTATCGCTATCTAATTCAAATTCTTTGAGTGAAAGGTACAACCGATTAGGATAGCTTTCCTAATGCGTAATCACATATGATCTTTAATTTGAATCTATAAGCCTTTTAAAAGTCAATATGTTGATTTTTAAGACGTAAAATTTGGATATTAATTTTTATTTGCCTCAAAATTTCAAGTTGATTTGATTGGATGATATCTTTGACGATTGGAGCCTATCTTGAGTGATTTGATGTTATCCTATTTTGAATTTTTATTTCTTTCCATATCTAAAAAAAAAGACAGATTGCATGTTAAATTAGGATTAGATATTCTGGATAACATTCCATATTTAGATTAGATTGTGTGTTATTATAGATTCTAGAATAGATTAGAATAGATTCTACATATAAAAAATTTCCTAATAGATTAGCATAATTTAGATAACAATGCATGTTATAGATATCCTTGCATGTTTAAGTAATATCTAGTTGATAAAACATGGCTTTCCTAATTGAAATAAAACTTAATCTAATTATTTCCTAGCGTGGATGGGATAAGTTCATTTAAGGTAGTTTCATTAATTTTTAAATTCTAATTTTAATAAAAATATCAAAAGTATCATATGCATGCCATATAATTTGTATGTAATGTGCATTTAATTGAAACTGCATGGCATGTAGAATAGTCTTAATTTTAAGATAAAAGAAAACCCTAACAATATTAGATTGTTTTGGTGTGCTTTTTCTTTTTCTTCCAATTTGTTTGCTTTGTTAATTGACTATTATTTTAATGGTTGTGCACTGTATGATCATTCCCTACATGTTAGTATCTAGGTTAAAATTAATCCAAGTTGCCTAGTTAAATGTTTTCATAAATAAATGAAATGGTACTAAAATGGCATTAGAGTAATTTAGTATAATCAAATTCCCAAACTTATTTAATCTCTGGATCGTAAAAGTAAAACAATTATTCCACACTTTACTTGGGTATATAATCGACTCACCAAAACTAATTACTAGTGACTACAAGATAATATTGATTAATATGTTAAAACTTTGAACCCAATTGCGAATTGGTATGACCTTAGGAGAGCCCGAGATAAGTTAGTCTTCGTAATCAATTAGCCAAATTATAGCTGGTTCACCATTAAGGGAGGTCGTGACAATCATAGTACAACAAATTTTAAAATTCACAAAGTTGGGGAAAATAAATGTCAAAGTTTCAATAAATGAAGAACATATCAACAACCAACTCTTGGCAACGAATTTTTCACAAGAAAATGAAGGAATATGTGAATATTTTTATTCTAAAAATAAATCAAGTGAATTCTAAATATGGATTATTGGGGAAAGAGGGAAAAGAAATATTGAAAATTTCTTTAGAATATAAATTTAAATTGCGTATTTTTCAAGATATCTAACAGTTCTCTTTTGATATGTTGGCATGGATGATTAGATATTCATCAAGTCTTACCAAAATGAAGACACATATCAAATGGTTGCCAAAAAGAAAAAGGAGAATTTCCATAATAAAGTAAGATGAAATATTTGGAATAGGAATATTATCTTAAGAAAATCACCTCTACCTCTCACAAGTACCGTAACTTGTACAGCGCTAACTTGGGTGCCATAACTTTTCTTTTTCAACTACTTAAGTGAAATAACTCCACCAAAAAAAAAAAAAAAAAGTTTAGTTAAGTGCCATAACTTTCAATTGATCACTTAAGTGCTACTAGAAATCCAACTTGGCATAGCACTCGGGGTAAACATTTTTAAAAATTTATGGCACTCAAGTGATAGGAAAAAAAATTTTGACACTTAAGTGAGTGCGTTACATATGGCACTCAAGTTGAAAAAAAAAAAAAAAAAGTTATAACACTTAATTGACTGTCGTACAAAAGTTATAGCATATGTGGTATCCTTTTCCCTGGAAAGATCCTACAAAAATGACTTGCTCGCCTTTTGCTACACCAAGTCGATGACGCAAATGAGAAGATTATGACATATGGAGGAAAGTTTTCGAATGGGAGAAATATATACTCTTACTTTTATGCTTTTATGTTTCTTATTGACTCATATTATTATACATGCACGAAATGCTCCATATACCTACATTATCAATTTATAAATATCACAATTTTGTTTCAGATCTTTTTACTCGTAGGATGAACCTGCATAATGGGTTTGGATCTACTTTATATGAAACTCCATGTGCTCTGGCGGAGTTTTTTTCTTCTTTTTTATTGACGTGAATATTTTTTTCTTATAATTATTTGCATTTTATTTCTCTTGCGAAAATTGACATTGATACCACTATTTAGTATTATATAAAATATATAATTTTAAACTCGTGCAACACTTGGGTACTTTGCTAGTTGATAAATAAACCCATCCACGAAAATAGAGGGGTAAAGTTCAATTTATTCGCACTTCGCCGGGATTTTGAACCAAGGACTTCAGATGAATATGATACTATGCAACGTGAAAGTTCTCTAGCAAGGATTCTTTTCAACAAGAGATCATAACAACAGAGGATAATGATACCAGTTTGATAGGTGGAATGCAATCAAATCAAATCTTAGTGGAAAAGCAGGAATATGAGCAAATGCTTATGCGAAGGTCACAAGAAGTAAAATTAAACTGCATGAATGCAGAAAACAGAACAGTCATACAGGCAGTCAACATAAAATTGCTCAGAGGGTTTGCCCATTCTCTTTCTTAGCGTGGGGATCCATCCACACGCCATAGCTATCGCAAGGGAAAAACTTGAGCTTTGGGCACTGAAACTTTTCCAAGTAAACCAGAGATGGGAAATGATCTCGCAGGTCCAGCCACTCGATCTCACAGTTTGCGAGGAACTTGAGCCGCAAGATCTTGACTGACCACGTATTGACCAACCTCGAATTACCAGAGGGAGAAACCCATTTGAGATTCGCAAGGTTACCTCCTCTGATGTAGAGTTTCTTGAGATATTTTACCTCTAAAGGAGTTAGCCAGATCGGCATGGAAGTTCTAGGGTAGCTACGGAGGTCTAGCTTCCTCAGTTCACAAGGAAAATGCGTGTGTTGGCCCGAACTGTTCTCGAGTTTTTTGGAATTCATGGAGAAATCCTGGCGACTTGTCGAGTTGCTGCTGGTTGCCCTGGAAGATTGCATAGGAGATCGGATCCATGCAATTGTCAATGACCTCAGTTCGGGCAAATCCGATAGACCTCGTATATGTTCATCTTCTAAATCAACTGCTTTATCCATTTGCAAACTCAATTTCCACAATTTCTTCATCCCTGCCAAATCAGAGAGCGTGCAGGTAGATTTTGATTCATTGTGATGGTTAACGCTGTGGCAAAGCACAAACCCTTTGAGCACTTGGAGCTTTACCAGCTTCTTGAGACTCCTGGGCATGTGGCTGATCAGGTAGCACTCGGAGAAGTCCAAGTATCTGAGTTCCCCTAAAGAACCAATTTCCCTGGGAAGTGTTTCCAAACTTTGGCATGCTCCAAGATCAAGTATTGTCAGATTGGAGAGCTTGCAGAGAGAAGCAGGAAGTGTTCCAATCTTTGTCACACCTTGAAGGCTCAAATATCTCAGACTCTTCATTGTGCCTATTCCTCTTAACAGGGATGGCGCGTCATCCACATCGATGCTATGATCTGGGGACACCACCCACCGTCCCAACTGAAGAACTTGGCACATATGAAACGAATCCAATCTTAAACCAAGAAACTGCTGATTCACGTTGAACAGAGTCCGTAAGCTACATCCCGTGCTTCCTATTGATGGCCTCTGTCCACCTTCTACCAAGCATGCCCTGCAGCACGAATAATACTCTGGCGTTGCATTATCCTGGGAATCGAAGTCTAAGAATATAGCCTTCCTCGCTAAAGTTATCAGGACCGGCCGCATAAATGGGTGGAGCTGGCAGCTGTCAGGAACAGGGCTTCGCTGCTTTCCCTTCTTATGAACTAGCATGATGAAGCCCTTCTCGCCAAGCTCTTTGAAGATTTCTTCCGCGGCGTTCTCGATGGCCATGGGTCCCTCTAAATCTCCGACATCTAGGAACCCCTCCCCAACCCACCAATTGATCAATACCCTTTTCTTTATGATTGTGTTCTCCGGGAAAGCCGTAAGACACAACAAACAATTTTTGCTCTTATTATTTAACCTGTCATAAAGTTGCCGCACGCCCTGAATAGTTGGACCTGCGGAAATTTTTTTTAATTCGGCGAACATCTGGCCGCTTCTTGCATCATCCACGACCTTGGGACGAGCAGGAAGATTGTGACGAGCAGGCAGATTCAACTTCATGCTCGAGACTTCCAGTTCCACCTCATGCAGGGAAGCCAAACTCTTTGGAAGTCGGCTTCGTGTCGTCATGATGTCCACTATTTCACCAAACTCGTCGGCTCTCTTGATCCACAAATCCAACGTTGACTTGATGTCGGAAATATCCTTTCGGATTTTCTCGACCAGGCTAGTAGTAGGCCGAGATGACGGATCATCAGGATCTCGAACCCCATCTTTGCTCCCATTGTCACTGTCGTTCCCATCAGTATTCACACTACCTCCAGCCGATGGGGAGCGCTGGTTAGGTGAAGAGACGATGCTGATTCCGTCTTCCGAGATGGCCGTATCAGACCGAGACTTCATGCACTTATCATCCGAGGCCATGGATCTAGTGAAAGCTACAAATCCTCGGAATGGAGGTGAAGCGAACAAAAGGAACCAGAACTCAGTAGGATCCACGGATAAGTGGCTTCCGGGAGAAGGTTTGAGGGAAGTGTCACCGAAGAAATGGGAGCACAAAAACAAAACAATTACCACGTCTGAAGGATAGGAAAGTCAGGTTGTGCACGCTTCTTCTCTCCGTTAAGTAGGGGGAAAAGAGAAACAAATTTTTGGATAGAAATCATATTGGAGTTAGAGTTTTGTAGAATATGCTGTCCGTCCCATCATTTTAGGTAGGTATGGTAGGACTGACTTGAGATATGTTTTCTATGTATATCTTCAAGATTATCTTGTAGTCTTTCACTACTTATATTTTATAAAAAAAAAATTTCAAATAAGATGACATTTATGCTGAGAAATATGTTTATGTATCTCAAACCATAGGCTGCAAGATTTTTCGGTCAATATCTTTTACATCCATTTTATTTAGTAATTAAGTTTCTTTATTATTGGTTTTGATTTAATATTTCATATTGTTTCGTATCATTTCAATGACCTTTGATATTTTTATTAATATACCATTGCTGGGAACAGAATTTGGTAAGGAAATAAATGAATAAGAAAGCTATAACAGATTTTTTTAGGGTGGCACTATTTTCACCTAATATATGATTAAATCCACTCCATTTTCACTAAAAAGACAATATTACCTTCATTCATTCACTTACAATTTAAAGTAGTTGTCCCATTTCTTTTTTTTTTTAATTTTTTTTTTTTTTATTTTCACTTCCATTTAGAATCTAGTTGCCATAATTAAGTATTTTACATTTTTTTGGGTCTAGTATGGGTATCCCATGTATATTGAAGGCATTATGTTTTCTTTTTCATTTTTAGATTGTAATTCTGTAGAAATAAATTTTGTCAGAAAGAAAATTGTTTAAGAAAATATATATCAGTCTCTTTAATCACAACATCAAAGAATTTGTATTTTTTTCTTTATTATTGGTCAGATGCTGCTACAGAGCATGTGAGACGTTATAGGAGTATCTATAATGCACTAAAACTTGATGTGAAAAACTTATGCATAATGAGGCATCTTGATATTTTTATAGTAAACACTTGATGTATGTTATTAATTTTTGTTAATCCAAAATGATGAAATTTCATTGGCATTTGAAAAAAATATTATTTTGTACAAATTTTAAATAATTAAGTTTCATCTTTTAAAGTTTCACGTTGCAAAATATAACTATGATTTCATTTTGGAAAACCTTTAAAGAGGTTTTTTTTTTTTTTTTTTCAATCCTATCATCGTGTTTGATGTATTTGTATATAAAAGACAATCAATAAGAAGTAGATTGATGATGATGTACACAATAAAAATGAAAATTTATAAACGAGTCATTGTTTTAAAAATTATCTATCTTAATTATTTTAAAGATTTTCTTTGATAATTGATATGTAAGTTTGCTCGACAATGTAAAAAGGAATTAGGTTTCTTGAAAATTTTCTTGACAACAAAACTAATTTCTATGGAAAAAAGCTATCAATAAAAAGGAAAACATAGTGCACGCAATATGCAAAAACAAAACATGTGAAATTTTTAATTTTGGTAGTTAGATCCTACATAGAAATAGAAAAATTAAAAAAGAAAGAAAGTAAATGAATTTGCGCACCAGTTGAAATTGCAATAAATGATTTGAGGCAATTGTTTTTTTTTTTTTTTTTTTTTGGTTGAAATTTGGGTGGAAATAATGTTTTACTGATAATAATTTTTTTATACCAAAAAAGGAAGAAACGAAAAATAAATAAAAGCATAGGGCAGTGAGATGGCAATTTTAACCCGCCCATAAGGCCCTCCGTGTAGCACCAAAATACCATAATAGTATTAAATTAGCTTCTTCTTTTTTTCCATGTAAAAATAGAGTGTTGCATGTACCCGAGTCACGTGAGTCCGGCTCACGGCAATCGTTAGATTTTTCAGGTCTAATGAAAAGTTCACCTCATTCAAATATACATGTGAATTTGGCTCAAGTGCATCGAATAGAATTAAAACCTTTCTTTTTTTATAAATATATACATACACATCCCAAGGGGGTGATTCCATAGAAATTTTAAAAAAAAAATTGCATGATTTTCATAAAATAATATTAAAAGTGTCATAATTTTAGTACAATGCTCATTGTAATACCAAACTTTCAAGCAATCAAATCACTTGAGTACCATTTTTATAATAAAAAAAATAAAAAATGATTACTTTAGTGTCAACCAGTGAGTTGTGTGGCCGTTGTGTGGCCGAAAGAATTTCGCAGCCACTTTCGGTTTGATTTCTCCTCATTGTTCTTCACAATGCAAAAACCTCATTTCACCGCATATTCTCATTCCATGAGCACGACCCGAGGGTTTAGAGATGGATGAATGAAAACGAGATCAAACTGGTTCATAAGTACAAACAAAACAATAAAAGGTGAAAAAGAAAATCACCAGCACTTCCAGTAAATCCATAAACAAATCCGAAAGATATTGTTGCGGCAAAATTGCTTATCTTCTTGAAAAAAACCCTAACCTTTAATCCTCAATTTAGGAAAAATTACTTCTATAATTTACAACCGAGAGTAGGTTGGAAGTACTTAAATAATTGTTTTTCCACCAATGTAACACTTAAGTGATCGCTCGAAAAGTTTCAGCACTAGAGCTCAACAACCAATTTAATATTGCAAAAATCAATTCCAATATTTTTTATAGTGTGCCTTTTGACGAGAATTTCCGACAAGAGAAATTAGGTGACCTTGATAATTAAAAAAATTTCTACGGTGTCAATTTTTTTGGCATTGAAATGATATTTTTTTTTATCAACAACTAGCACTAAATTGATCACTTTTTAACCTATTACATGACGTCGTTAAGGGGTTTATGTTGATTGGGTATGCTAGTAAGCCACATAGGATTAAGAAATTAATAAAATATGGCCACATCAGATGTTCGACAACCTAGATTGGAGTTGACACTTAAGTAATTGTTTTTTTTTTTTTTAAGTATCATTTAAGTGATGAGAAGAACTTTTGGCACTTCTAGTGTCATTCTTCTAGAAATTGAGATGGTTGTGTTTTAGCAGCCCACGTCGCGGCCAGCTCAACTTGCTGCTCTACCTTCTCCTTCCTCCTTGTTCTCTCCTCTCTCTTGAGGTTTTTTCATATTTCTAATAAGTTAATCTAGTCAAAACAAACACAATTATATGTTATCGTTTGGCTTGTTCAGTTAGATCTTATGTGCGTTGTTGATGTTAGAATATTAACGCGATCTTGCAAATTAAGTAAATGCAAAAATATTAAATAAATAAATGAGAAATAATAAGGACAATAAACATTTAGGTGGTTCGATCCGATTGTTGGTACTTACATCAACTATAATCAGAGAATCAGAATTATAATTGTATATACGTTCGAGTATTTTCCATGCTTAGATTTAAGCCAAAAATCGAAAAGTTTACAAGCAAACAACTCAATTGGATGTAATATTCATCACAAAATCACGATGGTCACCCCAAGCGAAAGCTCCACGTACGACTGATAAACAGGAATTCCAGGACGGTCTTTCTCATTCTTCCTACAGCGGCTCCTTAGTGTTCATCGTGCGGCTTCTTTTCTCGCGCGGCTTGTCTCTCTCGATAAATGACCCGCTGTTCGGCTACAGCAAGCAGAAAAAAGAAACCTTGCTCTTTTATTGGACAAAGAAGTTTTTGCCCCCACAAAAAAAATATACATACAAACATACATACATACATACATACATATAATATATATGTGTGTGTGTGTGTGTAATAGAAGAGCCCAATCTTTTTTCTTGTAGCATCCAATATTTCCTTCCTGTTGAAGAAGACTTTTCCACTGTACGACATTTAAGGATCCCGCTTGGTGATCGGTCAAACCGGTCAACGAATGAAGGTTTATATTCTCCAACAGAATAAAGAAAACATATGTTTTAATCGGATGGGGCCTTGTCTACGAGCTCAATCTAGAGGCGTAATTTAACCGTTGACGTGACAAATTAATTATATGATTTAAAGACCTAATCAAAGATTTTAAATCTTACAAATTAAGATATTGAGAAACAGCCTGTGGTTTTATCTTTAAAGGAAATATACAGATGCAGCCACACCATCTGCCGGCCACCACCGCAGACCGAGCATCGCTGCCACAACTATCACAGATGAAGACATTATCACCAGGAACCCCTCCCGTGGTTGGCTTTGACTCACCACCATAGCCACGAAACAGACAACGCCGCCGACCTGTCGGTGGGCGGGGCGGGACGGGGCCAGTCGGAAATTTTACTATTTTAAATCGCAAAGCGGGAAAAGTAAACTTTGCATTTGGAAATTGATATTGGATGATCGGGTACAGAATGGAAAATCTAGTCCTATACCATTTTACTTCTTCACTACAATCTGGACCCTAGCCCCATCATCCACGTCGAATTGCTTTCCCAAGCCCAGATGGTTCAACAGAAACCAGACAATGGTCAGAAGTTCTCCGCCCTTGCTCGGTTGTTCTGCGCTGACATCGACCTTGCAGTGGTTCGCAGCATACGACAGTAACTCGACCCACACTCCTCCCATTATCTCCCATCTCCTTTGGCTGTGCTCTCTCAAGCAATTCGCGAGGGAACAGGCAACAAATAGCACGGACCTGCTCGCATAACCTTTGACATAAACTGGTTTAACCGGCGCGTCAACGTCGAGAATCTCCCGGCATGTGTTTTCCAGATCCTTCAGCTCCTTTTTTTTTATAAATCTCTTGGCTTCCGCACAGGTGTCTTGGAACATCAACTGCCAATTGGACGAGAAGGCGGACATCATATTTGGTTGCAAGACCAGAAGATAGAATACGTAGTCTGAGAGTGTCTTGCATATTTTTCGCTTTTTGCCGTCATCAACTGTGTCGTCTTCACAGCAGAGTGTAGTCGCTACATGCCACAGTAGGACGCTTTCGATGTAGGGAACTTCGACAATGCTACAGTACAACTCGCTTGCTGGATCTATGCCGGCGTCTGAAAGAGCCCAACTGCCTCGGTGAGAAGAAATCTTCGAAGCAGTTTGAACATCCTTAGCGACCAAGGATCTCCTTTTCAACTCCTTGAAAATGAACTCCTTTAGATCGTCATCCACCACATCCTTCCGCTGCCAAAAGCTTAGCCTAATCTTATCCAAACGACCTCTCATATGCACAAGTTCGGCAATCTTGTTAAGCAAATGGCTCTCTTTATGCAGACAGAATGCTATTAAATTACATTGGGACACCTTTCCTGACCACCTCTTTCTTTCCTTCATCTTTTCCAAAATGGGATCGTACCATTTGCTTTCGATGGCGATGGCAGTTCGATCAGATAACAACAGTGTGATGAGGGAGATTACATCGAGGGTAACTGCCCCAGAGAACAGGACATAGGTGATGATGAGGTCGGACTTGCGGAATCCATCCTTCTCAACTATATAGAATGAGGCGAAAGCACTCAAGATGGAGCAGTAGCTGATAAGGCGCCACATCCATCCCCATTTGTATCGCAAAACAAATGTCTTGGTGTGGAGGATCTCATACAGGAAGCTGAGCTCCACTTCTATCAGCTGAAAAGCGCGTTTGGCTTCCTGGTTGCGAAAGAAGTCGCGGCTCCGCTGGCGCTCTTTGGCGGTGAAGACGTAGCCGACCACGAGTCCCTTGAAGGTATTAAAAAACTTGTACCCATCCTGGAGGACCGCCCTTGCTTTTAATTTCTCGTCAATCGGGGCTGCATGCTCATTGGGAGCACGAGGTGAGTAGTCGCTTCCGCGCCGATCGATTGCCACAAGCTGCGTCGGCATGCCGCTTAGTATGAAGGTATTGTAGATCTCCACAACTTCCTCATATTCAGGTCCTGGATCTGGCTTCCGGAACACTGAATCCCCGAATCCATCCAAGCTCGCTGCATATAAAGCTTGTATTCGCTCGGCGTACCTAACGGTCCCTGCTACAAGCACGAGCACAGTCGACAGCAACAGGAGCTTGTCTCTTGGAAGCGACTTAAAAAAGACGTAAAGGGCGGCGAGATCCTGCAGAACGAGCCCGCAAAGGTGCCTCGGCCATAGCTCGTTGTCCTGGAGAGAGAAGGAACTGATTGTGTCGGGGCCTCCCAAGTGGAGTAGAAGGAAAGGTGCCCACAAAGTCACGATATCGGAGTTCTCAGAAAGCCCGCAACCCTTGATTTGCTTGCTGGAAATCTTGCCCACTGTGGCGGCGGCCACCCAGTCGGCAAGCAAGTAGACTGTCCAGACCGACGAGATCACAACCCAGTTTCCGGTGCGTTTCCTCCAGGGCGTCAGCAGCGTCAGCACGACCTGGAGCGAGAGACTGACCAGCATGAACGCCCGGATTTCCCATTTGTCCCACAGCAACTTCAACATGTCCGAACCCAGAAGCTCCATGGTTGGACTTCAGTGCTTTGGCTCTCTCTTACTCACCTCACTCACTTTTCTCCTCTTCCTTCGGCCTTATTACTCCTTTCCTCATGGTTAACTATTCATCACCAATTAATACACAGGCTTTTTTTTTTTTTTTTTTTTTTTTGTGGAGTGAAAATAATCGTTTATATTGCTAACACAGATATATGAACGGAAATTATTTTCTTTGTCTATGATAATATTTAGACATAATTATTTTGGGTAATGAAAATATTTTTCATTAGCCAATTAATTTAAGTGATACTAGTGAACATTTTAAGGAATATATTTTCCAAATCATTTGTTTTTTACAAAAACCGGAGCAATACTTTAGTTAACCAGGGAGAAAGGAGTCTTGCTAAAAAATACTAACAACTCATGATAAGGTTGATCTACTAAATTGATATAATCTCTTAATATAAATCATATGTTTTGTAGTTTTGTACATTGAGTCTTGCTAAAAAAATACTAACGACTCATCTCGTCATTTGAGGGAGAAATTGTATTGCCTATCAGGATGTGGAGGACAGATTATCGATGTTGCCAATCATTTTTTTTTCTCTTATCTTATACTGTAGATACTTGAATGTTTCACAGCTTCGTCCACTTGTTTTCTTAGCATATGCAACATAAAAGTTAGTATAAACTAACAAGATGCCGGTTGATTGCTCGGGTCTAAAACTATATTTGTTATTTTATTTTAAATGTTGACGAGGATGTGAATTGTCGTAAGAGAAATAAATAATATCCAAAGAATTCAACAAAAAAAAAAAAAAATTAACATCAACAAAATTCTCCCTTAGAGTTTATCCCTTGATTGAAAGAAAATACGACATTAAATTGTAATATAGCACAAGGAGTCCTACTAGCATGACGGTACTGTTATTTATCATAAAAAAACGGTGCTCCTACGACCACAAAATCCCATTTATGAGGATTTGGGAACCGGAACTTAGACATTTTTTTTGTAGTTCCATCTAATGGCATTAAAGATATTTTTCCTCAGAATACTTTCATCCTAGTATCCCCCACCCCCTCCCCCCCAAAAAAAAAAAATGCATGGATTACATACAGAACAAAACTATCCTCACTTTTCAAATGAAAAAATTGCACGAACTTTTACTTAGAGTATAAAATAACCCACGGTTAAGTTTTCATATCCATGAGTTCACTCAGATTATTGACTTGGAACACTAACTTTTAGGTCTTAAAGAACTCAGTCTGCTAATCTTGCTCTTTCAATATGGGGATGCTAATTTTTATTCTATTTTCTAACAGACAAGTTGTTGATTGGAAAACTACTAGCGTAAAAATGTTTTGCAACGGTGCTACTATTAATAGTAATACTACATTTATTTTCTCTTGAAATAAAGATGTTCAGATCGTTTTTTCCTCTTTTTTTGGCACTTAATTTAAATATATCCAACGCCGATAATGCTAACAATTTTCTTTTCTATTTTGGCTGATTTATTTTTTTATTTTTTTGCTTAATAGGATAATGCTAACCTACGTACGATTTTTCTCTAATAAGTAAACCCAGCATCCCTTAAGATCCATACCCCCACAACCACCACCACCACCATATTCATCATCCCTCTCCAAACCAAGAGATGGAGAGAGAGAGAGAGATGCAACAGCCGACCGTGTTATACCTCGGTCACCCTCACCGTCTTACTGTCCTCGAGAATATGCCCGACCACACTCTTCCTCCCTGCGACGAGTGCCGCCGCCCCTGCCACGAGCCGCCGGTCTTTCACTGTGCCCAGTGCGACTTTAACCTCCATCTCCTTTGCGGCCCCTTGCCGACAAGGATCAGCCTGCCCAACTTGCTCGATGAGAACCTCAGCCTCGCCGATTTATACGCCGAGGAGGACCCGGGCAAGTACTACTGCGGCCTCTGCGACAAACAAAGAGATCCGAGGGAGTGCGTTTACCAATTGGAAGAATACTATTTCGTGCACCTAAAGTGCGCGATGCACGAGGTACGCCTGGTCCTTTCAAAGCTCTGCATCCTTGCCCAGTTCATCTCCCCAATCATCTTTGAATTTTCATCCGACAGGAGAAAAACAGTCCCTTTTCCCCAGTGAATTTCCTTCTACTGGACGTGCTTACAAATAAACCATAACCACAAATAAGTAAGCATGAACTCGTTTAAGTGTTAGCTCATCTGCCCTGGTAATAGATGGTGGTAACCCCGTTTCGCAAGGATGGATGACGCTGGTTTGTTCCTTTCCTTTCATCAGTTATGCTGGCTATTGACATTTCCCCTCTACTTCTTTTGATATTTTGCCTCCAAAGTAGCATTATTTGTTTGTGGGATTGCTGGCAAAAATGACATTCTGGTGCATTCAAATCTGTTGGATCCCTCTCATTAAGAGCGGGGAGGAGGAAGTTAGATTACCTCTCCATGCTTTTGATTTACCTTGTAGGAGTCATTGAACTTGTTTCACCAGTTGATAATGCCGAACAAAATGATGATTCTTTAATAGGTATTGAGCTCACTTAAGGGAGAGAGAGGGGATGTGGAGTTGAGGACCTTGGGCAAACTTATTCCCGGCCAGGTCATTAGGGTAGGGCCGATCTCTAAAACCACTGCTCATTGGGAAAAGCAGATCACGGAATCTACTCAGACTTTGAAGGAGATATACGAATCCTTGTCTAAGAATGAGTTGATGGAATTTGAGAATCTATCAAAACCTCCTGCAGATGATTCATCAGACTCTGTGACAATGATCCCCTCCGCAGGTGACGACTTAGTACAGCTCTTAAAGAGGCTTAACGCTGTTCCAGTACCGTTGAAGGAATTGATCGAGTCCTATAACTTGGATGCCAAGGTCGTCGATGTTGAAGGGCACCAGATCACTTGGGATTTCGCCTACCTCATGAAGAGATTGATGGACAAACATGAGGAATTGAAAGCTGAATCCAGCTTGAGTCCTAAAGTGAAGACGTTCGTGTCCGTCTTGCTGTGTGACCTCGTGTACAGCATGTACAGGACTAACATCGAGGATGTCACTGAACAGATGCTTATGAACTGGTGGGGGCGCTTGAAGGTTGTGCAGCGTGCCAATTTCCCAGTGCAATTTGTGACTAATCAACTAACCAGAGTAGTGGTTGCCTACTTTAAGAGATCCAAAGAATACACCGTGGCTTCTTTGGATGAACAGATTGACAAACTCTCAAAGGAGATTGATGAGCTCAGAATGAAACGTGAGCAAGATCAGAAAATCATAGAATCCACATCGATGACCGTAAGATGGTGCTTAGCTGAGGCCTCACGTGGAAAAAAGTAGGCGCTGATCTACTTTAACAAATTTGGCGTTATAATTGGCTACTCTATATATCATCCTTCGTAACTTCCAGTTTTCCTGGTTACCACTTAATATTGTAACTTCCGTTCCAGTTCATGTTGCACTTTTGTTACCGCATTATGTGATCTGATCTTATCTTTATATAAACAATAGTGCATAGATATAAGTAGTGTACGCATTGACTTCTATTAGAACACTACCGGAAAACTTGGAGAACATATTGTTTTGCAGATAAGCGCACATGCTAAGTGCGCACTCAGACACTGTCTTTGAAACAGATCAAGAAAGCCGGAACTGAATATAATTCAACCGTTCACAGTTGATTTATGTTCAATCTATTGAAACTCCTGAATTCAAAGAGAACGATAGCAGAAGCTGCATAACTGAGCTCTTCTGGGTCTGTCACATAAACCTTTGTTTGCTCAAGGTCTGAGATGTGCATAAATATCGGTCAATCCAGCTTGAATGATGTCCACTTCTTTGGTTGCAAACTGAAAATCAACGTGGGTGAGCTCCTGAACTTTGCATAGCATCGACAGTACACGATTTGGTGTTACCATGCAGTTAACACTGAAGGTAAGGACGAAACGGACATAAGAACGCCAAAAAACAACTGCGTACCTTTTTCCAGCGACAAGCAACAATGCTTGGATATATATTTTCGAGCACACTGCGAATAATTTGAAGTTCAACATCAGTTAGATTAGTGAAGGCTATGGGCTCACTGTGATGTGGGGTATCTGCTCGTGCCATGGGAGTGACGGAACTTCAGTGGAGCGCCACTAGCAAAGGCTGAACGGAGGGTTGTTAGCAACTACTGTTCTTAACTTCAGGAACTTGAAATTTTGCAAGTTTGAGTAGGATAGGAAACTTGCTATCATTCTTTAGTGTTGATTTATATTTATATTTATATTTTTTTTTTATCCCATCATGTCTTTCATTTATCAAATAGAAGGTATTGTGTTATATAACTTCTCCAATGATCCTTTAACTTCATAAATCAATGAAATATGCAATATCATGTCATACATACCTCTTAAAGTAATTGTTTTCTTAAATAAACTATTTGCTTTATGAAGTAATTTATTATGAATTTGCTAATATTCATAATACAAATATGAGGCAATCATGAAAAATAACTTGAAGACTTATTTTTATATAGATATCCCAAAATAAAATCTATGTAAAATATTTATTGCCAAAATACACACAATTTCATCTAATCATGCATAGATATTGCTAAATATAATTAGATATATATAAACATTATATTATAATAATTAGTGTCGCTAAAATATGTGTGATAATCTCAATATATTGGCTATAATATTCACCATATAACATGTTAAACATTTTACTTTTTTTTTCCTTTTAATTTAATATTTTACTTCTCTTCTTCTTTTTCCCTTTCTTTATGACTTAGATGCACGCAAGCCTTATTAACATTTAACTTTTCTCTTTGACTTTTATCTTCCTTATTTTAACGTAGATATTTGAAAGCCTTATTTTAGAAAAGGAAAATCAGCTTTATCTTTACATAGATATATTAAAATAGAATCCATACAGTGATTTCCGAAGGGTGATCTCCGGTGATTTCTTGGTCATCAAAAAAAAAAAAATAGAATCCATATATACATAGAGAAATATATTGAAAATTTTATTAAAGAAATCTGTGCGTTTATAGAACATTTTGTCACAAAATATAATTTCCATCTATTATATATAGATATTGTAAAAGTCAGTCTATATACACCGAACGATAGTGCATAAAAGATCAAAATAGAATAAATACATATGTTGTTATATATATATAAAAATTGGAGATTGGTTAAGGTGACATGTAAAAAGAAAATCAGTGGAGAAAGTTCCTGTGTGACCTAGGAAGTAGAAACACTCTTCCGTCGGACATCGCGACACATGCCCGACACATAGTCAACAAGTGTTGGAAAATCTAACATGTGGTCAAAAGGTGCCAGAAAATCCAACATGTGGTCAACTCTCTCGACATGCTCCAACATGAAAGTTCGGAAATCAAACACACATGGGATCAATTTAAAAAAATTTCAATAAATGAAGGGTTAAAATGTAAATATATAAAAAAAAATAAAGGGGGAAAGATGAAATAATTTCTTTCTAACTTCCATTCCACACAATTTCCCGACCCCCCTACTCTCGTCGGTCTCTCTTTTTCTCATCGATTGATTCTAGCAAGAAGGAACCCATATTGATCGATCAATCGATTGAGGTAGGTAGGTGTCCATTCCTTCGTTGATCGCTTCATGAGATCAAGTCGTTTTTTTTTTTTTTTTTTGAAGTCGAGCTTCGTATTTTTCATATTATTGAAATGAAATGTAGTTCAATTTGTCAAATTGGAACAATGAACAGTATTAACAAATGATGAATTAATATTTTTAGTATAAATTCATTTTATGTTCATTTTTTATTATTTATTTATTCGTGAATTTGAATTAAATTAATTTGATTAAAAGTGTATAAAAATATTTATTTAATATATAACGTATCTCATTATATCAAATTTTTTATTTGTTTAGAAATGACATGTCGTGTCGCGTGTCTTCTGTCTGTATCGGTATTGGTGCTACTTAAGTGTCAACATGTCACGTCGCGTTACAATCACCGATAAAATTCTTGCCTTAGACTCATATCAATGGGAGCAATACTCATAAAAATTCCGTTCCCAAGGAACACAGCCGAAGAAAACCTTCAATTGTCATTCGGACGGCACCAAAATGATTTCTAATGGTATTGATGTTAGTACCCTGCCGGATCCAATCCGGGGACGCTTCCTGCAAAACGAAGTCGACTACGTTGAACCGACTGACGGGTCGGTCGATCTGTCTGAGGTTATCGGGCGTGAAGTCGAAGTGTCATTCCTCCTCCAAGACTTGCTTGATAATAGCAAAAGCAACTGCAATCAATTCAAGGCACTTGGGATCGCGGGAGCAGCAGGTAGTGGGAAAACTACCGTCTGTCAAATGATGTTCAACAGCCCACAAATGCAAGAGCGCTTTCTTCCTCGGATCTGGGTTTGCATGACAGAACAACCCTGTGATGACCAAGACGAAAAGGTCACTGATGATGAGGATATGCCGACCCGCCGACGAGAAGATGAGGAGATCATCGAGAAACAACGCCGGGACCTAGTCCAAAAGATCACTGTTGCTGAGAGGATGCTGACTTGCCTCGGAGAAGACGAGATGATAATCAAGGAAAAACGCGACAAAGATGGAATTTCGGGGTTGGTCTCTCTTCTGCATCGGCAGTTAGTGGGGAAGAGGTACCTGATCGTGCTAGACGGTGCTTGCGCTGAGGATAAATGGTTTAATTTGTGCTCCGGTAAGAATAATTCTTGCTTAGACACAGTTGATGATCATTGGCGAAGTGATCTGGACAACAAGAAATGTGAGCACTCACTTGAGTTTTACCACCATGTTTATCTCAGATTACTCGATCCAGGATAGACCAGATAAAGGCAAGAGTTTCACCTGGGTTCGCTCGACGGATTGGGCTCAAAGCCTAGCTTTTGGGCTGCCGAAAGGATATGGAGGAGCTGTGATCGTTAATGGCAGGAGCGATAAAGTGGTGGATATGATGGTCGGTAAGGAAAATCTGCACCATCTTCTTCCTCTGAGGGGCGAAGATTGCTGGGCCATATTCAAAAAAGCAACTGTTGTTGATCCTGAAGGCGATCCTCAGGTAGGAAAAATAGCATAACTTTTTCCAGAACCTGTTTGCTTTCATAAAGTTAGTTTTAGTTCTCTTTGCCAGAAAGTGTTCTATGTTTTTTGAAAACATGTTCTGCGATTGAACACTAAAACATCTTTTTAGTAATGAAATAGTGAAAAAAGAAAAATGAAAAAAGAAGATGATGGCAGCTGCATCAAAATGATTAAAGAGACTCCTTTTAAAATCTCAAAACTCATCCGCCTTCATTTCAAGCAAACCCAAATAATATAATCTCTGATTCGATTTTACTTTATGATATTCGTCGCTTGGAAGCTAATGTTGCCAAGCATGTCTGCAGACTATTTTTATGTTCAAATGATGACTGAAATACGTTTGCAAACAATAGGATTAGATCTTCTTTGTATGGTCCTCACTACCCTCATTGTTTTCCAATTGATGATTGAGATTGGTCCTCGAGGATTTAAAGCATCCAAACCTGGAGGAGTCGGTATCTGTTAAGAGAAAGTGTCTTGTGTTACACTACGCTCAGTAAGTGACAATTTTTTCTAAATTCATGTACAAATGTCGATAATCTTCATTTGACATTTTACAGTAAGATAATAACGGGAAATATGATAACTTACTTAGGAAATTGATTTAAAGAGTAGTATCACTGTGCAATAATTGTGTAGATTGGTCTGTCTGTTTAAAGTATTACCTTTATCTAAGTGCGGTTGACATGTTATATAACAAAACAAACAGATCAATATGATCGTCGTATGGAATACTTTCTGATTCTTTAGGTAGAAGAACTTCGGAGATTTGTCGTGCAGGGAGCTGGTGGGCACCCACTTATGGCAAAACTTATGGGCCAGCGTTACAAACGGGAGAAAGATACTGCAGAACAGGCGGCTGATAATCCCAATGTTTCCACCGGTGAAGAATCTGCGATCCAGCAAGCTAACACTAGCGATGTGTCTTCCATAGCCGATGTAGGGCTAGAACTATCCCAAGTTACTGCAGCACAACCGGTCAATAGTAGCAATGATTCGCAACTGGTCCAAAGTAGCAATGGTTCTTCCATAGCACAAGTAACTGAGCCAGAAGCGTCCCAAGTTACTGTATCGCAACCGGTCAATAGTAGCAATGGTTCTTCCGTAGCCCAAGTAACTAAGCCAGAAGCATCCCAAGTTACTGTACCGCAAGCGATCAATACTAGCAATGGTTCGCAACCGGTCAATGGTAGCAATGGTTCTTTCATAGCCCAAGTAACTGAGCCAGAAGCGTCCCAAGTTACCACACCGCAACCGGTCAATAGCAGCAATGGCTCTTCGATAGCCCAAGCAACTGGACCAGAATCGGCCCAAGTTACCGCACCACCACCAGCCGATAGTAGCAATCGTTCTTCCATAGCCCAAGTAACTGGCCAGAGTCAGTCTAGGTTACCACACCGCAACTGGTCAATAGTAGCAAAGGTTCTTCGATTGAAGAATTTATTGGGCCCGACAAACCGGAATTGTCGCACCGTAGGCAGTCGATAGTACGGGTGTAAAAAGAGCCAGCCGAACCGAGCCAAGAGTTTGGGGTTTTCTAGGTGAAGTTTTCTTTCGGTTTGGGTAGAAGTAAAAAAATGGGCTTCTTACGGTTTCGGGCCGGGGTGGTTGCTAATTATTTATATTTGTTTTTCTTTCCTTTATTGCTTGATAGCTTAAAGCAATTTATTTTCCGTCCACTCTTTAGAGTAAGTATCAGTAATTTATCAAAAAGTACCAACTTCACTTTCTTCTAAAAGGTGTACGTAATGCACTTATTTGTTAACTTTTTTACTTTATCACCCAACCACAGGCAGCGCAATTGATATGAGTTTTCTCCCTCATCGCAGAGGTCGAGGGTTCGAACTCTCTCGTTGCTAAAGTGTTGTAAGCAGGGGTCTTGGTGTTGGGGTTCTAGGCTAGCTTCCCCCGAGGTTTACGTCTAAATAACGGTTTGCGGCAAGACCCGACGGTGCCACCGGACACTAGAGGATCGCGTGATCCCCGAAGGATGATCTCTCGGCAGTTCCTTGGTCATTAAAAAAAAAATTATTTACTTTATCTAGATAAGTGACCTTTAAGGGCAATTTAAATGACCCAGAGCCATTATAGTGTCTAGATAATCCTTGTATTTTTGTTTTCTCTCACAATATTTACTTTGCAGTACTATCATTTGCTATTGCTATGCAAGTGTTCGCCTTTAGCTTTTCTGCCATGCATACTTCCACCCTGTCTATTGGATCGTTAGGGATTAGACAACTAAACAGTCGCAAAAATAACGAATGTTTGGGTTGGTGATCTCTTGCTGGTAGTTAATTAAGTGATTATAGAATACGGTTTGGTTTGGAATACATATAATTCATTTGTTGGCCAAGCACAACTATTTTGCATAGAACCATGTGACAGAGATTATATAACGTCTTACATAACGAGGGGCATTTGAGAATATGCTAGTCTTGCTCATGTGGCTAACCACAAGCAAAAGAGCCATTGCTTGGTCTTGATCAAGTCAAGATGTACATTATTGGGCAAGGATGGAATTTTCCTTTTCCCCTTTCAACCATAAGTCCATAAAGTTCTTTTGAAAAAGTAAGAGACAATGACAAAAATGATTTTTGAACTTTCGTCAATGTACAATGCAATTTATCAACTTTTAATTTGTTTAATGCAATCTATGAATTTTAATCCAATATGCAATATAATCCCTAAATTTTTTGTATATATTCAACTTAGTCCCTAAACTATATAAAAGTATTCAATATTGTCATTTTATTAATTCAAGTTCAGACAACATTGAACATATTTATATTGTTCAAAGACTAAATTGTATATATATTAAAAATGCAGGGATCATATTATGCAAAATGAAAGATTATAGATCATATTACATATTAGGTTATAATTCAAGAATCGCATTAAAGGAATTAAAAATTAAGGGACCACACTACACAATGAACTAAAGTTCATGGGCTATCTGTGTCATTTTACCAAAAGATAAATATGGTCGTCATATCAAGATTCTTCGAACAGAACATACAAATCATCTTTTTAAGTTCTTTCTTAAGTCCTTAAGAATTGTTCATCAAACCTCTTGTTTTGGCACCCCTCAACAAAATGGGGTAGCCAAATTGAAAAACTATCACCTGCTTGAATTGACAAGAGCTCTATTATTTCATGGTAACTTTCCCAAGATATTATGGTTATATATGGTGCTCACTAGTTGTTACTTGATTAATCATCTCCCCAGTAAGATCTTATGCTACAAGTCTCCAATGGAGGTCCTTATTGGGCGACCTCTTAATATTTTACATCTTCAAATATTGTAGCGTTTGTTTTGTTCACTCTCTTGGGGTAAAACTTGAACCCATGCTTGCAAATGTGTTTTTACTAGTTACTCCTCTATCAACAAGGGGTATAGATGTTTCGATCCATCTATTAAGAAGGTTTTTGTCTCCCATGATGTTGTCTTCGATAAGACTCACATATGTTTTTTAGCAAGGATCACCTTCAGAGGGAGAATAGAGGTAGTGACTTAGACCATAGTGGGTTTGATATTGAAGTTGCTCCCTTTCTGATTATGACTGATCACATCATTGATCATGCTCTTGATTCAGAGCAAGTGGATGAAATTGTTAAGATGGAAGAGCCATCACAACTTGCTGCTCCTGCTCCTATTCATAGGATCACTTGGATTTCATAGCGATCTATCAAATGTCCACTTAACGCTTTTGCTCGATTTTATATATAGGATTATATTGAGTGCTAGACACCTGGAGTGCCAAAACTTGGCACGGAGGGACATTTAAGTGCCAAAAGTTTGGAAAGTGACACTTAAGTGCCAAAATCGAAGCAAAATAGATCAGTTAAGTGCCAACGGCGAGAAAATCCTACCAAATTGCATACGTGGCATTTTCCGATGACATGCTTTACAGATGTAGCAATTTTTTTTTTTTTTAAAGAAAGCACACGTGAATGAGGAAAACGATGTTGCCCCATTCACGCTAGATTGGCCAAACTAAACGATGTCGTTTTTCCTTGGTGTTAAATGACATCATTTAGCTTAATTTGGGTTTAACAAAATTTGGCTATCGTCGTTCCTCTTTGTTCATGCTCGCCTTCACACCAGATCTGACCTCCTCTCCATCACCATTCACAAGTCGCTGTTCATGCTCACTAAGGCGATCATTGCTTGTTATAGTCGCTCACCGTCGTTGCTCGCTTAGGTTTGTTCTCTTCTTCCTCTCCCCTGTGGTGAAATTAGGACTCCGACTCGTCTATTCGGGCTCCAACTTGAAATTTGGGGCTTGGCTGGGAAATGCAAGGCTTGGATTGTATTTTGATGTGAGATTTAGGGCTCAGATTTGGTACTAGAACCCTACTGGGGGTTCGAATTGGCAGTTTAAAGTTTTGGCCTCGAAATGGAGGGCTCGACGGGGGGAGGGGGGGAATTAGGGGTCCTATGCTATTGTGATGTATGATTTAGAGCTCGGATGTGGTATTGTGATGTGTGAGAGTAATTTTTATGAGTCATATGTAAAATGTGATATGCGATGGTAATTGTTAGGGTTCGGAGCAGTTGTCGTGGGGACCTCTGGATATTTTTTTTAAATTGAAGTGTTGAAATGGGTGTCATGAGGACCCTTGCTTATCTTAGGGACCTCTTTTTGTTGGTCAATATTTTAAAGTAGTTGTCGTGTGGGGACCTCTATTTGTCCTGAGGGCATCTTTCTAGTAAATCTCATATGACTTGTGCATCTCTTCTCTCTTTCTTCTTTTCTTTAATAAAGTCTATGAGAGTGTACGGGCCTCCACATGCAATTGTTTGTTGTCCTTTGTGGATGTGATCCCAAAAATTAATTATATCTTTTTTTCTCATTGGTTGCAAAAATGGCTTATGATAAGGACTATGTTGCTGTCATTGTTTGCTACTGTAGAGATTTTGTGATTGGAGAGGATGAGTGGGAGTATGAGGGGGGAAAAGAGGGACTATCTTTGCAGATATAAAGAAGACAACTTATATTGGATTTGTTAGGGATATAATGACATATTTGCCTTGTAAAATACAAAAGTTGATGTATTGTGTTCCCAGGAAAGGTTTGAAAGATAGTTTGAGAAATTTAGAAGATGATAATGTGGCATCCCAAAATTCAAGTCATCCTCTAGAGAAACTAAAGCCTATAATTAGGTAATGAAATTACCTATGGTCTATGTGTTAGCCATTAGTTTTCTTAAGGCTATGTGTTATTGTGCTTGTGTTTATGAATTTTGAATTTAGGACTATAGGATAAATTAATAATCTATGCTTGGCTATGCACCTCATAAATTAAATTCCTATATGTAAAATATTACAAGATTTTGGCCATGTGGAATTTAGTAATTTAATTCTTAAAAGAAAGAATAAGAAAGGGGTAAAATTGATTTTAATTGGGTTGGGCCTTAGGCCCAATAGCTTGAGCCTTTGATGGGCCAAGCTAGTTGGCCCAATTAGGCCCACTAAAGGGGGCTGTCGACCAGCCCAAGGGGAGGCCCAAGAGTGGCCGGATGGCCCAAGCCCAAAAGCCCAAGCCCATTATGCATGCAATGAGACAAGTGGCAAGAAGAAGGGCATGCATTAGGGGGGATAAAAGGGAAGAGAGAGAGAAGGGTGGCCGGATACTTCATTCAGCCAAGAGAGAGAGAGAGAGAGAGAGAGAGAGAGAGAGAGAGAGGAAGAGAGGAAGAGAGAAAGGAAGGAGCTGGCCCAGTCGCCGCCCGCCGCCGCCGTCTCGTCCCGCCGTGTGCCGCCATTCGTGTGGTCTAGAGGCAAGTTGGGGTCCTCTTTCTGCTCTTGCATGTGTGTTTGTTACATGTATATGATATATGTCGAGTTTTGGGTGATTAGGAGAGGAAAACCGAAGCTTGGATGGCTTGTTCTTGAGTGGTGTTGCTGTTTTCGCTTGAACAGTTTGAGTCAGAATGTTGTGTGAGCTTGTATGCATGTTTGGAGTCCGATTTTGGCTTCGATTTCTTCATGAGAAATGTAGCTCACATCTTGAACTACAACATAATGAAATTTCGTGGAAAATGATACTGATTTGAGGGGTTAAACTCTCATCAAACGGAGACCTCAGATCTGGAACGATTTCACTGACATCTTGTTGGGTTTGTGGTTGCATGTTGGTTTGTGCTAAGAATCTCTCTTCAATTTCTTCATGAAAGTTGTAGGGAACATATTAAAATACAAAATACTCAAATTTGGAGTGAAATGAACAAGTAAAGTCTCGTAAATCGGCTAGATCTTGAAGACGGTAAATTCTGGAGGTGTATTTTGGGACACCCGAGACTTCATGGACTTAAATGAAGACCAGACTGTGGTTATTTGAGTTAGATCTCTTATAAAACTTCTAAAGAACATCTTTATGTATAACATATCTAAATTTCAGAGAAAACGAAGAAGAATAGGTAGGTGAAAACTCAATATTTTGGAGATGTGTACACTGGACGATTGCGGTAATGGATCCAGAAGTTCGTGAGACTGGAAAATAATTTAAAAATAATCTGGCTTGGAAGTTCTCATGAAAGATGTACAAAAATGTCTTGGCTATAACTCGGTAAAATTTCCTAATTTTTGAGGTCGTATGGATATTTTAATCAAATTTCTTCAAAACTGTGCATTTTGATTTCACCCGAAAATGACATGCCATTTTGTGAGAATTGTGAAATTGTGTGAAAAATTCTATTTGGCCATGAATTTTGCATGAAATTATTATTTTATTGTCTTGTTTATTACTTGCCTTAATTTTTTATAATTTTTGAGATTTTATAAATAATTAAATTTAATATTTTTGAAAATGACAAAAGCTGGAATTTAAATAAATGAAAAAGGGCATGAAAAAATGGATTATTTTATTGGCCATAAATTCCATTTAATTTTATTTCATAAATAATTATACCATGTTGCATGTATGATGAGGTCTTGATGTATGCATGACATTGAATTGAGATGTATGTGTGAATTCCATGCCAAGTATGACTTGTTTGATGTCACGTCATATGCCATGCTAAATTAAGACCGAAATTGGTAAACATGGATAATGATAAGTGAGGAGGTGGTTGTGGTGATGATGATGCTTGGAATGTATAGAGATGCATTGTCGGATGGCCCCAGGAGTGTCGGCATGCCCGGTGGTTTACGGTACGTAATTCCAGAAGAGGCCTGGTGGTATGTCGGTACATAATTCTAGGAGCCTTGTCGGAGGTTTTTGCCCTAAGGGAATGCCTCGTGATGCTAGTTGGGATGCGAGATGCCCGGAATGTGGGGGGCCGAATGCCCGGTGGTTTGGGAGGCTGAATGCCGAAAGCCTTGGAGGTCTTTGCTCGAGGGGATGATGAAATTGATGATTTGAGAAATGGGTGATGTGGTGATCAAATTGAAAGCTAAAAGTGGAAATTAAACCCATGGCATGATATGCATGATGATATGCATGATGATATGGATGATGATGATAATATGTGATGTGTAATAATGATGATCACCCATGGCATAATATGCATAATGATATGCATGATGATGATGATGATGATGATGATGATGATGATGATATGTGATGTGAAATAATGATGATCACCCATGGCATGATATGCATTATGATAGGCATGATGATATGATGATGATATATGATATGGCATGATATGATGTCATGATGATGATGACATGTATGATATAATGATGCCATGATGATGATGATGATGATGTGATGATGTATAATGATGACATGAGTGATTGATGATGTCATATGATATAATGATGCCATGATGATGATGACATGAGTGATGTGATGATGTCATGATGATGATGACATGTATGATATAATGATGCCATGATGATGATGACATGTGTAATATGATGATGCATGATAGCATGCGCATGGCTTCAAGGTAAGTAACACCTGCAATGCATGTATGATTTGTATGAAGCATTGAGTTTTTATTAGATTCCTTTACCTGCTAAGTGGTTGTACTAACCCCTTTTAGGGTCCAACATTTTAGATTAGTAGATGGTTTGAGCGGTTGGATATGACCGCGAGAAGAAGGATAGCAAAGGAGGGAACCTTTGGACGCCGACACTGGTTGATGGACCTTAAGCATACGATTGTGGGAAGGAGATGTCGGTCATCTTTTGAAGTATAGCCGAGTATAGAGACATTGGCATTTCGATGTACTGACTAAAGATGTCCATCTACTTGATGTAAATAAACGTGTTCGGCTTTAACTTATATAAGATGTTTAATAGGTGTGTATCGTTTTCTAAATATAGGGAAGGGAGTTGTTGGATGTGCTTCCGCATATAAATTGCACAAGGGACTGATCGAAAAAAAAAAATGTAAACCCCCAAGTTGTATGGACCCGCTGCAATTGAAATGGTATCAAAGTGACATGTTATTAAGAAAAGTGAATGGTAAGCGAACTGTGGTGACTCTAATCGAATCGGGGGCCATCGAGGGGTGCCACATCCCTTTTTGGTATAGGAGCTATGGTTTATTTTGAGTGATAAGGTGCCTCGGATGGAAATGAGGATAGAATGATGCACACCATAGGATATTAACTTGAATGGTTGACTAACTTTGAACAACGGGTGATGGATTTTCACTCGTAGATCCCTAGTAGTTGGTTTTGAGTTGGCTTTAGGAACCAGTAACATGTATATGTTACTTATGTACTAGTAGTTGTTGCTTTGAATAGGAGACAGTGAGTCTCAGATTATTCCTGAGGCAATGCTTAGAAACTGCAGGAAAATCATGGTACGAGCTGGAAGTGCTCATCCATCGAGGGCCGAAGCCTCTGCTGCAAGGGCTGAACCCCGGATGGAAGACATCCTGCAGGCATTGGCCAATATTGGAAATCTGATGGATAGACAAGCGTAGCAACAACCCGGAGTGGAACATCGCCCTCAGGGACTGGTGGAGCAATTTTTGAAGTTGAAAGAACTTATGTTTAGTGGAATGGGAAGTCCTGAAGAGGCGGAATATTGGATTGATGGAATGGAATGGATTTTCTGGTTGTTGGACTGTAATGATGCTGAGAAAATAGTTTTGGCAGAGTATCAGCTGGAGGGAAATGCAAAGTTTTGGTGGAGAGCTTTGAAGGATACAATCTTTCCACCAGGTATTGATGTGAACTGGGAAGAGTTTGTTAGAGCCTTTAATAAGAAGCATTTCTCTGATTGTGCTAAGGCTAGGAAGATTTCTGAATTTGTTGAGTTAGAACAAAGGGAGCTGACAGTGGATCAATATAAGGCAAAATTTTCTGAACTGTCTAGGTATGCTCCTAGGTTGGTTGAGGATCGTGAGGAAAAAGCTAAGAGATTCCTGAAAGGATTAAGGACTGATATTAGAAAACAACTAGTGCCTCTGAATATAAGGGATTATAATGAGATTTATGAGAGGGCACAGTTGGTGAAGCAAGAGTTCGTGAAAGAGCAATCAGAACCTAAGAGGCATATGACCTTTAATGATGTTCGAAGGGGTAAAAGACCCTATCCTGGTCAAGGTCCGACTTGGGAATATAAGAAAAAGAGTAACTTTGGAAATTTTAGAAGAGCTTGGAGTGGCCCGACTTTTGGGAAGGCACCCTACCGAGGGTATTTTTGCCAAATATGTGATAGACAACATGGGCCAGGACTTTGTAATGGCCAACTAAGATGTAATGGATGTGGGCAAATAGGACACTTTAAGAAAGATTGTCCAAAAAAGAGGTTGCAACCGAATGTTAGCTCGGTGCGATAGGTATAACAAAGTACCGTTGAACCAAATCCACCAAGGAATCCACAGAGGCCACCACCACAAGGAAGGGTGTATGCGGTTGCTCAAGAGGAAGCAGGAGCTTCTAAAAGTGTTATCTCAAGTATTATTTCAATAGAGGGATAAAAAGATATATGCATTATTTGATATGAGTGACACGCATTCATTTATGTCCGAAAAATATAGATGATTGTGAGGAGTAGGAACAAATCTCTAGATATGCCTCTTCGTATTTCTACATCGCTGAAAGATATGTTGTGATCTATGTTGGCATGTGAGATGAGTGAGATAACCCTAGGGGAATGAGATCTGGAAATGGACTTGATAGTGATAGTTATGTATGATTTTGAGTCGTCGTAAGAATGGATTAGCTCCGTAAGCAATGGACTAGGATGAATGATCTCCTGAGATAGTACTTGCCCATGTGCTAAGGATAAAACCGTGAGGCTAAGAATGGGATAAGCCAAAGCGGATAATATCTCTGTAAGTTAATCCCTATTGAAATGAGACCCTTTAGTAGATGTGTAGTTTGGGTTCGAACCAAGCGAAAGCTGGTGTACCTATAAAGTCCCGATCTGATGAGAGTGAGGAGTGGACGCCGAGGTCAGAGGACCTGAACAAGGAGCGGCTCTTGGCAGGCTTCTAGAATGGCAAAAGGGGACATGCATAAACCGAACTATGAACTAAACTAGGAAGGCAGTGTTTCTGGGATAAGTCTATCAGAGTGGCGCAGCGGAAGCATGGTTAAGCTTGTAGAACTCTTGTTGTGAAAGAGAAGGATGGGCCAATGCGTTTGTGCATTAATTATAGGCAATTGAATCAAGTGATAGTTAAGAATAAGTATCCCTTATCTAGAATTGATAACGTACTTGACCAACTGCAAGGAAGTTTGGTCTTTAATTGACTTGAGATCAAGATACCAGTTAAGGATTAAGAAAGAAGACATTCTTAAGACCGTAACTAGGACTCGCTATGGACACTATGAGTTCCTAGTTATGCTATGTGGATTGACAAATGCCTTAGCTGCATTCATGGATTTAATGAGTAGGATATATAAGCCTTATTTGGATCAATTGTGATTGTCTTCATCTGATATCCTAATATATTCTAAAGGGCTTGAAGATCATGCGTAGCATCTAAGCGTGGTGTTGCAAGCAAGGCTTAAGAAGTGAATTATGGAGAGTGAATTATGAATTTGAGGATTAGGTTATGATCATTTGAGCTAAGTAGTGACTTCCTATTAGAGGATCTCATTGGAAGTCTTGATGTGTTACATGAAGGCATTTAGTATGTATAGATTGATTTTGGAAGTCATGAGTTTGAGTAGTCATATGAGACATGAAATTATTTGAGGTTTATATGTTGGAATAATATTTTTAATTGATGATGGTCAACTTTTAATTTTAGGTGATGAGCTCAGTTTGAAAAGGTTTTGTGGAATTAGTGGATATGATCATTTGTGGTTATAGTCTTTCCAAGATGAGATGGTGGAAGTTCAAATTGTGGATTTGATGAATGATTAGTCTAAGTGATATCCTTTAGGATGAGACATGAGATATATTCGATGGAAACTAGACAAGTTCTTATTTTGATGGATTGTCTATCTTTGAATTGAATGAGTCTTGGTGGACTATCAATATTTGAACCGAATGAATGATGCTGTATTTTAGGCTTGAATCTATGTTGCGGTGAATGCATAGTGAATGTCTCTGTTGGACTAAACCAGATGAGTTATTAGTGGTGCTGATTTTGATGGTTCTAGGCTTGAATTGGTGGTGACGAAGGTATAGGAATAATACGGCTAAATGGTGTGTTCAATTGAGTCGAGAAGGTGGAATTCTTTAAATTTGGATCTCATTGATAGTTGCACTTAGGATAGAGCTTGAAATAGATGTTTTCACAAAAAGGAATCGAATATGAGACAGAGGAGGTGAATGGAATTATTAAAAGATTTTGATTGTGAACTGTTTTAAAAAATCTCTTGAATTTCATCAAAATTTATGAGTACTATGACACCGTACAAAGAATTCTGAACTTTTTATAGAAAACGTTCCAACCCATTGGAGTTGGGATTGAGATTGGAATTTTGCCAACGTACCGATTTAAATTTACTAAGTGCGACTTAAGGCTTTACACGTGGATTCCGAAAAACATTTGAAATTTAAACGTGAACATGGATTTTATGGAATTGGTATCATGCTTTGATTTTGTGAATTGGTTTCAACGATATGAGATTTACCTATTTTCAAGGATTATCAATGTTATACTGTTGTGTCTTTGAAATCCCTGTTTTGCATTATTTGATATCATAAGGTGGAATTTTCAAGAGCTCAAAGGGATTTTCCACATTGGTGATTCGAAAACGTTTTGACATGGAAATGACATGATTTCAAAGCTTGCTGTTGTTGTTGAATGCTTTTGAAAACCTCAATTTGTATTGTTTGATTTCATGAAGGAAGATTTTCAAGCGTTCAAAAGAAATTTCAGATGTGGTTATTGTTTTAAAACTGTTTTTGGTGTTGAGATAAATTAAGATATGTTAAGAGATTGCATCCTTAACTTTAGAGGAAATATCAACCCGATCCAGGACACATACTCGATCATGAAGCCATCAAAATGGATGAGTAAGTGAGGTACATTAAGGAGCCTGTGCAAGTATTGGATTGAAAGGAATAAATTCTCAGGACCAAGAGAATTCCATTGGTTAAGATATTATGGCGATATCATGATGTGGAGGAAGCCACATGGGAGAGTAAAAGTGAGATGAGGGAAATGTACCCTCACTTATTTCAAGAGACATAGGAAATGTCTAATTTTGAGGACGAAATTCTCTAAGGAGGGGAGAATTGTGGCATCCCAAAATTCATAATGATCTCTAGTTACATTAAAGTCTATGAATAGGTGATGGAAGTACCATCAAGTTATTTTATAGCCATTTAGTTTCCATAATTTGCAATAATATTTATGGCCAAGTTTTAATGGATTTTATTTGATAGGATAAATTAAAATCTATAATTGGCCATGTGTTTTATAAATTGGAATTTATGGAAAATGATTTACAAGTTTTTGGCCATATGAAATTTATTTAATTTATATAAATGGAGAAAGAATAAAAAGGGAAATGGACTTATTTTATTTAAGTTTGGGCTTTAGGCCCAATAGAAATGGGCCTTTGATGGGCCATAAGCCCGGCCCATGAAGCCCATTGGGCCGTCGGACCATGCCCAAAGGGGAAGGAGGAGCAACCGCAAAGCCTCCAAGCCCTTTGCATGCACTGAGACACTTGTCTCCTTCTTATGGACAAGTGTCCCCCATGCAATGAGGGGTGCAAAGCAATATAAATACAACTTTAGGGGGAAAAAGGAAGAGAGAGAGAGAAGTGGCTGATGGTTGAGGGTTGTCGTCCAAGAGAGGTGCCGAGAGAGAGAGAGAGAGAAAGAGAGAAAGAGAGGAAGAGAGAAAGGAAGGAGCTCGCCTGTCGCCGGAGGAGCCGAGGAGGAGTTCGTCCGTCCGCCGGTGTGCCGCCGTTCGTCCGTGTGGTCTAGAGGCAAGTTGGGGTCCTTTAGCTGCTCTTGCATGTGTGTGTTGTGTTATATGTAGTGTCGAGTTTTGGGTGATTAGGTGAAGAAAACCGAAGCTTGGATGGCTTGTTCTTGAGTGGTGTTGCTGTTTTCGCTTGAACAGTTTGAGTCAGAATGTTGTGTGAGCTTGCATGCATGTTTGTAGTCCGATTTTGGCTTCAATTTGATCATGAGAGTTGTATCTAACATCTTGAGCTACAACATACTGAAATTTCGTGGAAAATGATGGATATTTGAGGGGTTAAACTCTCATCAAACGGAGACCTCAGATCTGGAATAGTTTCACTGACATCTTGTTGGATTTGTGGTTGCATGTTGGTTTGCGCTAATAATCTCTCTTAGATTTTTTCATGAAAGTTGTAGGGAACATCTAAAAATACAACATACTCAAATTTGAAGTGAAATGAACAAGTATAGCCTAGTAAATCGGCTAGATCTTAAAGACGGTAATTCTGGAGGTGTATTTTAGGACACCCGAGACTTCATGGACTTAAATGATGACTATACTGTGGTTATTTGACTTGGATCTCTTCATGAAACTTCTAAAGGACATCTTGATGTATAACATACCTAAATTTTAGAGAAAAAAAAAGAGAATAGGTAGGTGAAATCTCAATATTTCGGAGATGTGTACACTGGACGATGCGGTAATGGATCTAGAAGCTTTGTGAGACTGTATAAAATAATCTAAAATGAATTTTGCTTGGAGTTCTGCATAAAAAATGTACGAAAATGTCTTGGCTATAACTCAGTAAAATTTCGTAATTTTTGGAGGTCGTATGGATATTTTAATCGAATTTCTTCAGAAACTGTGCATTCTGATTTCACCCGAAAATGACATGCCATTTTGTGAGAAGTGTGAAATTGTGTGAAATTCTTTTGGCCATGTATTTTGCATGAAATTATTATTTTATTGTTTTGTTTATTACTTGCCTTAATTTTATGATTTTTGAGATTTTATAAATAATTAAATTTAATATTTTTGAAAATAACAAAAGCTGGAATTTAAATAAATGAAAAGGGCATGAAAAAAATGGATTATTTTATTGGGCATAAATTCCATTTAATTTTATTTCATAAATAATTATACCATGTTGCATGTATGATGAGGTCTTGATGTATGCATGACATTGAATTGAGATGCATGTGTGAATTTCATGCCAAGTATGACTTGTTTGATGTCACGTCATATGACATGCTAAATTAAGACCGAAATTGGTAAACATGGATAATGATAAGTGAGGGGGTGGTTGTGGTGATGATGATGCCCGGAATGTATAGAAATGCATTGCCGGATGGCCCTGGGAGTGTCGGGATGCCCGGTGGTATACGGTACGTAATTCCAGGGGAGGCCTGGTGGTATGTCGGTACATAATTCCCCAAAGCCATGTCGGAGGTTTCTGCCCGAAGGGAATACCTCGCAATGCCAGGATTTGGGGTGCGGGGTGCCCAGCTAGGGAGTGTAAATGCCGAAAGCCCTGTCGGAGGTTTTTGCCCAAATGGACTGCCTCGTGATGCCAGTTGGGATGTGAGATGCCCGGAATGTGGGGGGCCGGATGCCCGGTGGCCTGGGATGGCTGAATGCCGGAAGCCTTGGAGGTCTTTGCCTGAGGGGATGATGAAATTGATAATTTGAGGAATGGGTGATGTGGTGATTAAATTGAAAGCTAAAAGTGAAAATTAAACCATGGCATGATATGCATGATCATATGCATGATGATGATGATAATATGATATGTGAAATAATGATGATCACCCATGGCATGAATGCATAATAATATGCATGATGATGATGATGATGATGATGATATGTGATGATGATGATGATGATGATATGATATGTAGGATGATGAAATAATGATGATCATGATGGACATGTATGATATAATGATGATATGATGATGATGATGATGTGATATGCCATGATGATGACATGTGATGTGATGATGTCATGATGATGATGACATATATGATATAATGATACCATGATGATGATGATGACATGTGTGATGTGATGATGTCATGATGATGATGACATGTATGATATAATGATGCCATGATGATGATGATGATGATGATGACATGTATGATATGATGATGCATGATAGTTTGCGCATGACTTCAAGGTAAGTAACGCTTGCAATGCATGTATGATTTGTATGATGCATTGAGTTGTTATTGGATTCTTTTACCTGCTAAGTGGTTGTACTCACCCCTTTTGGGGACCGACATTTCAGATTAGTAGATGGTTTGAGCGGTTGGATATGACCGCGAGAAGAAGGATAGCAAAGGAGGGAACCTTTGGACGCCGACACTAGTTGATGGACCTTAAGCATACGATTGTGGGAAGGAGATGTCGATCATCTTTTGAAGTATAGCCGAGTATAGAAACATTGGCATTTCGATGTACTGACTAAAGATGTCCATCTACTTTATGTAAATAAACATGTTCGGCTTTAACTTATATAAGATGTTTAGTAGGTGTGCATCGTTTTCTGAATATAGGGAAGGAAGTTGTTGGATGTACTTCCGCATATAAATTGCACAAGGGACCGATTCAAAAAAAAATGTAAACCCCCATGTTGTATGGACCCACTGCAATTAAAATGGTATCAGAGTGACATGTTATTAGGAAAAGTGAATGGTAAGCGAACTATGGCGACCCTAATCGAATCGGGGGCCGTCGAAGAGTGCCACAGATAATGATTTTAAGGATGTCATATATCTTTATCTTCATGGCGAAGATGCGAAAGTATACATTGAATACAATAGTGATAGTGAGAACGAAGATGATGATGGATATAGCACCCAAGTAAGAGAAGCAGAAGATGGTATTCAAGCTAGTACTGAGGTTAGAGATGAAGGAGAGCATGATAGAAATGACGAAAAGAAGGGGGGCGCAGATATTGTTCACAAGAGTGGTAACATAGGTGATGTCACAATCACTGAATTAAATTGGGAAATAACTGAATCCAATGATGGTGATGATGATGATGAAGGGTTGCTTGCTAAAAATTTCTTAAGTGACGACAACGACAAGGAGCTTACACAGTCAAGGAAAAAACAAATGAACTTTTTATCATATAGATTTGCAGCTTTGGACGTAGCTGATGAAGTTCCAAATAAGGACGAAGGCCTTACAAATGTTGGTGTTGCTCGCCAGGAGACGAATTATTAAGAAAGTGTCGAGAATACTACTTCCCAAGACGAGCTTGTAAAAGATCAAAGAATTGTGTGTAGAAGGAAAAGTAAGTTTCATTCCTATGATACATCCATTGCCTCTCCTACTTTGTCAGTAGGTATGAAATTCTAAGATGCGAAACAATTTAGGAAAGCTATACTAAAGAACTCCATTGCTGCACAAAAAAATATTGACTTCATTATAAACACTAAGAACTTTGTAAGAGCTAGGTGTTCGCAGCAAAATTGTCCATAAAAGATCTACCACGCATTTGTTAGGAGGAGTGGGTATTTCCAAGTTAGAGCCTACCAAGAGGAACATACTTGTTATATTAATTTTCAAAATAAAAATGGTAACAAGTGCATGGTCGTCCAAGCACTTCTTCAATCTGATCAAGTTGATGCCCGAAATGAAAAGTACCGACTTTAGAATGCTAGTGAATGAGCATAAAAGCATCAATGTATCTAAGAATTAGTGCAAAAAATCGAAGCAAAAGATGATGAGAATACCTATTGGTCAGTATGGCAAGGAATATAGGCAGGTGTGAGATTATGCTTGGAAGTGTAAGTTACAAAACCCTTCAAGTAGAATGTATGTAAAAGTGGTGGAGAAGCTGCTTCCTAATAGTGGGAATAAGTTCGATAAGTTTTATGTGTGTTTCAATGCATGCAGACGGGGATTTTTAGCTGATTGTAGATGGATTATAGGATTAGATGACTGTTTCTTGAAGGGCTTGTGCAAGGGAGAATTATTGACCGCAATTAGAAAAGATACGAATAACCAAATGTTTCCACTAGCTTAGGCTATTGTAAGGATTGAGAACAAGGACAATTGGTCCTAGTTCTTGAAAAATCCAATAGCTAACTTAGAGATAATAAACGGGAAAGGGTGGGCATTCATGGATGACCAGCAAAAGGTAATGCTTGTTTTTTGAAAAATCTAGTCAATTGTTTGCTTTATGATATTGACATGTTATTTGCTTGCATTTCTTACTTTGAATTATTGTAAGGACTGGTTTCGACAATAGCTGAGTTGTTGCCTCATGTCAAATATCGAATGGGTGTGTGACCCCAGTTGAAAGGCCACAATATAGAAGATTACATTGATGATTGGTACAAAAAATTGAAATACCTTGCTTCGTACCAGTTCATGATGTAGCCAATCAAAAGTAGCAAGTTCTAGGAGCCGACAGATCGTGAAGCACCTTAACCTTTACCGCCGAAGGAGAAAATGGGAAGACCAAAATGAAGATGAAGGATAGCGAAGGGAGAGGTCTCGAGTCAACAAAGAATGAGTAGGACATGTACAAATATGGCATGCTCTTATTGCCGTGTAGCAGGGCACAATACTAAAGATTGTCAATTGAGGCAGCAACAAAAATAGTTGACGCCAGTTAAAAGGTCTAGTGAAGGGACAGTTGAAGAAAGGCAAACAAAAAGGTCAAGTGAGTCAACTGTTCTTTAGTTGACAACTAAAACCCTCGTAAGTAATGAAATTTATGTTTATATTGCTTTGTTTTTTATCATAAATATTTACATAATATCCTATATGGCCTTGTATGTAATTTCTTTGTCAAGTCATGACGAGAACCCCAATAAGTCATGAAACTGAAAGGCCTATTTGAAGAAGGCAAGATATAAGACATCCAGTTGAAGGATTGGCCCAAGCAATTAAACAGTCAGTTCAGTCAATTTTTCTTCAACCGAAAAAAAAATAAAATACCTAGTAAATTCAACAATTTATATTCAGTTTTCATTTACGTTATTATATGGCCTGATGTTATATTTATGGTGTCTTTTGTCTCTTTTTCATGTTCAAAGAATGAAAATTAGAGCTCAACTGCCAATTGAAGGGCCATTACAAGAGCCACCACAACGGTCACCACAAGGGCCACCGCAAGTACCACCAAAAATGCCAATAGAATGTGTCACTGAAGCTCAAAGGCTACATAGAATGACAACTAGAAAAAGGCCAAGTGAAAGGGTAGCTACAGAGGCCATCCAGAAGATGCCCAGCTGAAGAATTGGTCGAAGAAGCCCCGACTATAGCTAAAGGGCCAAAAGAAGAGCCCAAGAAATCATAGACGAGAAGAAGGGCCAACAAATCACAAGTTCCTAAAAGTGACACCCCTCTTCAAACAAGAGAGGTACTTGGAAAGATGTTAAGACAATATGGTTATGATTTTTATACAAATGAGCGTACGGGAACAATCATTTTGAATGTAAGTTTTATTGGCTACATTTAATTTAATTTATGCGGCAAACTTTTGTTGACAATTTAATTTTCTTTTTATAGTTTGAGAGAAGTTCAGAGGTTCTTATCTCTCAAGGCCCAACTCAAAAATCAATAGCTCTGCCAACAAAGAAGAAAACATCAATTACACCAATAAGAAAGAAGAGAAAGAACCCAGTTGCAAGTCCATCTGAATTAATTTAGCCTGGGACAGTTGCAGCTCCTTTTGGATCAATTTAGCTTGGGACGTTTGTAGCTCCATCTGAATCAATGCATACTGAGAAGGTTGAATAAGAAGTTATACATCTAGTTAAAAAGAGTGCAATGATTATAAATCAAGTGAAAGGCCCATAAAAAAGAGCACAAACATGGAGCGTTGTGCATATTGATAGATGTAATAACTAGCCATGGATTTTTATTTTTTTTAGTTTGTCATTGACTTTGTGAGACTTAATTTCAATATCAATGAAATGATCTTGCTACTTGTCAAATTCTTTTGCTTTTTGTAAGATGTAAATTCTACTTTTACTTGATGCTATTGGTGTTAGGTCTATAGTAGTAGCTGGAGTGCTGGTGTGGCTGGTGGTGGTAGATGGTGATGATTGGTGGGAGTGGGTTTATTGTTGGGGTTTGATTGAGGGCTTATGCTACATCTGGTTCAAGTATGCAGTGTGCACATCTTGCACCAGGTGGTGTTGGTATAAAGCTCAACTTACACCAACGCTTTTTGCAGCAAACCCACCACCAGCACAGTGGCTACAGGGTGGTGGCTGAGGTGCTGGTGTGACTAGTGGTGGTGGCTGGTGAAGCATGGTAGTTGTAGGTTTGTGGTAGTGGTTGGGGGCTTATGCTGTATTTGGTGTAAGTGTGCAATGTGCACATCTTATTGTTGGAGAAAAATTCCTTGAGTGTTTTAAAGTTGACAAAATGTTTCAATCAGTCTAGTCTGAAAACTTGCAGACTCTTTCATCAAAGTCTAAAGACCTCCGGACTGACAGACTCAAGATTCAAAGTCTATCCTCATTGACCATTTCTAGACCGTCAAAGAAGGCTTATCTAGAACTGAGTATTTCATTAAGGTTTTGATTCTATTGACTGAAGAAGATCTCTTGGCTAGATATAGCATGACGGAATCCATTATTCAAATTAAGATTAATTTAGGGATTTTGGATCCGTTGATTGGCATAGTATACTTGGAAGGTTCTACTTATGGAAACCTAAATCCTGATTATATGGGCAAGCAGGATTGGTGGGCTATCGACATATTCCTTAAATAACTTGAAATCTCCCTAATTGATTCTGTCCAATGGGTAGATTGGAAGAACTCATTTGGTAAGTGTCAATGAGTGTAATGGCATGAAGGAGTATATAAGGAAGACGTTCCAGTTGTTTAAGTGTGTGCGCGATAGAAGAATTCCAAAGTCTGAAGCTCCTTGTTCTTAGTCAATTCAATTGTTGAGCGAAATCTTGTACTCAAAAGAGAGTTAATATCTTTGTGAGACCTTGAGGAAGTGTAGCAGAGTCTCTACACTGTGAAATCAATGAAGAACTTTACTGTAACAACTCTTTTGATTCATAGTGAAATCCAGCCGGTGGGCTGTCAATGCCGAAGAGTGGACGTAGGCTTGGATTAAGCCAAACCACTATAAACCCTGTGTTCTTATTCTCGTCCCTACGCTCTTTTACTTTGATCATAACTCAATTTGTTTACAAGAGTCTAATTTCCTTTTCATATTATATTGTTGATTATAATTACACACTTCTTTCTGGAAAATTTGTTTTTGCACCTATTTACCCACTCTAGGTGCTCGTACTAACTTTCACAATTGGTATTAGAGCATGTGTACTCACTTACGTTAAAGTGTTTTACTTCAGAGTTAAAGATCCATGGCTAGTATGTTGGCTCTAGATCTGGTTGAAGGGCAAAGCAATACCAGACCGCCTTATTTTGATGGAAAATAATACAACATATGGAAAAATAAAATGAAGGCATTCCTAAGATCAAAGGATCTTCTGGAATGGGACGTGGTAGGCAAATGAATCATTCCTAAAGCTGCACTAGTCTCAGAAAGAGGAAAAGAAGCTATTGAGTCCAGTGAAATGACTCAAGAAAATATAACTAAGAGACAAGCTCTTGATGCAAAAACAACTTATTCTTTATATTGTGCATTATCTCATATTGAATATAACATAATATCTTCTTGTGAAACAGCTAAAAAAGTCTGGTATAGATTACACATCACCTATGAAGGAATTGATCGAGTGAAAGAAATCAGAATCAACATTCTGCTCGGTCAATATGAAGCATTCAAAATGAAATCAGGAGAATTTATTACTGACATGTTTAGTCATTTTATAGAAATCGTGAATGGACTTGAATATCAATGTCAATCAATTTCTGGACCCATGAAGGTAAACAAGTTACTGCATGGACTGTCCAAGGATTGGAATCACATAAAGACCTCAATAAATGAGACACAAAGAATCATGCCACTCTCTGTTGACGAATTGGTTGGGACTCTTTAGTCTTATGAAGTGGAGCAAATCAACGAAGATGAAGATCCTAAAGAGCTTGCTCTCATGATAAGAAGGTTCAGGAAACTGAATAGAAAGGAGAGAAGATTCAATCCAAAGAAACAGAGTTTTCAAAAACTACAAAATAAATCAGTTGAGGATGATGAATCCAATAAAGATGTAGTTTTCTTTGAATGCAAGAAAAATGGACACATCAAACCCAACTATCCCCTTCTGAAGAAAAAGAAAGGAAAAGCTGAAAAATATCGAAATGCACTTAAAGTAGAAACCTGAAGTGATACCAAATGTGAGGAAAGTGATGATGATTATGCTAATATTTGTCTCATGGCACAATCAAACTCAGATCCAAACTCCGAGACAAACTCGGACTTTCAGACAGTAAAATCAAGGTAAGTAATTTAAAAATCCATATTAAAGTCTCTAGATACATTGATGAATTGTGTCTTAGTCTCAAAACCTCTCTCAAAAGGATTTCCAAACTTAAAAGGGGAAAAATTCTGCACTTAAGCAACATGAAAATGTTTGGAAAGAGAAAGTAAAGAATTTAGATAAAAGTATTACGACTTTGAAAGAAAATGCAAACAATCTTTCAAAAGAAAATGCAGACAATCTTTTAAAAGAAAATGATATCTTGAAAAATGATATCTCAAGTATTTCTAAAAGATTTTCTATAAGATTTGAGAAACTTGAAAAATTTCTTTCAGCACAAAGACCTTACTTCAACAAATCAAGATTAGGAATGACTGCTTAAACCATTCATCTAATTAAGTTTCCTAAAGTAAAGGAAAGAATTAAGTAAAGACCAACAAGAGATTTTTACAAAAATCATTTCCAAAAAGTTTTTGTAAAACTTGTATGCCGCAGTGCTCTTAAATGTTTTAAGTGCAATAGCTCATATCATTTTGAGAAAGAATGTTTAATGGTTTGGAAACCTGTTAAGAATGTATGGGCAAATATCGTATATTACACTAACACCAATGGACCCAAGAAAATATGAGTACCAAAGAAAGCTTGAATCTATTTTCTAAATGCAGGTCACTATAAAGAAAAATGTTAAATGATACTTGGATAATGGATACTCAAGACATATGACAGGAGACTCAAATTGCTTCATAAAACTTGTACAAGTTAATGGTGGAAAAGTTTCTTTTGGAGAAAATAGTAAATGAAGAATTGTGGGATACGGAACTGTAAAGATTGGAAGCCTCACGATCAGTAATGTTTCCTTAGTGGAAGGACTCAACTACAATTTGCTGAGTATCAGTCAGCTGTGCAACACTGGTTTCAAAATCAACTTTCAAGAAGGAATATGTTCAAGAACCAATAAAGACTCCTCTCAGTCTTTCACAGGGCGAAGACATGGGAATATCTACCTCTTGGATATCAAACCAGATGAAATCTAATGTCGAATCTCAATTCAAAAGGAAGCAAACTTATGGCACAGAAAACTTGGGCACATTAACATGAAGCAAATAGCCAAAATCTCAACAAAGAAACTTGTTCGTGGACTACCCAAACTGACATACCAAAAGTCTGATCTATGCACACCATGCATGTTGGGAAAACAGGTAAGAAACTCATTCAAACCAATAAATCAAGTATCCACTAATCGTGTGCTGCAGCTCTTGCATATGGATCTCTTTGGACCAACTAGAACTCAGAGTATTTGAGGTAAGAAATACTACCTAGTAATTGTGGATGATTATTCACGATTCACTTGGGTATATTTCCTGGCAAGTAAGTCTGAAACATTTTCTTATTTTATAAAGTTTGCTAAAAATGTTGAAAATGAGAAAGGGTATGTTATTTCAAGTATACGGATAGACCATGGAGGTGAATTTGAAAATCAAGACTTTGCAAAATTCTGTGATGAATCTAGTCTTCAGCATGTGTTCTCCTCACCATATACTCCAGAGCAAAATGGAGTCGTGGAAAGAAAGAATAGATCACTGCATGAAATTGCTAAAACTCGTTTAATTGAAAGTAACATCTCTTCTTGTTTTTGGGGCTAAAACAGTTTCTACAGCATGTTATATTATTAATAGTCTTCTTAAGGCCTATTATGGAGAAAACTCCCTATGAGTTATTCAAAGGAAAGAAGCCAATTGTTTCGTATTTTCATGTGTTTGGATATAAATGTTTTATATTGAAAAATGTAAATGATTGAGTTGGTAAATTTGAAGAAAAATCAGAGCAAGGTATTTTCCTTAAATATTTATCACAAGCAAAGCTTACAGAGTTTACAACAAAAAAAGACTCAATCTTTAGAGGAATCGATGAATGTCAAATTTCAATACTTTATGCAAAATCAATCGATTCAGACTTAACTTGAAGAATCTGAACATACTCTAGACTCTACAGAGTCTAAATCTCCAGAAGCAGCTCAAACTTCAGAAGACTAGCAACAAATGATCATCGAGGATTCAAATGAAAAAAATGATCAACAGTCTGACAAATCAACCAGCAACTGGAATCATAAGTCCAGTCATCCCAAAGATCTCATTATTGGTGATATTAATGAAGGAATTTGCACAAGATCCAAAAGACATGAAGAGTCTAGTGTTGTGGCTCTTATTTCTAAAATAGAACCCAAAAGCATAGAAGAAGCTTTAACTGATGAAAGCTAGATTGAATCTATGCAAGAAGAACTAAGGCAATTCGGTATCAATGATGTTTGGAAACTGATTCATAAACCGAAAGGTAAATCCATTATTGGAGCTAAATGGGTTTTCATAAACAAGATGAAGAGAAAGGAAAAGTCGTGAGAAACAAAGCAAGACTCGTAGGCAAAGGATATACGTAAGAAGAATTGATAGACTATGATGTGACTTACGCGCCAGTAGCAATGTTAAAAGCAATTAGATTATTACTTGCCTTTACTTGTCATAAAAATTTCAAGTTATTCCAAATGGACATCAAAAGTGCTTTCTTAAATGGATTTATCCAAGAGGAAGTCTATGTGGAACAACGACCCAGTTTTGAAAACCCAAGGAAACCAGACTCTGTATTCAGACTGAAAAAGGCTCTATATGGTTTAAAGCAAGCACCTCGAGCTTGGTACGACAGACTAAGTAAGTTTTTAATTCAAAATAGCTTTGTCAAAGATAAAGTAGATACTACATTATTTATCAAAAGAGAAAGCAAAAGCTTTTTACTTGTTCAAATTTATGTTGATGATATTATTTTTGGATATTCTAATGAAAATCTGTGTAAGAAATTCTCTAAGTCTATGCAAGATGAATTTGAAATGAGCATGATGGGTGAACTAACCTTCTTTCTCGGGCTTCAAGTGAAACAACTGAAGGAGGGAACATTTATTCATCAAATAAAATATGCTAAAGAACTTGTCAAAAAGTTTGGACTGGAGAATTGCAAAAAGACTGATATACCCATGTCAAGTTCTTTGAAGTTGGACAAAGATGAAGGAGGAAAGAAAGTTGACCAGAAGTTATACATGAGTATCATTGGTTCACTTCTTTATCTTACTATTTCTAGACTTGACATTCTATTTAGTGTTTGTATTTGTGCCAGATTTCAATCAGACCCCAAAGAATCTCATTTAAGTGCTGCAAAATGTATTACCAAATACATTACCTCAACTTCAAATTTAGATCTCTGGTATCCTAAAGAATGAGACTTTACTCTTCTTGGATACTCAGACGTAGGCTTAGCCGGATGCATAATTGATAGAAAGAGCACCTCGGGCACCTATCAACTACTTGGAAACAGGACAGTGTCTTGGTTTTCAAGGAAACAAAGTAATGTAGCTCTTTCTACGGCAGAAGCAAAGTATGTAGCTCTTGGAAGTTATTGTTCACAAATTTTGTGGATAAAACAACAGCTAAGAGACTTTGGAATTGAAGATTCATGCACTGAGATCAAATGTGACAACACCGGCGCAATCAATCTCACTAAGAATCCAATTCTTCACTCAATAGCAAAACATATAGAGATTCGACATCATTTCATTAGAGATCACGTTCAAAATGGAGAAGTTTCGATTCAGTTTATTGATTTAAAGAATCAACTGGCGGATATATTTACAAACCCTTTGGAGAAAAATCAATTTGAAGTTATTCCTTTCAAACTCAATATCTTAAAGTCTGAGGAAGTTCAGACTCAAGGCTGAAAGTCTAAAGACACTTAGACTCGTACGATCAAGATTCATGACTGTAAGTTATTTCTATTTTAGAAACTTATCTCTCAAATCAAATCTCAAAAAAGAAGTTATTTTTGAAATAACGGTTATCCAAATTTTGAAAATGCAGTTATTTTTTAAAAAGACATTTTTATATTTCATTTTATGACGTTTCATATGCCTCGCTTCGATTGCCTTATATATTGTTGGTTCTTCTTTATTTTACTCACAAAAACCCTAAGAGAGCATAGATCTACCACTTCTGTTTTCTTCTCTTATTTAATCCTCGAAAAGTTTTCACCTTTCTTGAGAAACAAGCTTGGAATCTCTCAAAGACTGTGAAAAATGTCGTCTCAAAGAAAGTCTTCGAGGATCATGAACAAGGGACCACAACAAATGCGTGAGGGACCTACGCATTTTGATCTCATCGAGGAAGAAGAACCTCCTAGATAGTAGCAGAGCCCACAACATTCTTAGCAATGTCCATCTCCTCCATCTAGACCTCAGAATATTGAACATCGAGAAGAGGAAGAAATCATCGAAGATGCAGAACCCGTAAGAACTCAAAAGCTCACTTTTACTTTTAAGCTTTACCGTGCTTTGAAGAGGGGTGGTACTCCTTTGAACTACATTGATGAATTTTTGAAAGACGAAGGGTATCAAAATGAAACCTATTTTTTACGCACAATGGAACGATTGGGAATTGCCCTTATGGGGTCAGTGGAAGAAGCATTAGCAAATATCCCAAGCGATCCACGTGTTGGAGGGCTCAATCAACTCGATGGGAATGATGATGATAGGATGTACAGTCAGTTTAAATCTAGAATGGGTGTTGTGGCAAAAATCCGAAGCAAAAGGATAGATTTGTTTCACTCGGAGGAACACAAGCAACTGTACTCTAAGTTGCTAAAGCGTGGTGTGATTAACCCTAGAAGTGTGGACTTTGATTTTCTTGATTCTCTTAATGTTAATCTGCGAGAGAAATTCAATCTTCTTCAACTCGAACGGTTTTGTTCTTAAATGACAGAGGCTCATGCTGAACTTACTGCTTACTTCTATTCGAATCTCAGTTTCTTGGATGCAAATAGATTCTCTTTTAGTGTTCGAGATCATGACTATGTGGTTGACATAAATATATTGACTAATGTGATTGGGGTTGAAAGAGGAAAATATCAACCTATTAGTGTGTCTATTGGTCGTGCGACGATAGAGCTTGTTTGGGATAGAACGATAGAATGAAAGATTTCATATTTGAGGATGAATGCCTCAAATATTTTGCTTTACAAGATAGTGATCAATTGCCTCAGACCCAAATCAACTTCAAAGACCGACGTTTCAAACTCAGAGGCAAAGCTGATGTATGCCATTAATGCTGGCAAGAAGTTCTCTCTTACACACACTATTATGTTCCACATGTACAGAACGATGGTGAAAGACAAGGGCCTACTTCCTTACTCAACACTTGTCACTAAGTTATTTAGACATTTGAACATTCAGCCTCCCAGGATTCTTTGTGTTCGAACTTGCGATCAAATGGTGGTGAGACTGAAAATGGTCTCTAAAATGCATTTGAAGGAACTTAACAAGGCTTTGGAGCAATTCAAGGTTAAAACCCCTGTCAAGACTCACCAAGTCTCTTCGGCTGCAAAACGGAAAGCGAAGGAGCCCACGGTTGCTCCATCCAATAAAAGAAGAGCACTCATCTTGGAGGATGAAGAGGATGAGGATGATATCACAATTTCTGCTCTTACATTGAAGAACTTAAGTCGTTTTGTTCCAGAGACAGAGGAGAGATAGGAACAAGACAAGGAGGAGATCGAACAGAGGACTAGAGAGAGAGAATCCATGGAGAAAGAAGTAGAGGAGGAAAGGATTGAGGAAGAAGAAGAAGAGGGCAGAGGTGAACAAGAAGAAGCAAAGCATGAAGAGTACTTCTCACCACTTGAAGGCATTGAAACAGAGGGAGATGCTGAGAAAAGAGGTACGTCTTTAGTTGCTGCCACTAGTGAAGGAGTAAGTCATTCACAGCAGATCCAGAAGACATCTATGCCTCTCAATTTTTTTAGGAAGGCCATGAGGTTTCATTGCCCAATCTGCATGATCGTGCTGACTTGCCATCATCTACCAATACACCATCTAATCATGTAGAAGCCAGTACTCAGACTGATAATTTAGCAGACTTTCGCAGAGTGCTTGATGATCTCTTGGAGATGCGAGGCCAAATTTATGCTTTGGGATGCAAAGTTCAGAACTTGCAAAATGCATATCAAGCCTTTTCAGTTTCTTTGCATGATCAAATCCATGCCCTTGCTCTTCAAGTTCAAGCAAATGCCAAGGGTGAAGATGTGACTCAACTGAAGAAGGATTTGAAAAAGCTAGAAGGGATTGTCTAGTCAATGGGAGATTTCCAACTTATTTGTGTTCCCAAGCAATCCTAATTCCATTCTCTTTTCATCTTTACCTTTCTAATGCTGACAAAAAGGGGAGAGAGATATGATGCAGATTTGAGATTTAAAGTTTTTGAGATTTAAACTCTTGACTTTTGTGTTTGATTGACTTTACTTTTGTGTTTGGCTATTTGGCTATAACTGGATTTGGATTTGGACTGTTTGATCGTTTGTTTATCTTAAGCACTATTGGTATTTTATGGCAAAGATAGTTGCTCATTTACAGGACTAACTTACTTTTTATGGATGCAGATTTTAATGTTATCTTTACGAAACCAATTATCTTTTGTGAGATATCCATGTTTGCTTGAGTATTGTTTTGCAAGTCAAAGTTATCCAAATTTGTATGAAAGTTTTGTCAACATCCAAAAGGGGGAGATTGTTGGAGAAAATTTCCTTAAGTGTTTTGAAGTTGACAAAACGTTTCCATCAGTCTAATTTGAAGACTTGCAGACTCTTCCATCAAAGTCTGAAGACCTTCGGACTGCTAGATTCAAAACTCAAAGTCTATCATCATTAACAATTTTTAGACCGTCGAAGAAGGCTTATCCAGAACTGAGTATTTCGTTAAGGATTTGATTCTATCGACTGAAGAAGATCTCTCAGCTAGATATAGCATGACATAATCCATTATTCAAATTAAGATCAATTTAGGGATTTTGGATCCGTTGATTGGTACAGTATACTTGGAAGGTTCTACTTATGGAAACCTAAATCCTGATTGTATGGGCAAGCAGGATTGGTGGGCTATCAACATATTCCTTAAATAACTTGAAATCTCCCTAATTGATTCTGTCCAATGGGTAAATTGGAAGAACTCCTTTGGTAAGTGCCAACGGGTGTGATGGCATGAAGGAGTATATAAGGAAGAAGTTCTAGTTGTTCAAATGTGTGCGCGATAGAAGAATTCCAAAGTCTGAAGCTCCTTGTTCTTAGTCAATTCAATTGTTGAGTGAAATCTTGTACTCAAAAGAGAGTTAATATCTTTGTGAGACCTTGAGGAAGTGTAGCAAAGTCTCTACACTGTGGAATCAAGGAAGAGCTTTACTGTAACAACTCTTTTGATTCATAGTGAAATCCAACCGGTGGGCTGTTAGTGCCGAAAAGTGGACGTAGGCTTGGATTAAGCCGAACTACTATAAACCCCGTGTTCTTATTCTATTCCCTACGCTCTTTTACTTTGATCATAACTCAATTTGTTTACAAGAGTCTAATTTCCTTTTCATATTCTATTGTTGATTATAATTGCACACTTCTCTATGGAAATTTTGTTTTTTCACCTATTCACTCCCTCTAGATGCTCGTACTAGCTTTCACACTTATACCAGGTGTACTGGTGCAAGCTAGTGCAAGACTCAGTTTGCACTAGTACCTTATGTAGCAACACCACTAGCACGGTGATGGCTAGAGTGCCTAGTGTGGCTAGTAGTGATGGCTAAGGGCCGTTGGTGGCCACTTGCACAAATTTTAGAAAAAACCTACAAAAATTAACACTTAACTGATTACATTTTAAAAAATTAGCACTTAAATGTTTACTTTTAACTACGAGTAACACTTAAGTGATCACTTTAATAATAACTTAACACTTAAGTGATCATTTTTTGCATCGCGACTAGCACTTAGCACTTAAGTGATTACTAAATACAACTTATGGCATTCGGGTAATCACTTGTGTTTGTCTTGTGTATATGCTGGTTTGCAGCAAAATAAAGAAGGTGATAGTAGTTCAACTTATAGCAACTCCATTCAATTCCAATGTTTGCTGCTGGTTTATGTTTATATTTAGTTCAAGTAAAAGAGCCACCACAACACATTGACCCAACACACATCAATCATTGCTAGTTTATATTTAATAACAAGTAAAAATATAGTACAAACAACATCTAATTCACTCATTCACTTTCCTTGACCTCTCCACAAATACAAGAAGTAACCCACAATACATATAACAACACAAATAACAACAAAGCCACAACGATCTTGTAGAATAACACAAACTTCTTATTATCTTCCAAAAAGAAAAAAAAAAAGCCTACATTTAATCCAAAACAATTACATTTGTCCACTCATTTTTAACTATGGCAGTCGGAAAAACTTCTTTTCATCTTCAAGTGCTTTACATTTCATTATAAAGTAGGATAGATAACAAAACAACACCATAATAAAGGCTTGATAACATTTCCGTTCAATTTTCATATTTGAAACTTCATTCTTAAAAAGTTTAGCCAAACACATTTGAGCTTGCATTGAGTCAACATTGTCCAAGTCGTCCACGAGCATAGATGGAGATTGATATCGTTCATCAAGTAGATCCAACATCACATATATGGCTCGGTGAGAGAATTTCGCATCGACCCATTTGAAGTATTTGCACTTCAACCTTTCTTTATATGGGGCGTATCCATAAAATCTACTCCCAAGATTCATTCAAGTCCACAATGTTTTTCTTGCAATCGGTAACCCACAAAAATAGAAATTCTAGCCTTCTCCTTTGCTTCAGTGAGAGGAATTTGAAATGCTGCTGAGAGTCCTGCTCTCCATTTCCAATATTCAATGATGGAATTTTGGGCAAATCAAAATTAGGGTTTGGGCTAGGATTCGAGCACTTCAATAGGGATTTTTGCCGATTTAGGGTTTTAGGTTTAGGGCAGTTTGGGAGACGATGTCGTTTTGGCAAATTCAGGGCTTTTATTTTGGCCAACTAATGCTTCTGCTCAATTTTCTATATAGGATTATATTTGCCATGATAAAGTTGTACTTGCCTTCCATGTTTTTTTGTCAGCTGTCAATGTTCAGAAAGAACCTAATATTTTTCTCATAAATTCTCAAGTGTGATTTTTTCAAGTAAATTTTGACTATGAAGTGACTTTTTTAAAAAGAAACTCAAGTTCAACATGAACAATCTTCGATTTACATGGCAAAAAAAGGGCTAAAACGACATCGTTTGTCCCTTTTGTACCTTTGAGTTAACTTGAAAATGAAACCCTTATCCTCGAGCCTTCTCTTGGAAGCTTGACTGGAGAAGAAGATTGAGGAACCATGGCTCAACCACTGGAGAAGAAGAGAGAAATGCAGGATTCAGTTATGAGTTTAGAGTTTGAAGAAGACAACTAATTAAATCACAAATTTACTTTCTCTTCTCCTTCATGTTCTTCATCCAAAGAAACCCAGTTGCAACAACCAATTTATTCAGGTAAATATGTTATTCCCTCTTCTTTGCAGCTCTCGTTCATCCAATGCTTGACGGAAATATGCTTAATTTGATGATGTTCATTTAGCTCCTGCTCTCCATAACAAGTTTCAGCACCTAATTTTGCGCCAATTTCTTGGTTGAAGAACACTTCAAAATTAGGATTTGAAGAAGAAAGTGATATTGCTAGTACGAGTACCTAGAGGGGGGTGAATAGGTATACAAAGATTTCTCTTGATAATTACTGTATACTTGCGCAATACTTAGACAGTTAAAGGATTTGCAAAGAGTAATAATCAACGTAAGACTAAGTAAGGAGAGAGAGAATTAAACACGCGGTTTATAGTGGTTCGGCTTGATTCAAGCCTACGTCCACTCTTCTGCACTGACAGCCAATTTGGCTGGATTCCACTATGAACAAAGAGATGTTACAGTGTTGATCTTCCTTGATTTCTTGGTGTAGATGATCTACCACACTCGCTCAAGGTATCACCAAGTATAGACACTCTCTGTGTATACAATTTCGCTCAGACTGTATCGACTAATATTCAAGATGCTTCAGACTCTGGAATTTTTCTATCAATCACATACTCATACAACTAGAACGACATCCTTTTTATACTCCTTTATGCCATCATACCGTTGGCACTTACCAAAGGAATTCCTCCAATCTACCCGTTGGACGGAATCAATCAAGAAGATCATTTGAGCTATAAAAGGAACCTGACGATAGCCCATCAATCATGTTCGCCCATACAATCAGGATCTTGGTTTCCAAGAATAGAACATTCCAAGAATACTTCGTCGACCAATCGGATCTTCAATTGATCAAGATACGAACAAAAGAATCCGTTGTATTTATCCAACCAAAAAGATCTTCTCCAGATGATAGGATTAAATCCTCAATCATATATTTCGGCTCTGGATTTCCTTCGTCACTGGATCAGAAAGACTGTCAATGAGATTGGTCTTGAGTCTTGAGTCTTGAGTCTTAAGTCTCAAATCTTGAGTCTTGAATCTTGAGTCTGGTAGTCAGAAAGTCTTCAGACTTTAAACTAGACGATCTGTAGATACCCAGACTAGACTGAAGGAAACGTTTTGTCAGCTTCAAAATATTTTGGAACGATTTCTCCAACAATCTCCCCCTTTTTGATGGTGACAAAACTTTCCTGTAGATTTGAACCACTTTGACCTGCAAAAACATTTTTCAAGCAATATGGCAATCTCATAAAGATTAACAAAGCAACCAGACTCTGCATCCACAGAAAATTGGTTAGTCTTTCATGAGTAATACCATATAACAACACTTGATATGAATGCAAACAGTCTAGCATTAAAATCCACAGCCAATTCAGTCAAGTTCAAGTTCACACCCAAGATTGCTCAAGTCATAAACAAAAAAAAAAAACTTAAAGTCAAAGAAAAAAAAGTTGGTTGATTGGTTGGTTGGTTCAAATTGCTTTTCTCCCCCTTTTTGTCAACATTAAAAAGGTGAGAAAGATGTCATGTCTGCTTAGGAATGCGCACAATTTGGAAATCTCCCATGGACTGAACTACTCCTTCTAGCCTATTCAAGTCCTCCCTAAGTTGAGCTACCTCCTCTCCTTTAGCATTGGCTTGAAGTTGCAGAGCGAGGTCTTTCATTTTATCCTCCAGAGTAACTGAAGATGCTTGTCCAGCATTCTTCAAGGCTTGAATTTCACAGTCCAGAGCATAGATTTGGCCACGCATTTCCAGGAGAATATCCATGATACGACGAAAATCTGCAGAATTGTCCGTCTGAGTACTTGCATTTGCTCTTTCCGATGGAGTGAATGCAGACGATGGCGCTTCAGTATAGTCTTGCAGATTTGGTTCTGACGTATCGTGACCTTCTTCAGGCAATTGAGAAGCCTGAAATTCTTCTGGGGCTGCTGGAGATTGTCGTAAACCTTCACTATTGGCAACATGAGGTGAGGACCGTTCTTGCTCGCCAACTCCCCCTGTCTCTAGGACATCAAGAGGGGAAGAGTGATGATCATGCTCTTCTGTATCCTTCTCTCCAGATTCAGCTGCAGACTTTTCTTGCTCTTCTTCTCCTTCTTCTTCAGCTTCTTTCTCCTTCTCTCTCTACTCTTCTTCTTCTCTGTTCTTTTCTTTTTCTTCTTCTTCTTCTCTCTGTTTCTTCTGTTGTTCTGTTGATTGAGAAACAGAACGTCTTGTCATTATCAAGGCAGTGATTGTGAGATCTTCCTCCTCATCTTCATCCTCCAAGATGAGAGTTTTCTTCTTTTTGGATGGGGCACCAATGACTTCTTTTCCCTTTCTTTTTGAAGCAGACGGAACTGGAGTCTTCACTCTGAATTTCTCCATTTCCTTAGAAAGTTCTTTCAGACGCATCTTTGTCAACATCTTTAAACCTACCACCATCTTATCGCACGGTCAAACACAGAGAGTGTGTGGAGGTTCAATATTCATGTGTCTGAAGATCTTGGTCACCAGACCTGGATAAGGCAATTATCCCTTGTCTTTCGACATTGCTCTGTACATGTGAAAGAGAATAGTGTGAGGGAGGGAAAACTTCTTCCTTGAATAGATGATTTTTCTTCGGAATTAGACACATCAGTCTTTGATGTAGACTTTGGCCTAATGCAATTGATAACAATTTTGTGCAACACAATATTGATGGCACGCATCCTTGAATAGATGATTTTTCCCTAAATATCTCTATCCTCAACAAGGTCCATTGTGGCACAAGCAACTGAGACTTTGACTGGTTGATATCGTGCCCGTTCAACTCCAAGTATGTCTGCCAACATGTCCACATCCAAGAAAAAATCCTGATCTCGAACACTGAAAGATATTCTATTCACATCGATAAAGCTAAGATTTGAATAGAAATATGCAGTCAGTTGTGCATATCCGTCCGTGGTGTCAGTGCAAAAACGTTCCAGTTGAAGCAGACTGAACTTTTCTCTCAAGTTCACATTCACAGCATCCAGGAAATCGAAGTCGACACTCCTAGGGTTTATCACCCCTCGTTTCAACAATCTGAAAAATAAATTTTCCTGTTCTTTCGATTTGAATAACTCCATCCTCTTTCCCTTCACCTTCGCAGCAACACCCAATCTCGGTTGAAAATCAGTGAACATTTTGTCATCGTCGTTCCCATCAGTCAAATTTGTGCCTGGCATCCGAGGGTCACTCGGAATATTTGCAAGCGCTTCCTCTGCTTTACCTTTGGGAGCAATTCCCAATTTCTCCATTTTCTTTAGAAAAATGTACTCATTCCCATAGTTCTTTTCTTTAAGAAAATCATCCACATATTTCATCGGAGTCGCAGTACTTTTCAACGCACGGTAAAGTTTGTAAATAAATGAGGGTTTTTGGACTCTTACTAGGTCTGCGTCCTCGATTATCTCTTCTTCTGGATGTTGACCCGCACCTTGTGGAGTAGAAGGCGTTGAGTGACGTGGTGAAGAATGAGTCGGGTTCTGATGCTGACTCGATAGATCTTCGTCTTCTGTGAGATCGAAGTGGGTAGGTCCCTCCTTCATCCTCTGTGGTCCCTTTGTCGCGATTCTTGAAGACTTCCTCGAAGACATCTTTCTTGTCTCTAAAAGATTTCTTTGCTTGCTTTCCCAAGAAAATATGACAACTTTCTCGAGGATGAACTTGAAGTAGAAACTAGTTTGAGAGGAGAATGCTTTTAGGGTTTTGAAGATTGAAGATGAAAACTGTATATATATATAACTCAGTTTTGAAAAGGGGAAGTTCAATCGGTACAAGGAAAGTGTACGAATACCTCTTTTCGAAATCAATAACTGCAAAAATTAATCCTTTTGAAAAGACAAGTTTTTCAATTTTCACGACTACAAAATAACTGAACGAAAGATCATACCTTTTCGAGTTTAGATAAAGTAACAACTTACAGTCTATAGTCATCAACGTCTGAGTCTGAGAGTTTTGAGTCTGAGTAATTTGAGTCTGAGAGATTTGAGTCTTTTGGTCATCAACTTTCTGAGTCTGAAGGTTGGAGAGTCTCTAGACTTTAACTTCTTCGAGCTTCAAAATGTTGAGTCTGGAGCGGATAAAATCAAATTGATTTTTCTCCAAAGGCTTAGTGAATATATCCGCTAGTTGACTTTTCGAATCAACAAATTGAATCGAGATTTCTCCACTTTGAATATGATCTCTAATGAAGTGATGTCGAATTTCTATATGCTTTGCTCTTGAATGAAGAATTGGATTTTTGGTGAGATTGATTGCGCTGGTGCTGTCACATTTGATTTCTGTGCATGAGTCTTCAATCCCAAAGTCTTGTAACTGTTGTTTCATCCATAGAATTTGTGAACAGCAGCTTCCTAGAGCAACATACTCTGCTTCCCTCGATATTCTCTAGGAATTTCCTGTGAAAATGCATGTATAGTTTAGTTATAAAATAAACACAATTAGCTTGACTTGCTGGTCCTGCAGGGTAGAGTCTGCATGGTAGTTGCAGCTTTCTTTCCTTATTCGCCAAAAATTGTGTCTCCTTTCTTGAAAGTTTTGATGACATTAAGTGCATCGAATAAATACATTGGACTCAATTCCAGTGGATCATACTAATAAAAAAAATTATTACTTTTTTGGTTGAAAACTGCATTAATTAGTCAAGGAATGAAATTTAATGTGTGGATGTGTATATTTGATTCGAAAATACGCTTAGCTTTCATTAAACACTTGAACATGACCAACACGAGTTTCCAAAATCATAACACAACAAAGACCAGAGGAGATGGGGAGGTTTAGAAATCCAGTTGAATTGGGTACGATGGGCCTTCGCCACCCTATTCACCGCCTGGTTGGTATTTTTGGGGCAATGGGCTAAGGATACCCCCTTTTGTTGGGCCATCAATTTTCGACAGTCTTCCACCACGGAGCTCACGGTCCACAGGCTTTCTTCTTGGCCCAAAACCCACAGATCAGAGATCCTTTTCCTTTTGACTTTGACGCTGCAACAGAGAAGAGAGCGGATCAAGGTTTTCCGCCAGTCTAGCTGATGGAACTTTAAAATTCCTCGCAAAGATCATGAGTCCGTTGTGGTTCTGGAGGACTCCCGCAACTGCAGCCTTACGTGTTTCACTGCACCAAGCCGCGTTGACGTTCAATTTCAGGTTCCCCTTTGCTGGCGGAGACGATCGGTCTGTGAAGGTGTACGCCTTTTTGTGTTCCCAGCTTTCAAACACCTTATAGTTGCTAATTGCTTCTTCCACTATGCTCCCTGGTTAGGTTTTTGCCGCTGGAATACCGAGGCGTTTTGTGCCTTCCAAATCATCAAGATAATGCCAGCCAAGATCGCCGACGAGGGAGGGTCTTCCGATGGGGACAGGGGTGTCGCTTGACGACGGGTAATATGCGAGCCACTTGTCCATTTTAAAGATTTTGGTGGGTGAGGTGCCCAGATTTAACCGGGAGTCTAACCAAACATTTCTTGTCTAGTCGCAGAGGAGGTGTTCGGTAGTCTCCAGGACTCAGCAGCACCAGGTGCCAACTTTTTTCGGAATAGATTTTCTTTTGTCGATAGGGCATGTATGCACATTCTTCATAAGAAGTAACGAACCTTGGGGTAGAATGAGATTTGCCATATTTTAGTCCATAGGTTCTTGGAAGGCTGATACGATGAAGAAACCTGATTCATCTGTTGATGTGAAATCTAGAAGCATAATCTATTGTAGCACTTTTAATTGAATAGTCTCCTTTTTGTTCCTTGTCCATACCAAAGTGTCTTCCGAGGGGTTCATGCTTAGTGAGATTGTCAGTATTTGTTGCACCACATCCTCATCGTAAATTTCTGTAATCAACTGTGATTTCCACTCATAAGTCTCCTGGTCAATCAGTTCTACTACGAATTTTAGCTCATCCCGGTTCAACGGGCCTCCAATATTACTATAATGGAGCCACTTGTCCTCATTAATTTCTATCTTTTGCCGTCACCTACTATCCATCTAGCATTTGCCTTAATTGCATCTCTACCCATTAGTAGACTATGCCACCCCCTGGATGGGTGATGGCCTTTGTTATCTTTGCCAAAACTCTCTACGGGGAAAATAGACCCCCTTTAGTGCCCAACTCCAAAGTACATTCAATGCTTGTATTAGTCGCTGGGCCTATTTTCCTAACATAGCCTTATTAGAGGGAAATTAAGTCCTTAAAGCTAAGTCACTCGAGTTTTTCAAGAGTTCCTATTTCCTCCAACGGATACCTACTTTGTTTGCACTTTGCTTCCACCCGCAGGAGGCAATCTTTTGTTCAATCTCTTTACAAATCGAGATAGGTATATTAAAAATGGACATTGCATACTGTGGCAAAGCTTGAATGACAGTTTTAATTATGATCTCCTTCCCTACTTCGGTAATCAGCCTTTCTTCCACCCCTCTAGCTTTGTATGAACTCTTGATAATATCCAAGCAAACATTTGTTTCTCTGATTGGAAGCCTAGATACTTGCTAGTTTTGTCAATAATAGGGACTTGTAACTACTTTGCCGTATTCCTCTTCGATAACTCAGAGCATCCATTGCTAAAGAAAATGCCTGGCTTATTCAAATTGATAGCTTGACTCAAAGCAAACCAATATTGGTTCAAAATACTTGCCAAATTCTGATATTCTTGATCTATTCCATTAAAAAAGAAAATTGCGTCGTTTGCAAATAATAGATGTGATAATGTTGGACACCACCTATTTAGCTTTATACCCTTGACATTGCCCTCCTCAACTACTTTGTTCAATACAAATGATAAGGTATTGGCCATAATAATAAACAAGTATGACGACAATGGATCCCCTAGTCTCATGCCCTGAGATGATTGGAAGCCCTATAGGGACTCCCCCTTAACTCAGATGCTAAAAGAAACAGTAGATATGCATTCCCTGATTAAGTAAACCCATCTATCACATAAGCCTATTTAAACATACTAGCACACACAAAATCCCACTCCACTCTATCATAAGCTTTCTATATGTCCAAACTTGGATACTGCTTGAAACTTTTTTTCCCTTTTCCTAGCACGCAATTGATGGAGTACTTCTTGAACTACTAATATGTTGTCTTGTACTTTCTTCCCACTCACGAATGCACTTTGGTCAGTAGCAATAAGTTCATAAAGCAAAGGTTTCAAGTGGTTGGCCATGACTTTGGAAATGATTTCGTAATTGAAATTGCATAAGCTATTCGGCCTGTATTGAGTAGTACACTTTGGATTTGTCACCTTAGGAATGAGGACAATATAAGTACGACTTAGGTTGGGGTCAAGCATACCTGACGTGAAGAAGTTATCCACCAATCAGTAGACATCAAGCTGTATGCTCTCCCAGTTATGCCGATGGAATTGACCATTAAGTCCATTTCGTCCTAGAGCCTTGGTTGCACCCATTTGGAACATAGCTCTTTTCACCTCATCATTTGATACTCTTCTCGTTTAAGCCTAATTCATCCCCTCTTTAGGAGTGTATGGGCATTGATCAATCACTGGTTGGAAATTCCTACATCCCGGAGATTCATATAAATCCTGATAAACTGAAAGAATATGTGACTTGAGCTTTGAAGGATCCCTAATTCAACTATTCTCCCCCATTTTATATATAGAAATTCTATTTCTGCCTTCTTTGAATCATGGTGGTGTAGAAGTATTTGGTATTTCTATCTCCCCACTATAACCAGCTGATTCGGGACCTCATGCTTAAGCACTTTTTTTTTCCTTGCCTCCACGGTCTCTCAATTTGCTCATTGTCCATGCTGTTTGTCATGTTCATTAATTTCCTCACCAAGAATTATATTTGTTTATGTGCATTTGAGAATCTCGTCCTACTCCACCTAATCAAGGCTTACATTTTTCGACTTGCTCATGAAACCTATAGCAGCGTTTGCCTGGTCATGATATGCCCCCTCCACAACATCTCTACATTCAGGATCTTCTAGCCAATAAGCCTCAAAACAAAATTCCATTTTCCTAGCCTCACGGAATAACACTCTCTATTGCACGTTGCATACCACCCTATCTGATTTTTTCCTTACCAATTCCTCACCGTCTCTATTGTTTGCCCACGTATAAGCAAACCATTTACTCTCTACATCTATAAGTTGGCAATCATTTAACATGTCTCGAAAAGCCACCAGTTTATGACAATCCGCCTTTGTTTTACCTACCTTCTCCCATTGGTATAGAATCTCATTAAAGTCACCTATGCATATCCAAGGGAGTCTATCATCATGATGAATATATCGCAGCATTTACCATAGGAGCCTTTTCTGAAGGTTAGTTGGTAGAAAACATATGCACATTTTCTTTTCTTTCTTAAGGTCCCTGCATATTAAGTCTACTTAATTCTCCATGCTTTCCACCTCCTCCATCATCACCTCCTCATCCCACATAACTACTAAACCTCCAGCCAAACCTTTCGAGTCTACTATTATAGAATTCTGAAAACTGAGTCTCTTTCTAACACTATCTGCCATTGCTTTTTTATTCTTGGTTTAATTAAAAACATAGTGTTGGGTCTTTCTTAAGCCACTAAGGCCCTTAGGTGCTGGAATTGTCAAGGTAGATCCCAGACCCTGACAATTCCAGCTCACAACATTGATGTATCCACTAGTGGCTTATTAGAACTAGCCACCGAAGTCCATTCCTTTGAGCCATCCTCAAATTAAAATTGGGATCTCGTGAAGCTAAGTAACATCCAGAATGTGGACATTATCCTCTTGAGAACTACACGGTTTGTACCTTTTCAACTTCTTCAATGCCAGGTTTTACTGTTTTCCTTCTCTTTCAAAGAGCTATCGACATTGTGTTTGGGAGGTGCCTCCATCCACGGAATATCTGAGAGCATGAGTCAAGTGCTTCGATGCCTCTTTTCTCGAGTTTCCTTGACCACTATCTCTTTTCCCTTACCCTTCAATTTAGCAATGTCCTCCTGTTGAATTTCTATAGATCTCAATTCATTCAATTCTTCCATAGCAGTGGGCAGCACACCATTTGGTTCCGGGGTTTCTGGAATAATTTCATCCTCATATGTTTTCATAAACTGATCTCCATAGAATAGTTTCTAAAAAGGGGCAAGCCTCGCATGCTTCCGCTTTTAACCAGTAGTCATAATTTCCTTCACTAACTTCTATCGTTTCAGCTTCTTTATAAGGTACTTCCTCGTAATTAGTAGTAAAATGCCCTGTCTTCCCACAAGAGTTACAAAAATGAGGATAATGTTTATTCCTGAATTCAACCTAATATTGATCATCTTCAAAGTTCACCATGATCCCTAAAATGAGCAATTGTGCCAAATCTAGAAGAACTCTAGCTTTCCCCGCCTTATATAGGCTTCCTTCTTTTGCTTCCATCTCTACCTTTACAACTTTGCCTATCTTAGAGGCCACCTCTTGCAAGAAGGTTTTAGTTATGCTTGCTACTGGCATTCCATGAACTTGTACCCAAAAGGTACAATGCAAATTAGAAGCAATAATTTTGTTTGCTTTTGGCACTGCTATTTTTACTTTAAGTTCAAGTTGAGGTTATACAAAAGCAAGTGTCACCACTAACTGATGCCAGTAAACATACATCTTGGCTTCTATCAACAAGTCGAACATGACTCGTCAAGGTAACAAACAAGGGCTTGGATCTGTTTTCAATCGAGTCAAATTCAGTATTAGATCATATCAAATATGAGTCATTTCAGATTATGAAATGTCAAATGTGGGGACAAGTTGAACTACACCAAGTATCGCGATCCAAAGGCAAACCAATTGAATCCTGGATTTCACTCCTTGGTTCGAACTTGACCATGGTGTAATGAAATTCACTTATTTTTTTTGTGAGAAAAGTAGGTTGTGCAATTGTAAAAGTGATTTGCATTGTGTGGATTGGTCCTTAATCTTGGGATTTTATGATTGATCTTACTTGGACCAACCTTGTATATATTATATATTATATATTTTTGTTTACTCTAAACCCTTACACCTCTGCCTTTGTTTTTTCTTATGCGGTTCTACTGTGTAAATTAGAAAGTAGAAACTCAGCTCAGATTCGACTTCAAAAAAAAAATAGAAACCCTCTTCGCTTGCCTCACAAGCACAATTTAGTTGGTGAAATGGCTTGCTTTTCTTGACCTACCTCATGAACACATCTTAACAATCGCAAATGGAATTTCTATTGTGACTTTGTATTAGATTTATGTTTGATATGTATTGATGTTCATAATTTAGTTGCTCAGTGTCACATCATTGATAGACATATAATTCGAAAAAGTATGTTTGTTCTTTCAAAGAATACAAAATATAAAATAAAAAAAAATCAATTGGTCCTAGGTTTACCCTAGAATTGAATTGCACCCATAGAGTTGGTTCGGTCCTTAGTCCTAGGCTGAACAGGTTGGTCCGGTTCCAAAAGTTGAGGATCAATACTGTGTGGGTTGGTCCCTAGATTACATCTTGAACCAGCCCAACCCAGGCCCTCACCCTAATACTAGAGGTCTTTCTAAAATGTAAACACCGGAATTTTGCTATTCAAAATGGTAATTTTCTCCTATTTCTCTCCGAACAAGCACTAATCAACTTGTAAATTGATTTTTTTATGACTCGTGCAATTACTTCATGCCTTGACCTATATCAGAATAAATGAGTTGCGACAAAGTAGAGGCAGTTATGTTGTTAAATGTGAAACAAATAGCATATGCTAGCTTCCTAGTAAACTCTTGAAGATACCATATGATGACAACTTGATTCTAAGCGAAGCTTGACTATTTAAAAGTGATCTACATGTGAGTTGATGAAGACTTGAAGAATGTTTTTTAAAAGTCTTGCAACTGACCTCATTTCTTTATTTAATTATCAGACCCTAATCATAAGTGGGTTAAAAATGGGTTTTAAATTGATAAAATTGTCCAAAAATCTCAAACCTAATGCATTTTTACCAATTTAATCATAAATCTTTTAATTGTGGCAACTGAATCTTAAAAATTTTCACATTTTGTGAATTGAGTCTATTTAGCTAATTTTGATAAGAAATTATTAATGTAAACGTCGGTTGTCCTATGTGATACGGTATGTGGACAAAATTTAATATTTTTTAATTTCTTTTTTTTTTCCTTTCCTTCTTCCTTTAATTGGTTGTTGAGCCTTGGCAATGGCCAACAAGATTAACATCTTTCACATTTTGTGAATTGAGTCTATTTAGCTAATTTTGATAAGAAATTATTAACGTAAACATCGGTTGTCCTATGTGGTATGGTATGTGGACAAATTTTAATATTTTTCAATTTCTTTTTTTTCCTTTCCTTCTTCCTTTAATTGGTTGTTGAGCCTTGGCAATGGCCAACAAGATCAACATCGTTGGCGTCGAGTGAGCCTCACTTGCCTCTAACGAGGCTTGCCCTCTAGCCATTAAAGAGGTCGACCTCACTAGCCTAGCAATGATGCCAGTGGCAGGGCGAGAACAAGCCTTGCATAGTGATGGCGAGGTCAAGCGTCACCAAAGGCGGCCAAGGCTCACCCTCACTAGTGGTTGTTAGGTGCGAGTTTGGCCCTTGATCAATTTACTCATCAATCCATATCTCAACAGATATTTCATAAGGACTTTTTGGTGAAACATAAAGCAATATACATGACATTTGGTAATGTAATCTTAACAAATATTATTATTACAATATTAATCTAAGTAAACATGGCCTTTCCCACTACAGCCAGCAACAACCCTTGGCCCCTTTGGGCGAGGGCCGATGATCCTCGCTCAATCTGGGGGAGGGCCATGACCCCTCGCCCCATCATCACTAACCCTTCTCCAGTGATGGTGGGGTGGTGGTGGTGAGGGCTGTGAGGCCCTCGCCGATTTGTCATCTTTTTTTTTTTTAATTTAAAAATTCTAGTCTTTTAAATTTAATCTAAGTCATATTTATTTTAAAAATAAAATTTGAACCAAAATGACATCGTTTAAGGCTTATCTAGCCACGTCAATGCAACATAGTTAAATTTTTTAAAATAGTACTAAATCAATTAAAAATCAAGTCGGAAAAAGCCATGTCCATTGAATGGCTAAGAATTCTCACTGTTGGCAATCAAAAGATTTGCAAGGTAATGTTTCCATTTCTCTGTTCTTCTACTCTCTTTTTTTCCCAGAATAAAAGAAGAACAAAAATCCATTTGGTAACGCGTTAATTTTTCTATTCCTCAAAATAGAATAGTGGCCAAGAAATAGATTTTGAACAGAGACAAGTAGAAAAAAAGTAACTTTTTCTCGAGAATAATTTCTAGAAATAAGTCATTGCTTTTCTTTTCTTTTCTTTACTCTTTCTTCCTTGTTGTTTGTCGCCCTAGCATGCCATTAGACACTGCCCCCGTTGCCGCTACTAGTCACTACTTGCCACTACCTGGCGATTGATTAGAGGAGGAAGAAGAAGAGAGGAAAACAAAGGAAAAAGAAAAAAATCTCAAAAAAATTATTAAAAAATTAAAAGAAATTCTATGTCATAAAAAACTGTGGATCGTACCAAACACATTCCTATACTTTTTCTATTCCAATAATAGAAATTTTGTACAATTATCAAACACGTTATTTTACTCGAAAACTGTTCTAGGGAATATAAACAAAAAAAAAAATTGTATTCAAGAACAAAAATATTACCAAATGCACCTTCAATATTCATTTCTTATCTGATTTTGACACTTAAGTATACCTTTTGGAAGTTTTGGCACTTATAATGTCCTTTAACAGATTAGGGCATCCATAAGGGCATACAATTGGAAGGAAAGCTTTCAGCAAACAAGGAATATATATAGTTCTAAAACTCTTGCCTCCTTTGGAGCTTTCTCTTTGAGAAGATTTTCCCAGAAGTCTTAGAACGTGATGTTAGGTATTTAAATTTGAAAAAAAGGAGGCAGAAACGTGTAAAAAAAATTATTTTTGAGGTCGAAAATCTTGAACAAAACTTTGGCAATTGGCCCATTGGCATCTCGCTCTGAATGAGCTTTTCCGGTTGTACTTATGTGCTTCGTAACCCTACCTAGATGAAAATTATGCCCTATTGAGGTCGAGCGAATATAATTAGTGTATTTGGAATGATCATGTAGATTCCAAGGTGGTATTATCTTCATTCTGTTGCCGTTAGATGTTTGAATTAGATACGTAACACGTGTTAATTGATTTTAGTTTTTGTTGTTGCTTCACTGGAAAAATAAAATAACTTTTAAATATAGATAGAGCTGAATCAATAAAGGCTGTAAAGGGTATTTTGTTAATCTTGAATAGGAAAGTAAATGGTTGGAAATTAAAATGCTGGAAAGATAAATTCGCTGAACTATAAAAATTAATGATAGATTTACGAAGAACATTTAGTTATGTGATTGATTGGGCAAACTTATACAAAGTTTATGGATTATAGCCCACAACAGTTATTGATTTTGAATCCATCAATAACTTCCTAATCCTCTCTGCGGGAGCAGTAATTTACAAGCACTAGCCATGATCTCCTATTATTTAGTTATGATTATCCACAAGCTGTTACTGATTCCAAAAATACTAGCACAACCAATCAATAGTTACCAATAGTTATGCGCTCGTGTTGTGTTGTATTTACTGTCCTTGATATGCTGGCAGGCCACTTCTCATTGATTGCTATCAATGACCTCGTTGAGCGACTTCTCTTCGGTCCTGGCAAGGGCTCTTGTCGATGCCTCGCATTGTATGTTAACGATTCTCTTCAACAGGGAGAAGCCCATCCGATTGACTAATGACTTTTCTTGTGCCCAAATTCTATTCTCATTGACCGAGCTTGCTACTCTTCATAAATTGAGCAACGCACTAGCTTGTCGTCTTAAATCTCTTCATCCTTTAATTTTAATTAATGACTAATACATATCAAGAAGATGATTAAACGGAAGTCATGAAACTTATCATGATAACACGTTTGCGTCTCAAAACTAGTCATTTTAGTTAATGACTAATATGTCTTGCAAAGGAACTGTGTCCATGCTTGGAGAGTGATCGGTGACGGTTTAACTAAGAACTAATATCCTAGTTGCACCATTGTAAAAACGATAGCTACAACCCAAAAGAGTCTCTCAATCTCTTGGACAGGAGACTTCTCTACTCTGAAATTTATCTCAAAGGTGATACATCATTAGAATGAAAGCAATTGGATTGATCTTTACCTGCAGGGACGGAAGCAGGAAAGCGATGATGAACTGAAAGTTGTAATAGATCCAGCAGAGCCACCGGAGACGGTCCACTTCTGGCACTGTTAGCCCTCTCTAAGGACCCTTTTTTCTGAGACGGTCCACTACACAGCCCCAGTCGCTTGATTCAACGAATCTCTGTCACAGAATTGTATATGAAGTTTCCTGAGTCAAGGTGTATGTCAATGAATCGAAAATTAAAGCATTACCAGGCGCGATCTTACCTTACCAAGCGCCCGATATGGTGTCGGACCATGCAAAACACGATGCCAGTTTTGATCACCTAACTTTGGACGCAAGACCGACCGTCGCCACGCAAAGAGGAAAAGAAAATACAGTCCACGATCACTAGGAATTATTCCATGCCTAGACCTAGACTTGGAATAAATGAGTGGCGACAAGCTCTGGTTCGTGGAGATACTCTTGTGAAATAAGAATGCCCCTTGCTGGCTCCTCACTGGACTCTTGAGGATAGGGACAGAAGCAAAAGTTGACTGACCCCAGACTTAAAGCAGGCAATAATTCAACGAGCACTGCCATCGCACCGACAAATATTAAATTAATGGCCTCGTGATTCCTGAAAGCAGATTCCCTCACTGATTGCTGGATGGTACACGGTCTGCGTCTTCATCAAAGATGAGGTCGGATCATTTTACTAGGAGAGGGGTTGAGCGCTTGTGGTTGATTAAGCAAAAGATAAGTCAAAGAAAAGGGTTGAATCCATAACCGGAAAGGTAGGCTTCAAAAGGAGCTCCTTCAACGTTCTAGTTGTAAGAGCTAAGAGTTCCTATGTATCCCCCGATGGTTAAATCTTCATTGGCCATTTTACGTGGAATGCTACCACTTTAACGATTTTGAAGAAAATTAACTGAAAGAATTACTTTATGATTTTATGCAAAGGTTTATAATTAAATTAACAAAGTTTAAAAGTTTGAGATTGAATTGACATGTATACAATATGTTTGGAACTCATTGGATAATTTTCATTTTCAATCCCCATGTCGAACATGAGTCGTAAAGGCAACAAATAAGTAGTTGGATCCATTTTTGATCACATTCAGACAAGAGTCATATTGACTTATAGAATGTCAAATGTGGGGATCAGTCGGATTACACAACGTGACTGTACCCCGACCGAAAGGCAAATTAATCATATCCTCATTTTCACTCCTCAACCGGAACTTGACCATAATGCGATCAAATTTACGGACTTTTTGTGAAAAAAGCTGGTTGTACGGTTTGCAAAAGTGATTGAAAATCAGGAAACTTAAAATATCTGGGAATTGAAAACGTTTGCGAAATCAAAGTATAAGAGATCAAATTTTCGACTGGAATATAAACTAAATGGGAATTTTCTAAGTTTTTATTATTATTTTTTTTAAAAAGTAATATGTTCATGTTACAGAAATATGTACGAAGCATGGAATATCCTTCAGTTATGGGCATTTCTCAACCAGCATAGCTTATTGATCTGCACTAAATGCTACCATCAGTCTCAGGCATGAATCATCCATACATACATACAATATACACACATAGGCATATACGAATTCGTATACACCTGGTCTAATCCAGCAAAAGATAATATAGAACAGGCTCTCGATGTAGTTGTAATCGTGATGTGAATGCAAAGGGGATGCCTCTCATTTAATTCATCGTTTGTCGTCTCCCCAACTGTAGTTGAAAAAGGTTTCCGTGTGCAACATCAACTTCTTCAAGAGGTCTTGTTAGGTGAGCTTCGGCCTCTCTTCTGTGCGGAAATCCACAGAAACAGAACAGAACGCTTATGGTTCTGTGTTCTGCGGGCACTGATCGGACTGTTAAAGCATATAAGTCAAAGTGGAAGATAACTGTTGTTGGTCAAGAGCTAAGCTCGGATGGAAACAAGGAAAATGAAGTAAAAGGAGTTCAAGTTGAAGCCGAAGTTAGATATTGATATTTGGGAGTTAAGTTCTGGTGCAAACAGGGGAAGTAAAGCGAGGCAGACTGCTGATTTGGGAAATGCAGTAACAAATGTTGGTGCTAATGATTCAATCAAGACTGGAAACGACAAATTCAACTCTACTTGTGAGGATAAAGAGAAGCAGAACAAAGAAAGCACGATTCACGTCAACAACACGTGCTCATTAAATAACAGATATTCAGTTTTAAGTCAAAACTGAATACTTTCCTTGTTCTGTTATTTTCCCTTGTTCTGTTTTCATTTCTGTTAATTCAGTTGAACAAGTTTGTTGTTCGCTCACATATAAATACTGAATTGCGCGAAGAACTGTTGTAGAAAACACTTTATAACATTCCTTTTTCTCTCTCTCAGTGAAAGACTGAATACAGAAGCTCAAGATCATTTTTTCGATTCTTCATCTTTGTCAGCTTTGTTTCTTCATCTTCTCTGTTTTCTTTCCTGTTCTTGTCATCTTCTCACATTTTACCTACAAAGAGCTAGCACGAGTTTCCTTCATCAAGAAAATCTTTTCAAGTATTTTAAGGAATTGAAATGGCTCAGGAGATTGAACGTTTTTTACTGGAGAAGTTGAAGAAGGAGCTTGAGCCTAAAGACGGGAAGCGATCCAAAATAGCCTTCTCGGTTCAGCTACAGGAGTTGGGGACGCTGATTGAGGGAAAGCTGAACTCGTCCACATGGGATGAGAAATCTATCAGGGACTATCTTTACTCCCTCAACAATGTCCTGACTGAGTGCCAGTCACTATCCAAGAAGCAAATCACTGCCAACTTTCAGATTAGGAGTCTGAATAAGATAAGGGAGGATCTGCAGAGGATTCCTGACCCGAACACGGGGGAGTAACAACACTCCACAGGGTAATACCGAAGAAAGCTCATCCAATGGCAAAGATAGCTTCCTTCAAGTTTCAGGTTGGTCGCAACATCTGCAGAAGTTCAAAGGATTCGAGGTCGAAATTGAGTTGCTGGAATCTTTAGTCCAGAAAAAAAGTGCTGAGCAATTCAAGGCGATTGCCATAGTTGGGAGGGGCGGAATTGCTAAAACAACACTATGCCAACTGTTCTTTGACAAAGAAGCAGAGAAAGAGATCAAGAAATCGAACAAGAAGGAAGAGAAAAAGAAGACGAACAAGGAAGAGTCAACCCAGAAACTGAACAAGGAAGAAAAAATAAAGAAATCCAACGAGGAAGAAGAACAAAAGTACTGTCCTAGAATTTGGGTGAGCATGTCGAGGCAGCCTGATGAGGAACAAAAGGTGGCAATAATTAAGAGAATGTTGACACATCTAGGTGTTGAAGAGGAAACCATTGATTCTCCATTTTCTGCTCGTAATCTGAGGGGAATTGTAGGTTTGCTTCATCAGCAACTCTGGGGGAAGAAATATCTTATTGTTCTGGATAATGCTCGTGAGGACGAGGAGTGGTACCATGAATTGGGTTCCCACTTGGTCCATGGCGATAACTGGGAAGACCGCCTTGCCTATAGATTCCCAAAAGGGTATGGAGGCACGATCATCGTCACGACCAGGAACGCAGAATTGGCTATGAGAATGGTTGGCGAGGAGAATCTGCATAGGATCATGCCACTTTCAGACGATGAAGTTTGCTGGTCAATATTTCGAGATTCAGCTAAGGAAAGTCACGGTCGAAATGATCTCCCACATGATGAAAAACTGAAAGAAGAGGTCTCCAGAAGATGTGCCGGCATTCCATTAGCTGCCAAAGTCATGGGTCAGATTATGAACAAACAACTTCAGGAGGGATCTGCAGAAATTGCGAATTCTGAAGGAATAGTGTAGCTTCGTTGTTCATTGTAACGTCTGTTTGCTTTAGCATCACGAGAAACACTTGTCTTTTGATTTTGGATAATCTGTATTTCCAGAAACTGGAGTTGACTTGTTGGAACGAGATTTCTTTTTTATGCTTGGTTCATTCAGTAATTGTGCAAGAAAGAGTGGCGGATGGCTTTTTATCCAGAATGCCTGATCTTGTCAGCATGCATGACACATTCAGAGTTTTAACTAATTCAAGAGATTCAAAGTCACTTTGATTGATTGAAATGAAACCAAGGATGCGGTCGATTTCTTATGAAGTCTAGCTGTTGACACAACTAGAGTGAGTTTTTCCTCTGCGTCCTCATCATTTGTCTCGAGAGAAACTTGCAATACCTTAACATGGAAGACACCAACACCAATGTTTGTACACAGGAGGTTTCCTTCTCCCAAACAAATGTTTTGCGAGTCTTTCTTGACTCAGTAATCAAATTGAGTTTACTTAAAGTATTATATATCTATGTAAGGCTAATAAATCAAGTACGATTGATCAAGGATATGCACAATTGGAGATACGAAGAATCTCCTAAATAATATGCACAATCACAGGAAATATGGAAAATGTCCCAAATCTTTCGAAAACATCTTAAGTATCTCTAAAACATGTGATGCTGCTCCTCATTTTGGTCACGAACTTTCGTCATTCTTCACTCAACTACCACACTTTGTTTCAGGTTTCAGGTACGTCTTGGGCCTCTGCCCTCTTGTATTTATTTTTTTCATCAGGCCGTTCTGTGACATCGGGCTCGAATGGCTCGACCTGGCCCAAGTTTGTAAGAAAATGGAAACAGATAGAAATATTTACGAATCAAAAAGCAATTCAACTTTCGTCCAAGCCAATTCTTGAATAAGAATCAGGCCTCTACAAACTGCCTCAAGGCTTGGCCCGTGCTCAACCCAACCGGAGATGTCTTAAGGATTGGGGAATGACCGCCCCCATCCACCCCAAAGTTACTATCATTCTCTTCAATTTGGAATTTGGCTCTAAGTTGGCAAAGTAACTAAGGCGTAATCTTGGATTTTATTGCAATAACACACGCTTTTAGATCCCTGCATCCTCTAAGTGATGATCTTTATTAGGTTGAACGAACGATTATATTGGAAATATTGAAACTTGTCACCATAATGTGCTTGAGTCTTAAAACTTTCATTTCATACATGTAAGCTGTAAACTTGTCATGATCATCTACTTTAATCCTTCCATTAGCTCATTAGGTTTTAAGAGGAAAAATCTAAATGGCAGTTTTTTTTTTTTTTTTTTTTTTCATTTAAGGTCATGTTCGATTGAAAAAGCAACAAAGAAAAGCCACGTTTCGTTTACTTAAAAGCCAATAGAGTTAATGGAAGGATTCAAGTGCATTGAACGAACTTGTAGGAGTCAAATGCATTTTTACAACAAGTTTTAGAAACAAGAAAGGGTATTTTGGCTCAATTTTAAAAATACAGACAGACAAATTTATAATGAAAGCCATACCAAATGAAGCGATATGTGCTAATTTTCTGTCAGTTTATTTGGTCGGTAGCATTAGGGCTATTCTCCCTTATAAAGCCATAATCTGTTTGCTGCCCATCCCGGTTCCAGTCTTTCTATGTTAGTAATAGACCTACTCCTTACTTTTGAACACCCATTTATGAAGTACCGCATCGTATGTTATTTAGGAAGTGTTTTCTAAGACAATAGTTTGGAAGACTCGTGGGACGACTTTGACTGGGGCAGAACAAAAGACTAATGACTACCGAAGGCTTTTGTATAAATGTAAACACCGGACTTTTTCTGTACATATTACGAAACCCTTACTTTATTTTTGTGACTTTTGTTATGCTAGCAACTAATTATGTTTTGTTTTTTGCTACATTCAAATAACCCATCATGTGTACAATGACCCTACAGTTAGAAAATTACCCCATCAATCATAAATTTATCATATATATGCCAATTTAGTCCAAATTTCTCCAATTTTATCAATTTAGTCATATACATTTGCACGAAATCCCAATATAATTATTATGACCAATTTTTGCCAGAAATCACTGACATAGAAGTCTATTATTGTTGGTCATCCTACATAGCATATAATCACATAAACTATTTCCTGTCAAAATTGGCCAAAAGGATTACATTGAAATTTCACCCAAAGATTTAGGACAAAATTAACATAATTGGAAAGTTTACCATTAAATTGACATCAATTCAATATGTTTAAGACTATTAGACAATTTCCCCCACCTTAGCTAGTAGGAATGATCCGATTTTAGGGTGGCTCAACTCCCACCCTCAAACTTTGAACCAGACCAAGCAGATTGGATCGGACCAACCAATCCGGTCCAATTCACGGGTGGATCCAAGAATCAACGGATAAATGTGTTACTCCCTTCTATAGTTTGCAAGGCTGCAAGTGTGTCTTGCGATATCCGTACAATAGGTTTAGGATTGATTGAATAATCTCCCCAACCTCAGCTAGAAGGAATGATCTAGTTCTAGGGTGGTTTAGTTCCCACCACCAACCTAGAACTAGACTAGGCAGATTGGAGCAGACTGACCAATCCGATCCAATTCACAGGTGGGTCCAAGAATAAGCAGATAAATGTCGTACTCCCTTGTATTCGTTGCAAGGCTACAAGTATGTCTTGTTTTATCCGAGCTGTCATCCTCAAAGTAGTTATCTTGTCCACGCAATCATCATATTTCACACCCTTTTTTCTTCGCATACACTTCGTTTGGAAGTGAATCTCAGCAAAACGATCATTAAAAAAGAACATATGATTTGAAGTAAGCCTTTAAAAAAGAATTTGTTGCGCAAGAATAGCGAGGTCTTCAGTTCATTTCTTTACTTTTAGAAATTGTAATAATAAGAACTATAAAAAATAAAAATAAAAATATCAATCCGTTCCAGGCTATCTAGGCAGTTTGGTCTACTTGTGGAATAAGAAACTGCACCGATTATCAACAATTCCAAATTTTAGGAACCAAATAATGGAGTTGTGGAGTATGATAGAGGAAAATAATGTTCAAATGCATAAACAGTTTTTTGTGGGTAGATACTTCCCAATAGGTCACCCATCCTATCATTTTAAAGCAGATAATATGGTTTTTACTATTGCTAATTGCACACATATAATTTCCATCATAAACTCTTGCTATATATAGGAGAAATTTCTTTTATAGTTGTAACATTGAATCTTGTAACCCTAGAGCTTGTAACGTTGATATTGATAGTAAAGAAATTGCCTAGTAGAGTATCGTGGTTTTTTCCTTCCTAATTTTGGGAAGAGTTTTCAACGTAAAAATTATCGCTTATTTTTCTTCTCTATTTTTCTCTTAAGATCCGCGTTCCTAACACCAAATTGGTTCTCACAAGATCTGCCCAAAACCAGCTAGTTTAGTCTGCTTTCTAGGTTAGATTCAGATTAGTGCTCACCCCTATCAGCTAGTATCTTATATAGACAATCAAGCATAAGCTTGGTATTTAAAATTTTTAGTTTCACCTATTTCTCTAAACAGCTACCGATCAACTTGTAATTATTATTGTATTAAAATTTGCATTTCTTAACCGGCCTATATAATTAACATGTGCATCCACTGATCAGCGACTAGAAAATAGTAGTAACCTTGAAATTTCAGCTGGATAAACGGTGGAATACATTTCACTTGACAAAATATTGAAAAATACTTGTATTGCCATGCTTCAAAAGTCGAATACTTGGACTTTTGTAGGATTAGTAATATTGCAACTCAACTCCTAAAAACGCAAATATCTGGAATGTATCCCAGCTATAAATAATGCGCTTGGAAAAACACTTAAAAAACATGCCGAGGCAACAAAATTTAAATTAATGTTTGGATGTTTGTGATAACTGTTCAAGTTGTTATTGTCTTTATTCCATATAAATAAATAAATAATGGGCTAAGGTGGCCTTGCCCACAGTTGCGGTGGTCTGGGCAAGGTTGCCTTCGCCCATGGCATGGCCCCCACCAACACCTATGCCGCAGCTTGTTGGCCACCGGAAAAAATAAAAGAAAGAAAAGAAGGAAAAGAGAAAAATAAAAAATAATTTCAAAGATGCTATAGAAATTGAAAAAAATTATCCACATCAATGTTGGCTGTGCCATGTAGGATGATTGACATTTACGGTTGTGCCATGTAGGACGATCGATATTTACGTAAACAATTTCTAGCTAAAATTTGTCAGATTAACTATATGGGCAAATTGTCAAAAAATTTTAAGACTACATTTGTCATAATGAAAGGTTTATGACTAAATTTGCATAAAAACAGTAAGTTGATAACTTTTTGTGGCAATTATCCCATTGTAGAATATTACATCATAGCAAAGAATATTGAAATTTTGGCGATACTACTCCTATCCATGTTTTTGGATGATGTGAGGAATTTTTTGTCTAGCCGAGTTCATATGTTCTTACTTGCATTTTGAAAATTATTTGCCTTTCATTTAGGGTTTATTCTTTAAAGAACATATTTTCATTCCTAGTGCGTGTCCTGAATACTAGAAAGGGGAGAATTACCAAAAAAGTTCTAAACTTATTGCATTTATATCAATTCAGTTCTTTTTTTTTTTTTTTTTGCTGATTCAATTCTAAATCTTTTGTGATTGTGCTAGTTCAGTCATTTAGCCAAATTTCACTGGCCATTTCTAAAATGGTGACATTGATGTTTTTTTCATAATTTTTTCCTCTTCTTCCTTCTTACTCCGACTAGTCGTTTATTGGCAAGTGTGATATTGCTAGTATGAGTACCTAGAGGGGGGTGAATAGGTATACAAAGATTTTTCTTGATAATTTATGTATATTTGCGCAATACTTAGACAGTTGAAGGATTTGCGAGAAATAATAATCAACGTATGATTGAGTAAGGAGAGAGAGAATTAAACACGCGGTTTATAGTGGTTCGGCTTGATTCAAGCATACGTCCACTCTTTTCCGCATTGATGACAGCCAATTTGGCTGGATTCCACTATGAACAAAGAGATATTACGGTGTTGATCTTCCTTGATTTCTCGGTGTAGATGATCTACCACACTCGCTCAAGGTATCACCAAGTATAGACACTCTCGTGTATACAATTTCGCTCGGGATCGTATCGACTACTAATCAAGGTGCTTCAGACTCTGGAATTTTTCTATCAATCACGTACTCAAACAACTAGAACGTCTTCCTTTTTATATTCCTTTATGCCATCATACCGTTGGCACTTACCAAAGAAATTCCTCCAATCTACCCGTTGGACGGAATCAATCAAGAAGATCATTCGAGCTATAAAAGGAACCTGACGATAGCCCATCAATCCTGTTCGCCCATACAATCAGGATCTTGGTTTCCAAGAATAGAACATTCCAAGAATACTTCGTCGACTATCGGATCTTCAATTGATCTAGATACGAACAAAAGAATCCGTTATATTTATCCAACCAAAAGATCTTCTCCAGACGATAGGATTAAATCCTCAACCATATACTTCAGCTCTGGATTTTCTTCGTCACTGGATCAGAAAGACTGTCAATGAGAATAGTCTTGAGTCTTGAGTCTTAAGTCTCGAATCTTGAGTCTTGAATCTTGAGTCTGGTAGTCAGAAGGTCTTCAGACTTTAAACTAGACGATCTGCAGATACCCAAACTAGACTGAAGGAAACGTTTTGTCAGCTTCAAAATATTCTGGAACAATTTCTCCAACAATCTCCCCATTTTTGATGGTGACAAAACTTTCCTGTAGATTTTAACCACTTTGACCTGCAAAGACATTTCTCAAGCAATATGGCAATCTCATAAAGATTAACAAAGCAACCAGACTCTGCATCCACAGAAATTTGGTTAGTCTTTCATGAGTAATACCATATAACAACACTTGATATAAATGCAAACAGTCAAGCATTAAAATCCACAGCCAATTCAGTCAAGTTCAAGTTCACACCCAAGCTCAAGTCATAAACAAACATATTAAAAAAAACTTAAAGTCAAAGAAAGTCAAAGAAAGTTGGTTGGTTGGATGGTTCAAATTGCTTCTCCCCCTTTTTGTCAACATTAAAAAGGTGAGAAAGAAGTCATGTCTGCTTGGGAATGCGCACAATCTGGAAATCTCCCATGGACTGGACTACTCCTTCTAGCCTCTTCAAGTCTTCCCTTAGTTGGGCTACCTCTTCTCCCTTGGCATTGGCTTGAAGTTGTAGAGCGAAGTCTTTCATTTTGTCCTCCAGGGTAACTGAAGATGCTTGTCCAGCATTTTTCATGGCTTGAATTTCACAGTCCAGAGCATAGATTTGGCCACGCATTTCCAGAAGAATTTTCATAATACGACAAAAATCTGCAAAATTGTCCGTCTGAGTACTTGCATTTGCTCTTTCCGATGGAGTGAATGCAGACGATGGCGCTTCTGTATAGTCTTGCAGATTTGGTGTTGACGTATCGTGTCATTCTTCAGGCATTTGAGAAGGCTGAATTTCTTCTGGTTCTGCTAGAGATTGTCTTAGACCTTCACTGTTAGCAGCATGAGGTGTGGACCTTTCTTGCTCGCCAACTCCCCCTGTCTCTAGGACATCAAGAGGGGAAAAGTGATGATCATGCTCTTCTGTATCTTGATTCTCCTTCTCTCCAGATTCAGCTGCAGACTTTTCTTGCTCTTCTTCTCCTTCTTCTTCAGCTTCTTTCTCCTTCTCTCGCTGCTCTTCTTCTTCTCTGTTCTTGTCTTTCTCTTCTTCTTCTCTCTGTTTCTTCTACTGTTCTGTTGATGGGGGAACAGAGCGTCTTGTTCTTATCAAGGCAGTGATTGTGAGATCTTCCTCCTCATCTTCATCCTCCAAGATGAGAGTTCTCTTCTTTTTGGATGGGGCACCAATGGCTTCCTTTCCTTTTCTCTTTGAAGCAGACGGAACTGGAGTCTTCACTCTGAATTTCTCCATTGCCTTAGAAAGTTCTTTCAGACGCATCTTTGTCAACATCTTTAAACCTACCACCATCTGGTCGCACGGTCGAACACAAAGTGTGTGTGGCGGTTCAATATTCATGTGTCTGAAGATCTTGGTCACCAGACCTGGGTAAGGCAATTGTCCCTTGTCTTTCGACATTGCTCTGTACATGTGAAAGAGAATAGTGTGAGGAAGAGAGAATTTCTTTCCTGAGTTGATTGCGTACATCAATTTTGCTTCTGAGTTAGACACATCAGTCTTTGATGTAGACTTGGGCCTAACGCAATTGATCACAATTTTGTGCAACACAATATTGATGGCACGCATCCTTGAATAGATAATTTTTCCCTCGATATCTCTGTCTTCGACAAGGTCCATTGAGGCGCGAGCAACTGAGACTTTGATTGGTTGATAACGTCCTCGTTCAATTCCAATTATGGCCGCCAACATGTCCGCGTCTAACACATAATCCTGATCTCGAACACTGAAAGATATTCTATTCGCATCGATAAAGCTAAGATTTGAATAGAAATATGCAGTCAGTTGTGCATATCCGTTCGTGATGTCAGTGCAAAAACGTTCCAGTTGAAGCAGACTGAACTTCTCTCTCAAGTTCACATTCATAGCATCCAAGAAATCGAAGTCGACACTTCTAGGGTTTATCACCCCTCGTTTCAACAGTCTGAAGAACAAATTTTCCTATTCTTTTGATTTGAACAACTCCATCCTCTTTCCCTTCACCTTCGCAGCAACACCCATTCTCGGTTGAAAATCAGTGAACATTTTGTCATCGTCGTTCCCATCAGTCAAATTTGGCCTCGACATACGAGGGTCACTCGGAATATTCGCAAGCGCTTCCTCTGCTTTACCTTTGGGAGCAATTCCCAAATCCTCCATTTTCTTCAGAAAGATATACTCATTCCCATAATTCTTTTCTTTAAGAAAGTCATCCATGTATTTCAACGGAGTCCCAGTACTTTTCAAAGCACGGTAAAGTTTGTAAATATAAGAGGGTTTTTGGACTCTTACACGATCTGCGTCCTCGATTATCTCTTCTTCCAGATGTTGACCCGCACCTTGTGGGGTAGAAGGAGTTGAGTGACGTGGTGGAGAATGAGTCGGGTTACGTCTTTGACTCGATAATTCTTCCTCTTCGTGAGATCGAAGTGGGTAGGTCCCTCCTTCATCTTCTGTGGTCCCCTGGTCGCGATTCTTGAGGACTTCCTCGAAGACGACATTCTTCTTGTCGCTAAAAGATTTCTTTGCTTGCTTTCCCAAGAAAAGATGACAACTTTCTCGAGGATAAACTTCGAAGTAGAAACCAGTTTGAGAGGAAAATGCTTTTAGGGTTTTGAAGATTGAAGGTGAAAACTGTATATATATAACTCAGTTTTGAAAAGGGAAGTTCAATCGGTACAAGGAAAGTGTACGAATACCTCTTTTCGAAATCGATAACTGCCCAAAATTAATCCTTTTGAAAAGGCAAGTTTTTCAATTTTCACGAAGACTACACGGAGACTACAAAATAACTAAACGAAAGATCATACCTTTTCGAGTTTAGATAAAATAACAACTTACAGTCTATAGTCATCAACGTCTGAGTCTGAGATATTTAAGTCTGACGATCATCAACTTTCTGAGTCTGAAGGTTGGAGAGTCTCTAGACTTTAACTTCTTCGAGCTTCAAGATGTTGAGTCTGGAACGGATAAAATCAAATTGATTTTTCTCCAAAGGTTTTGTGAATATATCTACTAGTTGACTTTTTGAATCAACAAATTGAATCGAGATTTCTCCACTTTGAATATGATCCCTAATAAAGTGATGTCGAATTTCTATATGCTTTGCTCTTGAATGAAGAATTGGATTTTTGGTGAGATTGATTGCGCTGGTGTTGTCACATTTGATTTCTCAGTGCATGAGTCTTCAATCCCAAAGTCTTGTAGCTGTTGTTTTATCCATAGAATTTGCGAACAGTAGCTTCCAAGGGCTACATACTCTGCTTCTGTTGTTGAGAGAGCTACAGTGCTTTGTTTCCTTAAAAACCAAGACACTGTCCTACTTCCAAGCAACTGGCAAGTTCCTGAAGTACTCTTTCTATCGACTCTACAGCCGGCCAAATCTGCGTCTGAATATCCTAGAAGATTAAAGTCTCCCTTCTTAGGATACCAAAGACCCATGCTTGAAGATGAAGCAACGTATTTAATGATACGTTTGCAGCATTGAGATGGGATTCTCTAGGATCCGATTGAAACCTAGCACGAGATACAAACACTCAACAAAATGTCGGTCTAGAAGCGTAAGATAAAGAAGTGAACCGATGATGCTTCGTACAGCTTTTTGATCAACTTTCTTCCATTCCTCATCTTTGTCTATCTTCAAAGAACTTGACATTGGTATATCAGTCTTCTTGCAATTTTCCAATCCAAATCTTTTGACAAGATCATTAGCATATTTTTCTTGGTAAATGAAAGTTGCTTCCTTCAATTGCTTTATTTGAAGGCCAAGAAAGAATGTTAATTCTCCCATCATACTCATTTCAAACTCATCCTGCATAGACTTAGAAAACTTCTTGCATAGACTTTCATTAGGAGATTCAAAAATAATATCATCCACATATATTTGAACGAGTAAAAAGCTCTTGTTTTCCTTTTTGATAAATAGAGTAGTATCTACTTTACCTTTAACAAAATCATTCTTTAATAAGAACTTACTTAGTCTGTCGTACCAAGCTCGAGGTGCTTGCTTTAGACCATACAGGGCATTTTTCAGTCGAAGGCGAGTCGGCTTCTTTGGGTCTTCAAATCCGGGCGGTTGTTCCACATAAACTTCCTCTTGGATAAATCCATTTAGGAAAGCACTTTTGACATCCATTTGGAATAACCTGAAATTTTTGAAGCAAGCAAACACAAGTAATAGACGAATAGCTTCTAACCTTGCTACAGGAGCATAAGTCTCATCATAGTCTAGTCCTTCTTCTTGCGTGTATCCCTTGGCCACGAGTCTTGCTTTATTCCGTACGACTTTTCCTTTTTCGTTCATCTTGTTTCTGAACACCCATTTGGCTCCAATAACAGTTTTACCTTTTGGTTTAGACGTTAATTCCCGGACATCGTTAATGTTGAACCTGTCGAGCTCTTCTTGCATAGCTTCGATCCAGCTTTCATCGAGAAAGCTTCTTCTATGCTTTTTGGTTCAATTTCAGATATGAGAGCCACAAAGCACTAGACTCTTCACGTCTTTTGGATCCGGTGCGAATTCCTTCATTAATTTCGCCGATAATGAGATCTTTAGGATGACTGGACTTGTGTTTCCAAAGATTCTTGGTTGATTTCTCCGGATGATGATCTCTTTCTTTATTTGAATCTTCATGAACATCTTGATCTTTGGTCTTCCAGTCCGAGATACTTTTGAGTTGTAAGCTTTGGAAGGTCTGGAGTGTGTTGAGACTCTTCATATTGAGTCTGACCTGGATTCATCTTGCGTAGAGTCTTGAAATTTGACATTCATTGACTCCTCCATGACTCGGCTCTTCTTATTCTAGACTCGTAGGCTTTGCTTGATGTAGAATATCCAAGGAAGATGCCTTCATCTGATCTTTCTTCAAACTTACCAACTCGATCTTTTGTATTTTTCAATATAAAGCATTTGCAACCGAACACATGAAAGTATGAAACAATAGGCTTCTTACCTTTGAATAATTCATAAGGGGTTTTCTCAAGAATATGTCTTAGGAAGACTCTATTGATGATATAGCATACTGTTGAAACAGCTTCAGCCCAAAATTGTGAAGAAATTTTGCTTTCAATTAAAAGAGTTCTAGCCATTTCTTGAAGAGATCTATTCTTTCTTTCCACAACTCCATTTTTGCTGAGGAGTGTATGGAGAGGAGAATACATGTTTAAAACCAGATTCATCACACAATTTTGTGAAATCTTGATTTTCAAATTCACTTCCATGATCTGTTTTTATACTTGAGATGACACATCATTTTTCATTTTGAACATTTTTAGCAAATTTTTCAAAATACGAAAAGGTTTCTGACTTACTTGTAAGGAAATATACCCAAGTAAAGCAAGAGAAATCATCCACAATTACTAGGCAGTATTTCTTACCTCCAATACTCTGAGTTCTTATTGGTCCGAAGAGATCCATATGTAGCAACTCAAATTCACCGTCTGAGTCTGATCCAGAATCTGAGTCTGAGTCTGAATGTGCCATCAGACATATGTTGGCATATTCATGATCACTTTCTTCACATTCTGTATCACTCCAGGTTTCGGCTTTGAGAGATTTTCGAAACTTCTCAGCTTTTCCTCTTTTCTTCTTCAGAAGATGACAGTTGGGTCTGATGTGTCCATTCTTCTTACATTCGAAGCAGACTACATCCTTGTTTGGTTCCTCATCATCAACAGATTTGGTCTGCTGTCTCTGGAAACTTTGTTTCTTTGAGTTGAACCTTCTACCTTTTCTATTCAGTTTTCTGAATCTTCTTATCATGAGGGCGAGCTCCTTATCGTCCATATCATCTTCAGAATCTGCATCATCAGAATCATCATTTGATTTTAATGCAATAGATTTCTTACCTCTTGGATCTTCGTCTTCATTAATTCGTTCCACTTCATATGATTGAAGAGTTCCAATCAACTCGTCGACTGATAGAGGCATAATTCTTTGCGTCTCTCTTATTGAAGTCTTTATATGATTCCACTCCTTGGAGAGTTCACGCAGTAGCTTGTTCACCTTCATGGGATCAGAAATTTTTGTCCTTGGTTCTCAAGACCATTGACAATATCTGTAAAACGACTAAACATGTCGGTTATAGATTCTCTGGTTTCATTTTGAAGGCTTCATATTGACCGAGGAGAATGTTGATTCTGGTCTCCTTCACTCGATCTGTTCCTTCATAGGTGATATGTAATCTATCCCATACTTCTTTTGCTGTAACACAGGAAGATATTCTGTTATATTCAGTTGGAGATAAGGCACAATATAAAGAGTAAATTGCTTTTGCATCGAGTGCTTGTCTCTTGTTTATCTCTTCCTGAGTTATTCCGCTGGCATCAACAGTTTCTTTTCCTCTTTCAGAAATTGATGCAGCAGTAGGAGTAATTCCTCTTTCCACAACGTCCCATTCCAGAGGATCCTTGGATCGTAGGAAAGCTTTCATCTTGTTCTTCCAGATGTTGTAATCATTTCCGTCAAAGTAGGGTGGTCTGGTATTGCTTTGCCCTTCCATCAGCCCTGGTGCTAGTATACTAGCCATGGATCTTTTACTCTGAAGTAAAACACTTCAAACAAAGTAAGAACACAGGCTCTGATACCAATTGATATTGCTAGTACGAGTACCTAGAGGGGGTGAATAGGTATACAAAGATTTTTCTTGATAATTTATGTATACTTGCGCAATACTTAGACAGTTGAAGGATTTGCGAGAAATAATAATCAACGTATGACTGAGTAAGGAGAGAGAGAATTAAACACGCAGTTTATAGTGGTTCGGCTTGATTCAATCCTACGTCCACTCTTCTGCATTGACAGCCAATTTGGCTGGATTCCACTATGAACAAAGAGATGTTACAGTGTTGATCTTCCTTGATTTCTCGGTGTAGATGATCTACCACACTCACTCAAGGTATCACCAAGTATAGACACTCTCTGTGTATACAATTTCGCTCAGACTGTATCGACTAATAATCAAGGTGCTTCAGACTCTGGATTTTTTCTATCAATCACGTACTCAAACAACTAGAACGTCTTCCTTTTTATACTCCTTTATGCCATCATACCGTTGGCACTTACCAAAGGAATTCCTCCAATCTACCCGTTGGACGGAATCAATCAAGAAGATCATTCAAGCTATAAAAGGAACTTGACGATAGCCCATCAATCATGTTCGCCCATACAATCAGGATCTTGGTTTCCAAGAATAGAACATTCCAAGAATACTTCGTCGACCATCGAATCTTCAATTGATCTAGATACGAACAAAAGAATCCGTTATATTTATCCAGCCAAAGGATCTTCTCCAGACGATAGGATTAAATCCTCAACCATATACTTGGCTCGATTTTCTTCACTTTGGATCGGAAAGACATCGTCAATGAGAATAGTCTTGAGTCTTGAGTCTTGAGTCTTAAGTCTCGAATCTTGAGTCTTGAATCTTGAGTCCGGTAGTCGAAGGTCTTGGACTTTAAACTAGACGATCCGTAGATACCCGGACTAGATCGGAAGGAAACGTTTTGTCAACTTCAAAATATTCAGGAACGATTTCTCCAACAAAGTGGCGAGGGCTGGCAAGGTCAACCTTGTTGGCTAGTGGTGAAGGCTGGCAAGGTCAACCTTGCCAGCCAATGGTGAGGCTTGCCATTGGCCAAAGGAAGAAGAAGAAGAAGAAAAAAAAAAAAAAGAGGAAAAATTAATAAAAAAAAATTATTAAAAAATTGTAGTTGATGCTAGTTGGCCAAATTTGGTCGGATGGAATGAATTGGTATTATTATAAAAAGTTCAGGATTAAATTAGTTACAAAAAAATTTAGAATTTAATTGACACGATTAAAATAAGTTTATGATTTATTTATTTATTTTATCATTTCCCCACCTAGAATGTGCCCCACACTTTGAGCAAAAATAAACTAGACGTATAATAATTAAGCTACAAACATTTGCATTTTTAGTAACTTAAAAGAATAAGTTTTTTTTTTTTTTTTTTTTGTGAAATGTCGTATGAAGTTACCTATCGAACCACTTTTACCAAGATAAAAATGAAAACAATTCATCATGAGGTGGTTAGATTTTGCATCTCTACTAGTCACTAACATTGGAGAAAAAACTTATCACGCCCCGATCCTCAAACAGGCACACATCCCTCACCTTGGTCGATTAAATAGCAACGTCCTAGAACGTATCGCCAACCCTTTCATTTTAATATGCATGCGGAAGCATATAATAATAATCCCCAAACAATAAAGCAATGTGATAGAAAAGTAGAGCCAATTTTTCCACAACCTTTCAAACCAAAACAAACATTTTATAACAAACAGGTTTATTCACAACATCAAGTCACTTACAAAAGTATCGGCTTAACCAAAAAGGAACTGTCCTATAACTAACTAGCTAGACAAGTTTGTCGATTTTGTTTCTTCCACATTCCCAAACTCTGGGACTTCCGGCTCTCCACAACTATCACCTAGGGACCTGAAAATGGTTATATAATAACTAGTGAGACAATGTCTCAGCAAATTCTACCCCTTAAGACTCGATTAGGAAGCCAATACACTCTAGAGGCTGCCTAAGCACAACACGGGTCAGAGGACATACATTGGCCTCAGTTCCATCCTACAAATCAACGTTACTTATGAATGCATTATATCACATCAATAAATCAATTCATCACATCAAATCAAATTATTGATCAATTGAGTTAGTCGATTACATGTCATCTCGACCCTTTCTTGGTCGGCTCATCTCATACTATCTATAAGTCTGTTCATACCCAGGATTGCTTATTATAAGCCAATAATATATAGTATAGCTCGCCAAAAGCTGCCTCAAATACTGAGATAATATAATATATATATATGCTCGCCAAGAGCTACCTCAATTTATGATATAATATATTATATATGCTTGTTAGAAGCTACTAGACATACTTTCATAGTATTCTAAGAATTATATATGTTCACTAGAAATTGCCAGATCCATTGATTCGCTATTTTATATATGCTCACCAGAAACCACCAGATCCATTAATTTGCTATTCTATATATGCTCACCATAAACTACTAGCCATACTTTCATAGTATACTAATAAATGTATATATGCTCACCAAAAGCTACCAGCCATACTTTCCTAGTATGCTGATAAATGTATATATGCTCGCTAGAAGCTGCTAGCCATATTTTCGAGTATATCGATAATTGATCATTTAATCAATTCACAATTTTTATCATTCCTAATAAAAATACTCGTACATGGGTACACGGTCGGCCTTAGCCAAAATATAAGATTTTCACTTTTGAACCTCCCACTATTTTCAGCAGTCCAAAAATAGATTTTTGGCGCTGTAGACCGACACTCGATAATTTTCCACTTAATTACCAAATTTATTCAATTTTTTAAATAAATACCCACAACCACTAAATTCACTCAATTTGCACAATCACGCACTCGATTAAATAAACAGAGAGTACCATTGAAATCAGCACGAAATTTTGGTCGTTCACTATCCCAACCTAATTTTCGGAAAATAAATAAATACAATAAATCGAATTTAGGCCCGTAATGCCTAATTGGAAGCCGAGATAAGCCCGTAAAATTACCGCGACTCGTTCAATAAATACTAGGACCTATTTCCTTACTAACTACACTATCTATTTGCCTAACATGCATTAATAAATCTCTAATTTAATTACTATAATCTAATCTATCAGCCTAATTGCACTTAATTAAATCTAATAAATCTCTAAGCATCATTAGCATACTAATAAGGGATTAGTAAGCAAAATCACTTGAATTGCGATCCACCCAGACCAAACGATGGCGACGCGACGGTAGCTGAAACCCAAACTTTCAGCGGCGTTGACGACACTTGGGCTGGGCCAAAAAGCCTTGCAAGCCCACAGCAAGTGCTGGGCTTGAAACTAAGCTGAAAATGGGCCCAACCGTGGGCTGATGGACTGACTCAATTCTCTAGGCCGAAGACAGGCTGGATCGTGGACTGAAAATGACGCTGGCGATGCTCGAGCGTGGGATTGGCACCGGCAGAAGGAGTAGCTGGCTTCGTGCGTTGCTGCAGGGGAACGCTGGGCTTCGAGGGACGTTGTTGTTGGAGTCAAACTGCAAGGGAGGCTTCGCTGGATTGTTGACTCGAGACGTGCGGCGTTGGACGAGTGGCAGCGTGAGGCCGACTTGAGGGGGAAACGAGCAAAGAGAGGAGGGGTTGACGTTCAAGAAGCCACGGGACAGCTTCAAGGCTTCGGTGGGGGACACGCGTGAAGTGAAAGTGGGGCAGGCTTCGGTCAACAAAATGACTTCACCTAGAGAATCCTGCTGATAATTGACCGAGGAAAATAAAACTGGGTGGAGCAGCTGACGTTCGAACGGTGGAAGAATAAAAGAAGATGAGCTGCAGGGAAAATGAATTGAAAACAAGAGCAGCAAAGGAAAGGGGATGAACGGATGAGGCATGCGAAGGAGAGAGGGACAGCGTACGAGATAAGCTAAGGATGAAGGGGCAATAATTCAAGACAAATATCCCATAATCATCATTAGAATGCCCAATTAATCTTCAAGCTTATCCACTTGTTTTCCCCTAATACTTTCTTGCCTTTTAATCCACAAATAAATCAACTTAATACCAAATGTTGCACCCCCATGCCTAGTCCGAATTTCTTCAAATTTGGATCTCAATTTCAACACAATTTTCCCCAATTGATATCCAATTTTGCCAAAGAAAAAGCCCACATCAATTCCACAAATCTCCATCACCAAAAGACTCGGTTTGGAAGCCAAAAATCCATTTAATTTAGCCAATCCGAATTTCCTTTATTTTCCAAATCGCCCGAAACAATTTTTCCGTAAAAATTCCGAACTCAACAGAAATTTCTCCAAAAGACAAGACAACGTCCTATAAATGAATCGTGACATGCTCGAACGTTTGATTTCTGAAACCAAATTCAATTTCGTGGTTAAAATCAACCGAACGCGATTTTAGTCCAATTTGACCTACCGGGTAGTTTTGAGGGATTGTACCGCGGTTATATCCTTTAACGACTTCACCTAATAGATTGGTTAACTCGTGAGTGATTAGCTCAGAGAAAAGGACTATAGGCGCGTCGACGAAATACCCATTTCATTTTATCGGGACGGGTCGAAATTCAAGATGTCACAAAACTAATCCAAAATAAATTTTCGTCCTACGACAAATATCTATTCTATTGAAGCGTCTCGTTTTCGTAATGCCACGAACGATGAGAAATTAAAAAAAAATGCATTTAATTAATACTTACTCTTCATCTAATGTAATTACAAAATAATTGTTCTCATAAATCATATGAAACTTCTTGGATACGGTAATATTCTTTTCACACGGTAAGTTTAATTTGTTTTTTCATAGGAAAAGTTCATTTAAAGTCCTAAAACTTGGTACAAAATGGCAATTGAGTTTTAAAATTTTCAAAAAGCACAATTACGTCCTGAAAATTATCGCAAAAGTGCAATTGAGTCCTAAAAATTTCAAAAAGTGTAATTAAGTCTTAAAACTTATAACGAATATACAATCGAGTCCTAAAACCTTTAGAAAGTGCTATCAATGGAAGTACTTTAGTTGACAAATTTGATAAGTTTTAGGACTTAATTATATTTTTTGAAATTTTTAGGATTAAATGGCACTTCGTTGGCGAGGTTTTAGGATTTCCAATTCATTTATTTCGATTTTTTGTTTGGCTAGTCCAACGTGTTATCGCATGGCGACGTGCGACGTGCGACGTGTGGCTCGTGTGACGTGGCGTTAAGCTGCGCTCTCCTCCCGCGGCCAGCAGGTACTGCTCGATCTGTAGAGCCATACTAACTCCTGAATTCCTAATTTATTGCTCAAGAGGTTTTGGAGGAGGAGAGACATGACCATCTGAAGCCATGTTACTTGAATCTGTATGCCACGGATGAACGGCCTCCAAGAATGAATACCCAGAAAAAGTAATTTTGGAGTTCCGATAAGATTAGTAGAAAGGCTCTCGTTTCTTTTGGTGCCTTGAGGGATTAGCTTAAAAGGGCCTTGAAAGTTCTCACTATTTACACGGAGACCTTTCTTTATTTTAGTGTCCTCAACAGCTGCCAGATGATAATTATGAATTTAAAAGTTGGCCTGTCGTTCTGCATTCACACATGCACCAGATAAATGGGGGTGACCTTGACTGAATTACTTGAAATTTTTATTTTATGCAGAGATCGTTTTTTATACAGACATCATGCAGGGAGATCATGGGTATGGTTATCCAATTTTGAAGGGTCAAACCATGGTTCTGCACTTCTTATTCATAAATTTCCTCACAGGTCCCCCATTTAACCTAAGGTTGAGAAGATTTAAGATGGAGAGTCTCCTCTCACTTATTGGTCAACTAATCAGAAAGATGGGTAGAAGACAAATGAAAAGAAGAAAAGAAACTGAGAATATAAAGGTAACACAGTCATCGGCTCCTTTTCGCAAAGGTAAGAAAATTTCCACCCTCTTCTCTCTTGAGAAAATATTAGGTGCCCAAGTGTAGACATGTCAGCTTTGCACTAATCCACTTAACATCCGCCATGTGTCAATTTGGGACCCACTTATCAGATATCCTTGCGCCCCCTCTCTCTTCTATTAATGTTTTTACATTTTTCTTCTTTTTTCCTTTTTTCTTTTTCCTTTTTCTTCTTCTCCCTCCTTTCACACTCTCTCTATCTTCTCTCTCCTGTGGATACACACCCACTCTATTTTTTTTTCAAAATGCTCTCTCGCAATCCACCTCCATCTCCGCCTCTATCTTCACCCACTTCTTCTCCGACCTCCCGTATCGCCACGTCTTGTCTAACTCCTCTCACACCCTCAACATCGACACCAGCATTGGCTAGGAGCTTAAGGCCCTCTGACTCGTCAATGAACCATGCTCTGCCTTTACCTTCTCCGTTGCCTATGCCGACCCTGGTCGAACTCAAATTTGTTGATTTGAGGTCAAGTTGAGCTCTAAATCATAAATCTAAGGTTTACTCGAGCTTAGATCCAAAAATTGAGGCTCAAATTTGCCGGCAGAACTCGACCTCGACAACGGTGGATAGACAACAGTGAGGTGGTGGTGAAAGGCCATTCGTAGGATTAAGGTGGGCTAGTGCAAAGTTGATATGTCTATCCTTGGACACCCAATACTTTCTCGAAAATTTTAGGCGGGCTCTGACATGGAATATTGGAATATTTTGAATTGGACGGGTGGTCAACATGGCCAATGATGTGTCATTTTGTTGAAAAACGATTGTCATCTGGATTTTCTCGCCGAAAAATTCCAAATAAAAATCAACGGCTCCAATTGATGATTCCAAACCCTAATTAAGATCGCTAGTCATGACTCTGTTTTCGCCAATCGAGCTCATGAGTTAACATCGATCCATAAACCTATAAAGTCCAACTGTAGCAAAAAAAAAAAATTAAGTTCGACCTCCATGTGTTTGTGCTTTTTCTATGTGTCGGACTTGAGCTTATATGAACGCCATTGGATGCAAGTGATTAGTAAACTCCCTTCCTTCTTCCTGCTCTGGTGCTATCTCGCCAGTCCACTCTTATAGTCTCTTGGGTCATCTACAAATTTGAAAGTCAATGTTCACCGTTTGGCCTTTCATCGAAGATTGAAAAGAATAAAAAAAAGAGAGAGCACATGCACGGAGTGAACCATGTTTTCCTTAAATTGCCATATACTGGTTCTTCAAGAAAGTCAGCCAATTAAAACTACAGGCCAAGCTCACCAAAGGAGTCAAACTTCGAAATTTATGGTTGAGTTCATATGTTGCGTTTCAACCTGTGAGAGACCGTGAAAGAAATCCTCTTATGCTAACTTCATGGACGAAGTTCCGCTCGTACAACTTGAGATATATGGCGGATGCATTGGCTCATTCTCTAAGGCTGCGTGATCTTTGTGGCTCGCAAAAGGATATTGGGGACTGGAAATTCTGGGTTTAATTGGGTTATGCACTTCTTGGAATGCCATTTCCTTGATAAAAGAATCCTGAAGTTGGCTTGGATTGGGGCCATTCACTGCATTTGGAAGGAAAGGAACTCTGTGTTGCATGCTGGTCCTTTCTCTAAGCTCATCAAGAAGCATTCTTCTTTCAATGAGAGTTCGAATAGCTGTTATCATTCAACACCAGAGGAAGCATGATATGGACTAAGTTCCCGTTGTGCTTTATCATTCAACAACATTCAGTGATGCGGTGTGGAATAAAACTAGGAGGTTGAAATGTTTCACCAAATTCTGCGTGCAAAGCGTTTGTGGCAAGGTCAGATTGCGTGTCTTAGTAATGCGTCTGCCTGTGCCCGACGTCAAACTTCGGACGCATCGCTTGGTAGACAACTGGTAGTTTTCACTGAGCATATTATTTCTCTTGGAGTTCATATGCAGGACATAGGTAGCCTGGTAAAGCTCAGAAATTGAAGGCAGAACACTTCAGGAGAAAGGAGCAGCATTCTCATTGAAACCAAGGTATTCCAGGATCCAAGTCCACTGTGAATCAGGATAATCAGACACATCATATTAACAACATTACCCCACAAAACGAAAAGAAAAAGGATTTCAATAATATAAATGAAACAAGGATACAGATGAACATCACAAACTGGCACTAACCACTCACGATAAGCTTTGCTCTAGCATGGCCTTCATTGATTTGGAGCTTCTCTCCATTGCCATCAAGAGCCAAACAAAAGTCAAAAGCACTGGCTTTACTAGGTATTTGGGCTTGTGCCTCTGCTCTGCAATGACTTGCTGCATTGCACGTCAACTCCACCTACACTCTACTCATGATCTTCCACTTTACTAGCTTTAGATTACTCAAACTCTTTGGTCGAGATGCATCCATCGAACAAGACTGATTTGCTCTGATCTGCCTTCACGTGGATTGGCTCTGCACCCTTGGCATTCGTGTCCACGTCCATGATTTTGTGGCAGGCATCCTTCAGTTTCTTTACTGCCTCTGTTCCCTCCTCTTGAAGAACTTCTTTGCCTCAGCGCCTGTGTCCCGGAATCTTGTCTGGCTGAGGTCGGCCATGTTGGATATCATTGTAGGTTGCTTGATTAGAAGATACAACTTTTATTAAAGTAAATGTCTCATTAGGCCTGGAGCAGCACAAAGTGAGAACAATCCTTGCACAAAATACTCTGGAAATAATAGTTTGAAAATCCACTCAGTAATTAGAACACTACCGGTCCACCATGCACAGAATAAATTATTTACCTTTCTTGACGAGTGAAGAATTTCCTATTAATAAACTCAAGCTTGTTACTCAGTGTCGACTTTTTCTGAACTATCTGACAAGAAAAATATCGTACGACTTCACAGCGATTATCAACCTATATAAATGTGTAATGCGAGTTTAGTGACGTGTACTTCTTTTAATTCATGGTGATAAGTGCAATTTTTTCTTCATGACATGATGATATTCACTTAACCTCTCACATTTGGGAGCTTCTCCATAAATATCATGATGGAAGCATTGTAGGGAGAAGAACTGCAGTTCTTAACTTCTTACGTATAGGATTCTGGAAACAGTAGAGATTATTGCATCTTCCCAATACATCAGCACATGATTTTCTCGAGTGATGCCTCATTGATAATACATTCTCTCTTAAGATCTGAGTAATGTTTAGCCTGGCATCTTATGAACAAAATCAGCTATGATCTCAAATGAAACCTGAGTTCAGTTCAGAAGTGTAACTAAGAGCCTCAATACATAACGAATTAAAATTGGCGAGTTCCAGGAGAGAAGCATGACACCGCCACCATCGCAAAGTTCTCAATCTACTTGGGGCTTCGAATCAATAGAAATATGGAAGTATCCATTCAAAATGAGGAACCTGAAACCAAACATGATAGAACAGTGCAGGCTTCATAGACTCCTTCATATGGAAATTTTAAGTCACACTACTAGTATCTAATTCTATGCTGCATCACATCCCTCAAGGAAACATATGCATCTTAAGTTGGAGCGAGTGTGGTTGGACATTACAGCCAGTGAGACGATGACTATGAATGTTAATATATTACAGTAGAAAAAAGGTTGCCGGGACATTTCAGGTGAAATTTTGCTTGCATTCGACGAATCTTCAGAGATTCATGACCCAAGAAATGCCTGCGAAATGGATAAGTCCAGGAATTACACAATGATGAGATGACAACACATCAATTTCTACGTATCTACGAACTTACCTCTCACTTAACCGGATCGGTCTATTTGCAGATTTTGGCAGTTGCTGACAACATGACATTGATGTGGTACTATGAACACAGTGCTGCTTAGACTAGGCAAGCTGCGGAGTTTTAATCTTTTCAATGAAGTACCGGCAAAGCTGCCTCCAAATATAGTTTTCAAGCTGTCGCACGAGTCTATCTCAAGAATCCCCAGGTTTGGTGGTAATTCGGATGAGGGAGAAACTTGTTCCAGTCGGGGAAAAGATTGTATTTTAAGCTGTTTTAGATTTTTGAAGCTCCCCGGCTTCATTGTCTGGCTGCATATCCTCTCTAGCACAGCAGCATGGAAAATATGGAGAACTTCCAAGTTTTCAGCTCCTCCAAGCACTTCCTCTAAATTCTCCAGATCCGGACATTGTCTCACTTTCAGTACTCGCAGGGAGACCATCATAACCTGATTCTCTTAAGCTTTGGTAATTCCAGAAGATCCAACGTCTGCAAGTTACATTCTAGAGGCATATCAGGGTTGACTAGCCTTTCCATTTTCTCGCAAAATTTGATTTGAAGGGTTTCAAGCTTCTTTGGCAGCTTGGAGAATGGGAAAATGCTGATGAGCATCGGGCAACAATCTATATACAAGTGCTTAAGACCTCCGAAGACCTCAGACCGCACTGAATCATCACATACGCAACTCAAGGAAGAAAGATTGCACAGTTAAAGAGAGTCGAGGCTTTCCTGAAGCTCTGGCATCTCCTTCACCATCAACTATACTACTGATACCTTTGCACCTATCAAGCCAACAGCTCTTTATTGATCTTAGATTCTCTTTAACAAGTTCAGATAAGTTCCTCAAAGAGCTATCATCTGTTAGCGATATGTGATCAGAAAGCTCAAGAACACACTCAGGTGGATTGAATTTGCTATAGGATCCATGGATCTCCAGATACCCCCAGGTTCTTTAAGATAAGGAAATCTTCCTTGAGATTTGGTATCTATCAGTAGGCTCCTGTCTCCAAGGTCGTATATCCTTCCATCTGAATTTTTGGGAAGCCAAACAGAAAAGTGGAATTTTTGGAAGCATGCATCCCACAGCATGGGATTCTCCTCCACAAACTGGAAAAATCTGGTACCACAAATCGATATGGAAGGCCAGTCAGAAGATTCAGCAATCTCATAACTTAGGGATCCACAACCTCCCAAGTTGAACTCCTCTGGAACATACTTTATCTTGCTCCAGTCAATTTCTTTCATATGCTTCATATCCTGCAGATTGAACTTCTTCAGGCTAGTCAGATCCGAGATTCCATAGGGAAATTCTTGTATTTTTGTCCCCGAAAGATCTAGAACCTCCAATTCGGTAAGAGACCTCAAATTTTCCAAACTTTTCAAATCAGCACAATCTCCTAGCAGTAGTTGTTGGAGCTTGCAAAAAGTCTCCAGCGGAGGTAAAGACTCGACCTTAGTCCCCAATAGATCCAGCAGCTCAAGCTCCTTCAGGGCATCCAGCTCCAACACTTTATAGGAGCAACCTCTCAGAGAGAGCTCCCTAAGGTTAGTGAGGCAGGACAGAGATGGCAATTCCTCAAATTCTATTTTAGAGAGGTTCAGAATCCTTAGTTTGCTCATATGGTGCAGAAATTCAAGTTTTATATTGCTCAAAGATTTTCCACCAGAGCTCGAGGACCTCTAGGTTTTTTAGAGCTTCCAAGGAAGGAAAGTAATTCCAGTGGGGGCAATTTCTTATTATTAGGTGACGGAGGCTGACAGGAAAGCAATCTGGTGGAAGGCTTTTGATTTTAGTCTCTGAGATATTGATTGGCTTCAGGCGAGACATGCCCTGAAAGGAGTCATTGCTTGTTATCACCAACTCGGAGCATCCCAAGAGATCAAGAACTTCCAGTTTCTGAAGCGGAGGCAAGTTTTGCAACTTAGTAAGAAACTTACAATTCTTCAGCAAGAGCAAACGAAGTTCAGAAGGCTGAGAAAGTGATGGCAGAGCTTTGATTTTAGTATTTGAGAGGATGAGTTGACGAAGGGAATTAAGATGTTCAAATGAGCCGTCTTCAAATTCTTCCAGTGCAGAGGCATCACAAAGGTTCAACTCCTCAAGGCCTGGGAGGCCTTGCGTAGATGGCAATTTGCAAAGATGAACACAACTACTCAAAAGAAGATGAGATAGGCTGCTGATGTTGAGAGGTAAATTATTTCCAGCACTACCTGTGAGATCCAGAACTCTAAAGTCAGTCTTGGTTTCCTGAGGATCGTCATGTACTTCTTTCAAACATGTTGTCTTCGAAAGATCGAGAATCTTAAGTTTAGTTAATGGTTTTAGGGTGGGAAGTCTTGCCAGGGATGGACAGTCACCTAAGAGGAGTCAAGTGAGCTCCCCCAAATTATGAAAGAAGGGGAGGCGCCCAATCCTGGTTTTAGAAAGATTGAGAATTTGAAGTTTTTCCAGCGGAGAGAGGTTCTTGACCTGGATACTCCAGAAAGAGTCTGAACCAGAGAAATCAAGCGCTTCCAGTTTTGCCAATAAAAGCACTGACTCGCTTGCCGCTTCCTTTTTCTTCAATAAACTAGTATCACACAATTGGTTTAAATTGGGACATTTTCTAAGAATGAGCCAACGGAGTTCGCTTCGATTTAGGAGAGATGCAGGAAGCCACCGGATGCCAACTTCAGATAAGTTAAGAGATCTAAGATCTTTCATATGCTCAAAAAAATCATCACGGATTTGCTTCACCATACGAGCCCCAGATATCTCAAGAACTAGTAAGTCTGTAAGTTTATGGATCTCATCCACGCCTTTCAATATACCACAGCCCCTCAGAACAAGTACTTGAAGCTCCTTCAATTCTGCAAGTTGTGAGGGCACCTTTTCGAGCATTGGATTTATGATGACCAGGACTTTAAGTTGTTTTTTGTGTTGGAAAAATGTTTCAGGGACTTCCCTGCGAAAACGAGCACCATCTATAAAGAGTGTGGACATCTCATCCCTTTTCTTACTACCCGTCTTTACCTTTTTCTTACCACTCGTCTTTATCATCCCATCGCTCTTTATAACCCTCCCAAGACCAGCCCATCTATGCTCACCCAGCACACTAGCCACACCAACATGTGCAGACCCGCTGAGTCCATCGCGTCGGTGATCTTCAACTTCCAAAGCATCACTGTCCATAGTAATATAACTATCCTCTTCTTTTAGAAATCCACGAACTTTGAGCTCCATCAGAGTATGATGTGCTTCCTCATAGGCCGTCTCATAATGATCATGGTGACCAAAATAGCCTTCCAATAACCAATGAGCTATCAGCTCATTTTAGTGGATCTTATTATGATGGACAAACAAGTATCTGCAGTGCCAACAGCACTTACTGAGGGTGCCTGGCAACATCTGATACACATGCTGCCATAATTTTGCATTATCAGCAGATTTAATTATAGAGGCCATTTCTTCAACTGCATTGTCCAATTCAGAGTCCTTAACACGATTCATTGCTTCTGCAATCATGATAATTACCGTAGGACGACCCTGACTACCTTTTCCAATAGCTGCAGACAGTCTTTCAAATCCAGTTGCCCGAGAAATGTCCGCCTTGACACTATTCCCCAGTAAACGTGAGGAATCATCATTAGACAGGAATTTCATTTCATAAAATTTTATATGGTCTGGCGAAATTGTAAAATCATTTCCCTCATCGCCAATACAGTTGTCATTGCTAATTCTAGTGAGTAAAATCTTAAAATGGTGTCCTTGAAGGAAGTCATTTAAATCAGAATAAATTCTTTGATGACGCATGTGATCAAAATCATCCAGAACTACAAGAATATATGGACCTTTTCTATCTCCGGGAGCATCTTTCTGATCAACCTTCGCTGTTTTCTCCTCTTCAGGCTTTGAAGTTTTCATTTGATCAAGTTTTGCAGTTTTCATCAATTTAAGCTTTTCCTGTATTCTCCATTTCAGATTTTCCAAGGCCTTTTCTTGCTCCTGCTGCTCCATCTCGGTATTGTCATCTTCCTCTCACTCATCATCAGAAGGAACTACAGACAGCTGAATGGCAATATATTCAACAAGAGATTTGCCTTCATAATTACATCCTCGGACCCAAATAGCTCCATAGCAGGAGCCATTGTGGCTGGCAGAATTACTTGTCTTTTTTGCCATCCATGTTTTACCCACTCCAGCTTCTCCAGAAAGGACGACTGTTTTCACGTGATCTTCACTTAGAAAACCTAAAATCTTTTCTTGAGTTTCCAGAGAATCTTTCAGGTTGGCAATCGCCAGCAAATGCAACTGTACAAATAGACATTGGTTAAGGATGATTTTCTGTTCTGTCCCTTTTTGATGAACTATGCTTCTAAGTTAACCATAGGGAGCAAACTTAACTCAACAATTCCACATAAAACATTTTATATAGTGAAGCATGCACTGTCAAATCTCAACTACAAGGGCTTCAAAAAGGGGATAAAAATACATTCAGGAAGAAAATTTGGTCACTCCAACCTGGAAACCTGCCTATGTAAAAATGTTTATTGTCTCATCAAACACGATATCGCATTATTATTCTAGCCTCTAGGAGCCCCCAATACAAGAAGAATGACTGTGTTACCTATAACGAACGTGCCCGATAAATTCTAATTGAAATAAGATGATTGTAGTGTAATCATGTGGCTTTCAAATCCTTGCAGAATCATCTCAAATCCAATATATAAAAATTGGAGAACTAAAGTAATCACCATACTCCGCCATGTCATTAGAACACTCAGCATGCAGGGTTTTATAATCTTACTTCCACATTCTATTAAGTTCTTTTAATCTGTCAGGACAAAACAATAGCGCTTCACGGTTGTCCTGCGGTGAACTCAAAATTCTTCCAACACGTTCATTGCGAGAATTAGTGAAGTTTGTCAGCTTTAAACATATGCCAATGTCAAAATTCTAAGGCTTTTACTTGGATGCACCCCTTGCATTGGTTAACCACATAGTTTTCAACATGATGTGTATAAAGAATTCTGCAGTACTGAGGAAATCGTTTGTTATGATAGTTGTTCACCAGAGTACTAATTGCAAAAAGAAGTTTGATTTTGGAAAAGTTCAAATGTGCAATTATTTACAGTTGTACCGTCGCGCTTGGACATAAAAACTTGAGTTGGAGTTGGTTACAATAATCGTTTCTTAAAGTCCTATAGCTGGCCACACATGGACATATTCAATTAGGGAGGCAAATGGGGCCTAAAAAAATTGAGCTCAATACCTCCAACTCTAATACCATATGAGATTTTATGAAACTATTGCTGACTATTCTAAAAGTTTAAGCTATTAAATAAAAGTATTTACACTTACTCTAGTCTTGTTGCCTAATGTTAGGCATGGACATATTAAATTGGAGAGGTAAAGGAGCCTAGAAAAATTTGAACTTAAGACCTCTAACTCTAATACCATATAGGATTTTGTAAGACTACTGCTAACTATTCTAAAAATTTAAACTATGAGATGAATGTGTGCTTTAATATTTAATTATTCTAATGATCATGATGATTATTAGAAAAGAAAAAGAAGCAAAGGAAGGAACACATTTTTCCCGATTGTTTCCCCGACTTTCCTCTTTAATTATAAAGGTCATGTTTAGAGACTGCCCATAGTTACCAGCCATGTAGTATCAACACAGACACGCGACACGACATGACACGTCAACACGTTATTTATTCAAAAATAGAGAATTTCGACACGTTCCAATACGTTATATATTAAATATATATTTTATAATAATAATAATAATAATAATAATAATAATAATAAGAGCATATAATTAATTTATACTAAACATATTAATTCAACATTTGTTAATATTATTTATTGTTTTAATTTGACAAAGATTGAATGAGAAATTCAAAAATTGCAAACGCAAAAGAGTAAAATTGAAGGAACATATCTTTTTTTTTTTTTTTTTAACACTTGTTGGAAATTAATGAGATTTTTTATAGTTCTAGACCGAGTTCGGAATTCATGATATAGATTGGCTTGGAGCTTCTTTGCAAAACAAGGTTCGAGAAAAATAAAATCCAAGACAACAACTCTCAAAGTACGACCAAAAGAAAATGAAATAACTAAATTTGCCATGGAAAATGTGACCAAAAGAGATAACTTGCAAGTGATGCCTACAAGAGGTGGAAAGAAAAAAAAAAAAAAAAAAAATCATAGCTTTAAGTCCCGGGGGCAGCGGAGCGACGCTGGCGAGATGAGGGGTGTTCTATCGTCATTCATGGGAATGTCAAAACTTATAAGTGAGAAATTTGAAAGTGAAAATTTTCTTCTTTCCCCTTTATTTTTGTTATTTTTATTATTTTTATCATATATTTATATTTTGACCCCTCAAGTATTGAAATTTTTTAAAATTGACCATGTGCGTGTCAAAGTCGCGTGTCGGAATTTCGGACTCGAGTGTTGGGAAGAGTTGACCACGTGTCGGATTTCTCAATACTCGTTGATTGCGTGTTGGATTGTTAGACACGACATAAAGATTTCTGGAGAGTGTCTGTGCTTCATAATTGACAATTGTTTCTCAAATCCTCTTCTAGAAGTACAGCTACTAAGGGTGCATTTGGTAACATTTCTGTTTAAAAATTGTCTGGGGAATAGAAATAGAAAAAACTATTTATGTTCTAGGAAACAATTTTTAAACAGAAAAACGCGTTTAGTAAACTTATTCCTGGAATAGAAAAAGAACCGGAACACGTTTGATAAACTTGTATAATTTTTTGTTTCTTTTAATTTTTTAATATTTTTATTCTTATTTTCCCTTTTTTCTTCCGTTTGGCCGGTGGCCTCACCTTGGCTAGGCGAGCTCGGCCTTGCCAGCTGGCGCGAGGTCAGCTTTGCTAGGGCCAAGCGACGCTTAGCCTCACTGGGGGTCAGCGACGCTTCGGCGAGGTCGTCGGCTCTCGACGGCCAGTTGTCGACCATGGTCGAGGCTAGTGACCAGCCAAAGAAAAAGAAGAAGAAAATAAAGATAAAGAAAAATAGGAGAGAGAAAATTATTTTCGGAAGTGTTTCGGGAACAAGAAACAAGCTTTTTTTTTTTTTCTTATTTCTGTTCAAATTTGTTCCCGGGAACAAAAAAAAATAGATTTGAAATAAAAACGCAAACAAATGTGTTTATGTTCTTTTTTTTTCCAAAACAAAAAAACAGAAATTGTATTTATAAACACGGACGATGAACACAAACAAATAGCCCCTAACTCATATGTATTTAACATGCAGTTGGGGTCAATGGGACATGGTCTATTTACTATTTTCTACAACCCAACAATATAAATTGCTTCTACAGCATGTCGTGAAAAGCACCTTTTAGTAAAATATTTCGACATTTGGGGATCGATGGGACTTGATTTTGGCCAACGACACCCCTAGGGGTTTGTCGCGTAAATAAAAAGGGCAGACGTTACCAACAAATTAGAAACAAAATCAACGCCACGTGATTCGAGCATGAAGAAGAAGGAAAGAAAAAGGAAAAGGGAAATATTTCTCGCGTGCTATTGCCTATGTAGCACCGACACGGACACGTGACACATGACACGACACGACAGGACACGTCGACACGTTATTTTTTAAAAATAGAGAATTTCGACACGTTCCGACACGTTATATATTAAATATATTTTTATAGATAAATACATAAATAAATAATAACAAAAATAGCCTAGAATTAATTTACACAAAAATATTAAATAATATCTTTCATTATTTTAATTTGTTACAATAATACACAAAACTTAGAGGAAAAAAACATTGTTTAAATAAAAATCCTGAAATGATATTTTTAAATTTATTTATTTATCATATATAGCATATTTTATTACTTCTTTCAGAGTAAAAGACTTTTTTAAAAATAAAACAATTATAAAAAAATGAAAAAAAAAAAAATTTGACCCCATGTGTGTATATTTATAGCAATTTTATTACTTCTTTTATTACTTCTTTTGTGTATATTTATATTTTGACCCCTCAAGTATTAGAAATTTTTAAAATTGACCCCGTGCGTGTCGGAATCGCGTGTCGGAATTTTGGACTCGCGTGTCGGAACGTGTCGGAAAGGGTTGACCACGTGTCGGATTTTTCGACACTCGTTGACCGCGTGTCGGAGCGTGTCGGGACGTGTCGGAGCGTGTCGAACACGTGTCGGAGTGTCGGACACGACACGAAGGCTTCCGGAGAGTGTCCATGCTATATAGGCTATTGCAGCCAAAGGCAAAACGATCCAACGGAAAAATATAAAAAAATATAAAAAGAAATGCCAGAGAAAATTCAAAATTGAGGAGGGGAGGGGCTAGCTGGTGCAGTCAGTGCACAAACGAAGACTCCGGAAAATGTGAATTTACAAATTCGCCCCCTGAAGAATAAAGCGGTCGATGTGGCTTCCTTTTCAGAGAGCTTTTAGTCAAAGCAGTTGCGGTGGACTGAAAAGTGTCAGAGGACAATCCTTTGATTTATTTGGTTATCAGTACTGCCGCCGTGTGCTAACATTTCTCATTCAGGTTTGAACTCTTAAATGCAATATAAGCTTCCCCTGCATAAACATGTCCTTAAAAGGTGAGGGAGGTACCCAATGCATAATTACTCAAAACTTCTGTCAATGTACGCATGCTACACTAATGATAATCTCAAGTTACCAAAGACACTTTACAACCATCACTCATTGGTGACTTATTTCACCTCTAATTGCAAAAGTAAATCTCAGTGCCGAAACATATTCACCAAGCATATCCTCAAAGCTCAAATTGTTCATTAAATTCCTTGCATGGGGTCACAAGAGAGTTATTGTTCAGCAACAAATCCAGGGAATAATATTCATAGTTCTGAGGGCAAATATCTTACATCCAAAGTACCAAAAATAAAGTTGCAACTCAACTATTGCCAAGCAACGTTCTTTTAAACTAAGAACAAAAAGAAACAAACAGAACAAGTTAGCCTTTGGTGGATCCAGCAGAGTACAGAAAACTGAAGCCTGAAACAATGGGGATGATCTTCATCACTCCATGCCCATCTGGTGGTCCTCTAGGACCTACAACTTCGAGCTGTCAAGAAATGAGACATGTGATCATGATGTTTCTACTTTGGCAAAGGACAAGTTAAACTGGTTTGGTATAGCTAGTTTCTAATACCAAATGCAACAAAAAGTTCAATATTTGGGAGATGACAAACTACGCAGGTAAAGTTGTAGATGTCATCTATGATTATAATCCAATAGAGTTTCGGTGTTTAGAGGTTGCGAGCTACTGGAATTGTCAGAATTGAACACTTCGATGTCTAAAAAGGTGAAAGTTATGAGCACTTTCTGTGTCTTGTATGCAGAAAAGATTCTTAATTTCTATGGATCAAGATCACTAGGTTTGTCAATTCAAATCTAACATACTTTGATGTTTCCAATGTAAAGATGAAAACAATTATTCACCTATCAATTGAATGGGCGAAGATAATCAAGATTGACTTGAATCTAGTAGTGCTATGATATTTAAAGCCATGAAGTTCATCTTCCCATGGTTGGTGACTTCAATTGAAGTTTCTCCATAGAGATGAAGATTGTTAAAGTCATGTGAATTTGTCAAGTTCAATGTGGTAGCTCCTCATTCTATTGTAATTCCTCACACGTCACATTATGTCATTTCTACTTGTAATGGATGGGAAGATGGAACCAAGTTAGTTTCCTACTGAAATTGTACGAAGAAGAGAAATAACGTACTCTCTTTTTCCTAATGGCTTGTTCTACTCCATAAGAAAACTAATACGTGGTAAAATAACCCCATTCTCATATCCAAAGAAAAGTACAATCAGATATTATAGAAATTGAGGGCGACAAATATGTACAACTTTTTCGACAAGTAACATGGAGAGCGACATGCTGAATCATTGAACAGATCTAATTGTTGCCTTCTCCATTCCTAAGGAAAAGCCCCTCTCAAGAACCTTAGCTAGGTATCAAATGGCTTATTTTCCCATGCGTGCATGATCAGGTTTCAGTTTTAAAAATACAAGAAAGCGAAGAAAGGAGATATTATCTTCAAGTGATCCAGCACACTGCGGTATATTTCAAGTTATGTGAATGCGAATTGCAGCTGTTTCCATTTTAGTTTTCTCATCTTGTTTTATGCTGGAACGAGCTCGACTAGTTTGAGTAAGGAAGATGCACTTGACTTAATTAGATGGCAATCTGCATTTTGGAGATCACATTTTACTTCAACTCAATAGCAACTCCTTTATGCCACCTTCAGATTAAGGTTACTGGACCTTCTATTGTTTGGACAATTTTCTATCCGCCTTTCATTCCCCTGGTCTCCCTGCTCTCATTTACACTTCTTTCTATATACTCTCTCTATTTGTAACAGAATAGACCTGTAAATCCGAACATGAGACATCCATTAACCGTGTTGCATCTGAATCCAAAAGAATTTCTCGCCAGTCTTTAGAAAATTAATGCAGATGATGAACAATAAATGATGACATGTTTAATGGTCTTGGAAAATCCTCTTGTAAAACAGGAAACACAAGCGATAAAAATGAGTTGTTACTTACGCTAGGAATGAGTCAATATTCAGTGGATGGCGATGGCCATCTTATGTTTGGGAATTCTTTAACAACCTTGAAACCTCCCCGACAACTAGTTTCACAAGTTCCGATTGATGCCTTCCAATCGCCAAACAAAATTGAAGTGAGCTTTGAGTAGTATAAGAAGTTTCCAATAATAGGACCAAATTAAGATTTTTATGTGAATGATGAAAGTAAGTACCCATTGGCGATTTTTTCCGATTCCCATCCTTTAAAGGACGCAACCTCCTTGAAGGCACACTTCCAACCCTCACACTCGTTGGGGTAATTCTCCTTATGTTTACGAAAGTCCACTTCAAAACAAGGAGATATATGTTTCACGTCCCATGGGTTCACTTTGTAGAAGATGGGCAGTATCTTTTGCCCCTTTGTTTTATTGCATTTCACCATGCATTCTAGCTCACGGAGGCACCAGCGAGAGGAGGTAAAATTTTGAGAGATAATTGGAATGGATATCTTGCTGTGTTCGATGGTATTCATAAGCTCCTCTAGAATGAATTTACCTATGAGGGACGTACCATCGTCATAAAACACTCTGATTTTTGCAGCCACAAGTTTGATGTGTAGGTATGCAGCAAAGCTATCTCGAGTATCACAGGCACGAAAGGCCAAGAACACTTGGCTATGCAGTCTCCTTTTCTCCAAATGGTGATGATACCCTGTTATCCAGTAAGACACACCAAGGGAGATGATGAGATGCAGCCCCTACGAATCATATGAAAATCTTAAAAGACCGAGTGACTTTTAAAGCCACAAGATCGGTAGTCACAAACCATGCCAACCTTATGACTTTATGTGGAATTAAGGGAAGCCAAAGCTCTCACATAATGAACACAGAATACTTACATGATCTTATGTGGTGATTAGACATCAATATAGGAAACAGGGGGAGCCTTTCGATCCCCGTTGTCTTCAATTCACTCAAAACCCTTCCGACCACAATTTTCACCAGCTCTGCTTCATTCCTGTCCACCACATATTTTTGTGTAAATCAAAGTTAGTCTTATAGCCTTCCTTCCCCTAACTCTGCAATTCCGCATCATCCAGTCCGATCTAAGAGCATAGGGGTTCGATTCGTAGATTCGTAAATGTATACACATACATACATACATACATACATACATACATACCCATTAGCAGTGATCTGTGATATCCATCCTTTAAGCCCCGTTACCATAGTCAGTGCTTTCCGCCATCCTGCCACTTCATCTGGCCAGACCCTCATGTGTTTCGATAGAGCCTCTTCAAAATTACCTGATCCACTTCTTATATCATAGAGTTCCACCTTATAGAAAACAGGGAAGACTGATATGCCATGCTCTTTGTGGCAATCCATAATCTCGACGAGCTCACGAAGGCACCATTTACTTTGTGCATACTGTTCAGAAATGATGGGGATCACGATCCTACAACTTCTGATGGCCCGGAGGAGCTCAGGGCCTATCTCTTCGCCGACCGGGAGTGCGTCGTTGTCCCTGAACACATGAACCCCAGCAGCTACCAAGCTGGTATAGAGGAAATCAACGAAGCAGCTGCGAGTGTCTGGGCCTCTGAAATTCAAGTACACATCGTAGTTCCAAGGGAGCGTGTGTCTTTTCCTCTGCAGGGCTTTGTAGGCACACACGGACAGAAGAACTAATGGTGGAACAGTTGCTAAGCCATACAATACTCGTCTCTTATTCATTTTCTTCTCTCTTTCCGGATCTCAGTATGCCTTAATTGCATAAATCAAGAAAATCAAGAGGATTTGATGACTTTTCTTGCTCGGGACCATGGGAAGTATTGCAAAAAGCAAGCGATCCAACAATAAAATAGACTAAATAAAGAAAATAAATTGAATACTAGATTTATATGGTTTGATCATAGTGATCTATATCTACGGAGAGAGTAGCGATGAATTTCACTATAAATCAATCGATACAGCGGAAATTACATACTCGAGTCATTCAAACGCTTTTAACGTTTTCCAACCTCTAATTATACCCAATAACTCACATAGTATTTAGCCTCAATAATTCATCGCTAAATAATCTCTCAATTTCACGAAATAATTATATATAAATTCTTATCACAAGTATTTAATATGACTTCTACACTAAAATTTCTTGGTCTAATCGCACGAAGCCAATGGAGAAGTCCACGGGTAAGCACTTGTGAAACGGCGCTTCAAGACCTCTTATACAGATTCGTTGCTTTAAAGTTTCATCAACTGCACGAAGACCCACGCTGCCCACGCATCAACCGGCGCAACCAAAATTCCCACAACCTTATATTTATATATAAAATACTTCAAGGGATGATCTTATCCTCTTTCAAATTTTGTTGACCGACTTTATTTTTTAACAATCTGACGCCAACCAGAAGACTAATTTGTGTGCCTCTCCTTCGATTTCAATTTAAATTATTTTCGAAATTCAGATTTTCGTTCAAACTCAAACTCGACATATTTTAACTGAAAGTTTGTTGGGTCTACATTTCCCCCCCCCCAATGAACAGTACCTAATAATGTGTACACTGCGTCCATGTGCCGATCACATGTTAGATCCTCTAGAGGTTCTAAAAGCTCTATGTTTCCATTAGTCTCCTTTCACGTCCTTCTCAACCCCTCCTAACTTCGTCTACACATTTTGCTCATATCTCCTCACTAAAGCATATGAAAATCTTCAATTTGACATGATGAATCCACCTTGAACAACATTCTCATCTTATCCTCGATTAGGTAATACCGACTTTTCTTGGATATGTTCCTTTCCATTTTTTGTTTTGTGTGTAATTATTAATGAAATAAAGCATTCTCATGTCCATCCTCTACGCTCATTTTGTGTGCATGTCACAATATATTTTCCTCGTAATTCGTGCCATAAGACTTCATTGGCCTTATTGTCATCCTATAAATTTTTTCCTTCGACAAATTAAATGGCATTCCATAGTTGCCCAAAGCCCCAATGACACTTCTCCACATCACCCATTCAAACTGTACTCCATGGTTGAGATCTCCATCGCTTTCCCCCATCCCTCCAATAAACAATAAATCTCCGAAAGTGGAGCTGCAGCTGCAAAACTGTGCATGTTTGGGCTAAAGTTCCAACATTTGGTGGCAGCAATTGGTCTCAAACAAGCTATTTCAATAACTGTACATGTTTGTTCACTACAAGTCGTGTTTCAAGATCGACTCATTCCTGACGATAAATTCGCTAGGGACAAGACATCACGCTCCACTTTCTTCGAACACGAGTCGGGAACAATTTAGTTAGTGCCCAGCGGATTTCGGATAATCCGAAATCAGTTTTCCTTCGTTCGGGTTTGATCGGGTCATAATTGAATATTTCAACATGTCTATCATCTTTGATACATTTTCAGCCTTTAACTTGATAGGTCAAGTCTATTCTTTTCGTACTGTTCTAATGGAATGTGCATAATAACACATGTGAACCATGAGTATATATTCAAGATAACAACCACATCAAAAGCAAATAGAGTAATTATTGAACTTGTTTCTCAGTGGTTTTTGTATATATCCTGGAGGTATATTCGTTTTAAACCCAACAACAACAATAATGGGGGCAAATAATACTTTAAGGATAGTAATCATCATCACGCATCAAAGTACCAAAGATCTATTACTACTTCTTTAAATTCATCAATAATCAAATTTTCCCAACACAGGGAACCTGGTAGTATGGCAGTTTGGATCAGTATTTCGAACTCTCAAATTCCCCATCCATTGTTCCAACGCAACAAGATCAGCCAAGATGTAATACTTCGCTATGGAGCAATGATACACTCAAGAAACACAGTATCAATTCGGAACACAATTAACACCGAAAGAAAGAAACGAGAGAAGGAAAATTCATCCAGCCAAATGAACAAACCATCTTGCAACCAGATAATGGAAGGAAGAGAAACGAGAACCTGAAAGCTTTATGAAGCTGAGACCGCGAAAGGCAAGACACAGCAACTCTCACGGATCTCTCTGAAAGCTCTCTCTGGGCTTAGTCAACCTCGCGCATCTTCTTCATTTAACGCATCTACTATCATATACTCCCACCACAGTCAGTGGACAACAGTCTGCTGGGTCGTCTTCTTCGTATTTGCTTCTTTTTTTTCGGAAATACAAAAGGTCTTCGTTTTATTTTTCTGCAATCCCCATACATCACAGCCAACTAACCTATACTGAGAACTCGATTTTTTTTTTTTTTTTTGGGGGGGGTGGGGGAAGGGGCTGTTTCTATCGAGTCGTTGTCTTATTTTATTTGGGATGTCAAAATGTTTTTGTCATTTTTGTCATTTCCATATTAGAATCGATAATTTTGTTTGCGTTTCCCTCTACTGTTCTTATTTTAAGTTTGAGTTGAGATTACACAACAGCAAACGCCACCACCTAATTGATGCCATAAAAATGACCTGTCGGTTTCTATTGGCAAGTCAAACATGACTTGTAGAGGTAACAAACGAGCTTCCAACAATCTAAGCCCTATTTAGGGACCCTTTTTCTGAGGCTATTCCTCAATAGCTCGTTGTTTAGAAACAAGTTCTCTAGCCATGCAAGAGTGTGAAGGAAAATACAGGCCCAATAGCTGGTGGGCTTTGGGTCATTTAGGGTGCGTTTGGTAAACTTGTTCCTAGAATATAAAAAGAATCTTAACACGTTTGGTAAAACTTGTATAATTTTTTGTTTCTTTTAATTTTTTAATAGTTTTATTTTTTTTATTTATTTTTTCTTTTTTCTTTTTTTTGGTCGGTCGCTGGCCTCACCCACCACATCGAGGCCAAGCCTTCTTGGCGTGGGCAAGGCTCAGCCTTGCCTTGGCTGGGCGAGCTCGGCCTCGCCCAAATCTAGTGAGACTAAGCTCGCGCAGCCAAGGCGAGACCGACCTCACCCAGCCAAGCCTCGCTGGGGCCGGCGATGCTTTGGCGAGGTCGCTGGCCTCAACGGCGTCACCAGCCAAAGAAAAGAAAGAAGAAAAGAAAGAAGAAAAGAAAGAGAAGAAAAAAATAAAAGAGAAAAATTATTTCTCAAAGGTGTTTCAATTTCTTGTTTCTTGTTTTTGTTTCAAATTTGTTCCCGGGAACAAAAATATATATTTGGAACAAAAACGCAAACAAACGCGTTTATGTTCTTTTTTTGTTTCCCGAAACAAAAAAACAGAAACTGTGTTTATGAACAAAAAAATATGAACACAAACAAACACCCCCTTAATGTTCAAGCTGATAGACTCCCAGGACTTAGTACTAGCATGAAGTGACATGAAAGAATATAGCATATGCACGTACCTTTAGGAATTACTTTATGCCTTGACCTAGACTACAATGAATCAGTTGCTTTCGATGTTGACATGAATGTATATTGCACATGCTGGCTTCTTAGTAGACCCTTTGAAAGACACGGACAAAAGCAAAAGTTCACAGACTTGGCCTTAAAGAAGACAAGGAATCAATAAGTATCGTCCTTCGATAGACAACTTCAATAATTCAATAATAAACTTTTTTTTTTTTTATGACCGAGGGACCGCCGAATATCACATTTTGAGGATTACACGACCCTCCGGTGCTCTGTAGCACCAGTAAGGCATTGCCACAAGTCACTATTTAAACATAAACCCTCAAGGGACTGGCCGAGTAAACCATCCCTGGGACCTCCATTTAAGTCGGGAGCGTCCGGAGATTTGAACTCATTCTCTCAACGATGATGTAGTAAAGCCTAACTATCACGGCTACCTACGAGTGGGTATAATAAACCAACTTTAGTAATTCAATAATTGTAAAAACAAATTTATTAAAGCAACAACCTCGTGATTTCCGAAAGCAGATTCCTACACTCATTGCGACGTGCTCCTCAGTCTTGGTCTGCGTCAAAATAGAGTCTTGGTTGCCGATGTCTTCAGGAAAAGGTTTGTTGTAATCCTATGGATCCTGAGAAAAGTCTATCGAAACCTTTCTAACATTTTTATTTTTTTGGTCCGTAAAATCATATAGTGAGATATAAGAGCACAAGCATACATAATAATAATAATAATAATAATAATAATAATAATAATAATAATAATAATAATAATAAAGGGTTTAAATGTGTGTGGAGAGAAAAATATTATCTGAAGATATGAATTGATTCGGTAAAGATATTTTTATAGTCATATATTTATGATATTAGATAATATTCTATTGGTTGACAAAATTGCAATTTTGTTCCATTCTATTATACTATAGTTTGCAGTTGTCGTAACACATCTCAAAATAATATTGACATTTTTTTGGTCTATTCTTCTTCAATTATAGAACACGATTTCATTCCCAGTGCTTATCATGAGCACTAGAAATTTCCCCAGGCTTCAAGCAAAAAGACAATTCATTTACTATAATTAAGTTACAACTATTTAATTTTTGGAAACTAAAAAATAAATTCGGCATTTTTGAATGATAATTTTTCATTTCATTTGAAATACCATCTATAGTTTCTATCGCATTCACTTTTCTAAAATCAAAATTAAACCAATTCATCATTTCTTTGTACTATGACAAATAAAGTTTCCATTTTAAGCTTCTCATTTCCTTAGTTCCATAAAAGATAAGTGGTAAATTTATGATTCCTCAATATATTTTATCTATATGCTTTCCTTTAACGTAATTGCAAAGTACTTACTTCATAAAGCATATTAAACTTTTTTTTATATTTTTAAATGTAAAGATAAAATGCTTATTTACAAAAAATAATTTATCATAAATATTTGTTATTTAGATAATATCTACTCCTGAAATTTTTAAATAGTCATTAATAACTTAAATCTCTGTTAGTGGAAGATTTTTCTCTTGAATTCTTTTATTATTTTCGGTAGTTTTCATCACCCCACTGAAGCGCTCCCACCTGGCCCGCCTACCCCTTCTCCACTCCCTCACAAAAGCAAAAGCTTCAAGGCTTTAAATATAAAGACTCTGAAAAGATAGCCCCGGTCAATACGGAGTCGGACTTAAAGCAGTCAACAGTTCAATAAGCAGCAGCCTCGGACAGCCAACTTTGACAACTCAATAGCCGGACAAACTCCTCTATTGAAGGGATGGCCTTGTGATTTCTAAGATTCCTCCACTGATTGCTGGGTGCCGTGTCTTCAGGTTCGCCATAATTCCACGCGTCCTGAGAAAAGTCTACCGCTTCCGACAAGTTCTGTTCGTTTTCTTCAAGAGCTTGACGAATCACATCTCCGATAGCGTGACAGGCAGAGTAATAATGTCACGCCGGTTCTTCGTGATGGATACCGAGTCATAAGAAGCTTGGAGTAATGTGATCTCTTTCCATGTAGTATCCTCCGAATCTCTTGATATTTTTCGAGGAACTTTCCGCGAAAATGCATGTATAATAATGCGATCTCTTTTCATGTAGGACCCTTTGAATCTCTAGATATTTTCGAGGAATTTTATGTGAAAATGCATGTAGAGTTTGGTTATAAAATAAACACAATTAGTTTGACTTGCTGGTCCGCAGTGTAAAGTCTGCAAGGTAGTTGCAGCTTTCTTTTCTTATTCACCAGAAATTATGTCTCCTTTTTTGAAGGTTTCGATCACGTTATGTGCCTCAAATAAATAAATTGGACTTAATTCCAATGGACCATACTAATAAAAAAAATTTATTATTCTCTTATTCGAAAACTGCATGGAGTAATCAAGGAATGAAATTTAATATATGGATTTACATATTTGATTCGATATTAGGTATAAATGAACATTGAACAAATATTACACTGAATCATCATTAGCATCTAATGGGCCTTTCTCATTACCACAACCCATTTTACTCGGGATGTAGAAAGGTTCTTATTATTATTATTATTATTATTATTATTATTATTATTATTGGTGAATGGTTTTGTCTTGTGCATATTAGAAGCAATAATTTTGTTTGCTTTTGGCACCAGTATTTTTTACTTTAAGTTGGAGTCGAGATTATACAAAACCAAACGCCATCACCAAACTGATACCAGTAAACGGACATCTTGGCTTCCATCGGCAAGTCAAACATGGTCGTCGAGGCAACAAATGAAGAGTTGAATTCATTTTCGATTAGGAGTTTAATTAACGTGCGTGCAGGTGACCCCCATCAAAATTATATGCAGCCGGGTAAGCTCAGATAATAGGGGCAGAGGACTTCAGAAGAAACGAGCAACAATTACCATTGGAACCAAAATATTTCTGAATGCAACTCCACTTTCGGCGTAAATTTCCAGATCAAGAACAGAAATCTGTGAATCAGAATAATCAAACACATTCGCAAGAACAATACAATTCTACAGAACCAAAGAGAGAAGCAAAGATTTTAAGGGGCAAAAGAACGCTTCAAGTGTCATAACTTTGCTCAAATGGACACTTAAGTGCCATAACTTACGAAAGGTACACTTAAATGCCACATTCGAAGAAAAATGGATCACTTAATTATAACTCCGGTTAAAGTCCGGCCAAAAGGTTGACGTGGCATTTTTCGGCGAAGTAAGCCCAAAACAATGTCGTTTTGCACGCGATGTGGCCAAATAATGCAAAACGATGTCGTTTTGGGCTGACGTGATAAAAAACTAATATAAAATTAAATAAATTAAATTTAAAATTAGATTTAGTTAAAATATTAAAAAATAATAATTTTAAAATTAGATATGGGACGAGGGCTTGCGCGCCCTCGCCACCGGCCGACCCTCCCCCCTCCGTCGCCGGCCCTTCCCGGCGACGGCGAGGAGGAGGCGGTAGTGGCTGAGGTCGTTTTTAATTTTTTTAATTTTAAAATTATTATTTTTAATATTTTGACTAAATATAATTTTAAATTAAATTTATTTAATTTTTATATTATTTTTTTTATCACATGAGTCCAAAATGACGTCGTTTTTGTATTATTTGGCTACGTTAGCGTTCACAATGGTGTCGTTTTGGGCTCGGTTCGACAAAAAAATGCCACGTTGGCATTTTGGTTGGACTTTGGCCGGATTGGCACTCAAGTGATCAATTTTACTCCAATTTTGGCACTTAAGTGTACCTTTCGTAAGTTATGGCACTTAAGTGTTCCTTTGTGCAAAGTTATGGCACTTAAGGGGTCCGTGTTGGAACCAAAAGGACTTGGAGGGAGAGAGTACACACACAAAGAGAGATTATATTACATAATATGCCTTGCAAAGGCTTAAGAGAGTACACACACTAACTTTGCTAAGCTTAAAACTCTCTCTAAAATCTCACTTTCTCACACTTTCACACACACTCTCACACACTAAAAAAAAACTAACATAACCCTATATCTAAAAGCACTTCACCGCCTGGACTTCAAAACATGCAAGAGTTAAAGTTGAACTTTTCTTCTTGGCAGTCAAAAATTGTGGGCTGCGAATCTCTTCTTCTTGCTCCTGTTCAAAAAAAAAAATCTCTTCTTCTTGCTATCTTCAGTGAGAACAAAATATTGCTAACCACAAGTACACCTTCCTTCGTACTTTCTTCATGATTTTTCTTCTCCGGCGGCTTAGAGAGACGTGGTGCTGTAGCACACGTTTCTTTGACGGTTTACAAACCGAATAACACTTGCTTACACATAGCCAAAAAACAATTAAAAGACAAATAAGCTAATCAAAACACAAAATCAATTTTACTATTTCTAACAGCCTCCCTTAAAATTGATTTTGTAAGACTACGACACCAAGCATTGTCTTCAATTTCTCGAACAAATCCGCCTTCAATGGTTTTGTCAAAATATCTGCAATCTAGTCTTCGGATTTACAGAAATCAAGTTCAATCTCACCTTCTTTAATCATCTCACGAATATAATGATACTTGATGTCGATATGTTTGCTCCTGCCATGAAATACGGGATTCTTGGCCAATGCAATCGCTGACTTGTTATCACACATCAATTTAGTAAGACCTTTTTGTTCATGCATAAGCTCAAAAGCATCCTTCGAAGCCACATTGCCAGACATGCTGTTGAAGATACTGCAATGTATTCTACTTCAGCTGTTGAGAGTGCAATAACTTGTTGTTTCTTTGATGACCAAGAAATTATTCCTGATCCAAGAAAGAACGCATATCCAGAAGTGCTCTTCCGTGTTTCAGTATCACCTGCCCAATCACTGTCTGTATACCCCACTAAACTGAAGTTGTCAGTGTAAGAATATAAAATTCCATGATCACAAGTTCCACTGACATACCTTAAAATTCTTTTTGTTGCTTGCAAATGTGATTGGTATGGTTTCTCCATAAACCGACTAATAATTCCCACACCATAAGTTATATCTGGCCTAGTGGTAGCCAAATATCTTAAACTGCCAACAATACTTTTGAAATAAGTGGGATTTACCAATTCACCGGTTCCTTCTTTCTTCAACTCCAACCGTTCTGCTACAGGAGTTTGAATTGATTTGAGCGTTTCCATATTGAATCGCTTCAAAATATCATTAGCATACTTCTGCTGTGAAACAAATATGCCTTCATTTGTCTGCTTCACTTCAAGGCCCAGAAAATAGGACATTAATCCCAAATCTATCATCTCAAATTGACTTGTCATGGCCTCCCTAAATTCAGCAAACATCTTCTCACAGCTTCCTATAAATATCAAATCATCAACATAAAGGCAAACAATTATAATATTGCCGTTAGTATTTGACTTGATATACAGTGTATGCTCATAAGGGCACTTTTGAAAGCCATGCTCCAACTGGTAAGTATCAATCCTCGTGTACCAAGCTCGAGGTGCCTGTTTTAGCCCATACAACGCTTTCTTCAGTTTATAAACTTGATTTTTACGCCCTTTCTTCACATAACCTTGTGGTTGCTCCACATATACTTCCTCATCGAGAAAACCATTAAGGAATGCCGATTTCACATCCATTTGATGGATTTTCCAACGATTCTGAGCTGTAAGTGCCAAGATCATTCGAATGGTATCCATTCGAGCCACTGGTGCAAATACTTCAAAATAATCAATACCTAGCTTTTGCTTGTAGCCTTTCACCACCAGTCTAGCTTTGTAACGGTCCATCTGACCGTTGGGTTTGCACTTCGTTTTGTACACCCACTTGACACCTATAGGCTTCTTACCAGGTGGTAAAGAAGTTAGAATCCACGTGTCATTCTTTTCAATGGAGTGGATTTCTTCATCCATTGCTTGGTTCCACTTCTCATCTGTTGCTGCATCATCATAGGATATGGGGTCACATTCGGTAAATAAACAAAAGTTTACCATTGTTTCATCAGTGATTTCGTTACCGTCATTATGATCAACTCTTGTGACCACATAATCCTTGAATTTTACTGGCGTCTTCTGCAGTCGTTGTGAACGACGAATCAATGGTTCTGCAGTCGTTGCTGGTGAGGAGGATGAACTGCCAGGTGAAAGTGATGGATCTTCAATTGAAGATTCTTCGATCTCCCTTACCAATGGTTCATCTTCCATAGGAATGTCTTTCTGGTCGGTCTTTTGATTCCAGTCTCAAGCTTCATCTTCAAAAAATTGGACATCCCCGCTAATAATTACCTTCTCTGTGACAGGATTACATAGCTTATAACCCTTAGTCACATTACTATATCCAATGAAAATGCACTTCTCACTTTTATCATCCAACTTTTTTCTTCGTTCGTCCGGTATATGGGGATATGCTACGCACCCAAATACCCTTAGGAACGAAACATCTGGCTTGTTGCCGCTCCAAGCCTCTTCTAGAGTTCTTCCAAGAACACTCTTTGTTGGACACCTGTTCAACACAAATACAGCATAAGCAACAGCTTCTGCCCAAAACTTCTTCGGTAATGCTTTAGCCTTCAGCATACTTCTTGCCATTTCAAAAATTGTTCTATTCTTTCTTTCTGCTATACCGTTTTGCTGAGGAGTATAGCTAGCAGTCAACTGACGTTTCACTCCATGAATTTTACAATAATTGTCAAATTCATTGGAAGTAAACTCTCCATCTCTATCTGATCTCAATGTCTTTAAATTAAAGCCATTCTGTTTCTCAACATAGACTTTGAATTCTTTAAATTTGCCAAAAGCTTCGGATTTTTCTCTTAAAAAATAAGCTCATGTTTTTCTAGTAAAATCATCGACAAAAATTAGCGTGTACCTTTTTTGTCCAAATGATTCCACCTCAACAGGGCCACAGATATCTGTATGTACCAACTCCAGAGGTTGCTTGGCTCTTCTAGCTCTCCCAATTGGAAAAGATTTCCGATGTTGCTTTCCAACGAGACATCCTTCACATGAGCGGTCTGGAGCGTCGATCAAGGGCATGCCAGTCACCATCTTTTTCTGGACTAGTAATTTAAGTCCATGAAAATTTAGATGATCGAATTGAAGATGCCATAGCCACTTGCTATCTTTTGTTGTTGCTTGGAAACTCAATAGAGTCTTCGTCTGAAGGGATAGAGGAAACATTCGGCTCTTCATCATCTGTGTCGTCGTAATCAACTTATTGTTTGCGCCTCTAATGGTGCACACACCATTTTCAATGTTAACTTTGTGGCCTTTTTCGGATAGTTGCCCAACACTCAGCAAATTCCAAAAGAGTCCCAGCACAAAGTAAACGTCTGCAATAGTAACATTAGTACCATCTTTTGAGTTGATATCAATGTTACCTTTGCCCATCACAGAAATTTTGGATTTATTCCCGAAGTTGACTTCACCACGAACCTTCTCATCTAACTTCGAAAATAGCTCCTTTTGACCACACATGTGATTGCTGCACCCGGTATCAAGGTACCAAATTTTTGTGTCCATGGTACTTGAGTCATCCATTTGGCATGCTAACACCACGTCTTCATTTGTATCGACAGCGTGCACATATTCTAGCTGCTCTTGCCTCATGTTTGCTCGACATTCGGATTTGTAATGTCCGAATTTGTTACAGTTAAAACACTTGACTTTTGATTTGTCACGTGTTTTATATCTTTTAGTGGAATTCAGATTTCCACCTCTACCTCGGGCACCTCCACGACCTCCACGACCTCGGCCACCATGATGACCTCCTCGATTTGATTGAGTGACCCGACTCTGCAGTGCTTGCTCAGAATTCGAACTAATAGACTTCTGGTTCATTCTTTGCTCATGTGAGCATAATGAACCCATCAACCGCTCCAACGTCATGGTTGATATATCTTGGCCTTCTTCGATCGCCGCAACCACGTAATCAAACCTTTCAGTCAAAGACCTCAAGATTTTTTCTACAACTCGTACATCTTGGAGCTCTTCACCATTAACCCTTAGTTGGTTAACGATGGTTTGTACACGATCAAAGTAAGCCGAGATAGATTCAGAGTCATTCATGCGTAAAGACTCAAAATCTCCTCGAAGTGTTTGGAGCCGCACCCGCCTGACATGATCATCACCTTTGTAGGATTTTTGCAATATATCCCACGCTTCTTTCGCTGTCTCAGCACTCGATATTTTTTCAAATATCATCTCCTCCACAGCTTGAAAGATCGCATATAATGCTTTCTGATCTTTCTTTCGAGATTCCACCAACGCTTCTTTCTCCTCCTTCCTCAAAGCATTGAATTCTTCAGCATCAGCTACTTCGGTATAGCCGTTCTCCACCAGGTTCCACAAATCTTGAGACCTGAATAGAACCTTCATCTGGACGGACCAGTTGTTGTAATTTTTTCCGTTCAACTTCGGAAGTTGCAACTGAACAGAACTAGTGGATGCCATTGCTAGCTCTGATACCAATTGTTGGAACCAAAAGGACTTGGAGGGAGAGAGTACACACACAAAGAGAGATTATATTACATAATATGCCTTGCAAAGGCTTAAGAGAGTACACACACTAACTTTGCTAAGCTTAAAACTCTCTCTAAAATCTCACTTTCTCACACTTTCACACACTCTCTCACACACTAAAAAAAAACTAACATAACCCTATATCTAAAAGCACTTCACCGCCTGGACTTCAAAACATGCAAGAGTTAAAGTTGAACTTTTCTTCTTGGCAGTCAAAAATTGTGGGCTACGAATCTCTTCTTCTTGCTGTCTTGAGTGAGAACAAAATATTGCTAACCACAAGTACACCTTCCTTCGTACTTCTTGAGATCTCCAGCAGCAACTATAATATTTTATTGTGTGCCCAAGACTTGTACTTTCTTCATGATTTTTCTTCTCCGGTGGCTTAGAGAGACGTGGTGCTGTAGCACACGTTTCTTTGACGGTTTACAAACCGAATAACACTTGCTTACACATAGCCAAAAAACAATTAAAAGACAAATAAGATAATCAAAACACAAAATCAATTTTACTATTTCTAACAGTCCGCATGTCGATTTTAAAGATTTATAATGAGACAAGGATACGGATGAACCTCACAAGCTGCTACCATCCAGCCCGCCCACCGTAAGCTTTGCTCTAGCACGGCCTTCGTTGATTTGGACCTGCTCTCCAATGCCCAAGTGTGCCATCAAGAGCCAAACGAAAGTCACGAGCTCGCAATGACTTGCTGCATCGGACAACAATTCCACCCAGACTTTACACATGATCTTCCACTTTCTTCCTTTTGCTTTCTCAACTCTTTGGCCAAGATGCATCCGTCGAACAAGACCGATTTGCTCCGAACTCCCTTCACATGGATTGGCTCGGCGCTCGTGTCCACGTCCAGGATTTTCTGGCAGGCGTCCTTCAATTTCCCTCCTTCCTCTGTTCCCCTCCCCTTGAAGAACTTCTTTGCCTCGGCGCATGTGTCCCGGAATCTTATCTGGCCGATGCCGGCCACATTGGACATCATCGTAGGTTGCTTGATTAGAAGGTACAACATGTAATCCGACATGATCTTGCTAAACTCCCTGTACAAATGGCGGTCCGGGCTATTGTCCTGGCTATTGTCCCGGCTATTGTTCAGGCTGTTGTCTGTGTTGTAGCAGAGTTCAGTAGCAATGTGCCATAATAGAATGCTCCGATCGTACTCAGGACCTTCAACATATTTCTTTGTCGCCTCGCAACCGGTACCCCACTCACTAAACCGGAGAACCCAATTTCCCTTAGCCTCGTATATTTCCCTTGCCATTTGTGTGTCTTCTGCGAACACCGATTTAAATTCAGCTCATAAAATATGAACTCCCACAACTTCGGAGGAAAGGGGTTCCTCGACACATATTCCAGCGAATCGAGAACTTCTTCAAGACCGACCCCTTGTGCAGCATTAGTAAAGGCCAATATCAAGGTGCGGGAAAACCAATGGGCGATAAGTGCTATATAAAACCAATTATCCAGCGCCCGAACAATGCTGTTGAAGCAAGATATCCCCAACCCGAGGATATACAAAGGAAAGATGCAGAGTTTACCAATGATCATACTGCATCGACCCTTGGGATTGCGGTCCTCATTTGGATGCTTGACAAAAGCATAGGATAGAATGGCCTTGAATTTCAGCCCATAAAGAACTTCCATCATCCCCAATTCTTTTGAGAAACAATCAAAGATCTTCTGCAAACCGAGGGAGATGGCTCTGATGAACAAAGAAGTTAACTTGAGGATTGCCCAGAAAGGTAGACCAAGACCAAACAATATTCCCCTGAGGATATATAACAAAAGGCCGAAGATTTTTCCAAAAATGGCGCCACAAGAACCCTTTTGCTTCTGGGTTTTTCTCGGACGGTCTTCAAGACAAACATATAGAAGGTTGTAAGAGTAGATGGTTTCAGACCACTGACGAAACAATATAAATGCATCCAACACCTCATACTTAACCTTGGCTATCCTTTGCAACTATGTCAAACTCAAGAGACTCCGTTGTCTGTGATTTCACAATTCTTGTACCTCCATTTGAATGACCTGGATAAGATACAAAATAACACCGAAGGGTTTTACAATCCAACTTACTTAATATTAGATTATATAACCTCACTTCTGCAAAACACTCCAAACCTTAAAATGATTCAAATCAAGCTTATGTCTAGCCACAACTCAAAACGAGTCAACGTAACATCCTTGGTAGAAATTCAGTTTAATGCATATTGGGATATTTTGCCCCATAAAAAACCTAATAAGTTAGTCATATTATATATACTCACTATCATATCCATTATAGTGCAATTACGCATTTCGGCCATACTAATTTACTTAAGATTTTTGGCATAGTAAACTAAGGGGGTGCATGACAATTCAAAATTTTTGTTCCAGAAATAGTTTTTACATTTGTAGCACTGTTTCGGAAGAGAAACCGTTTGATAAACCTATTCGGTTTTTCTATTTCGGAATATATTTCTATTCCGAAATAGGTTAAGAAAAATCGAAGCTAAAATTTTCTACTTGATTTTACGGAAGAGAAAATCGAAATAATTTCTCTTACTAAACCCTAATTTCGGTAAGTCCTCTTTCATCTCCTTTACGTCTCTGCCTCCTCCTCCTCCTCCACCTCTCCTCATTTTATTAAAAATAAAAATAAATAAAAATAAATATATTCATTTTATTCATTTAAAAATAAAAATAAATTTATTAAAATAAATAAATTATTTTTATTTATCATTTTATTTTTAGTTTACTAAAAAAATTTATTAAATTTATTAAAAATAATTTATTTATGATAAATAAATATAAATTTATTTTTATTTGCCTTGAGTTTTTTGCCAAATAATTTTTTTTTTATTTTTATTCATTTTAAAATAAATTTATTCGTAAAATAAAATAAAATAGAATAAATAAAATAAATTTATTTTTAAGGATATTTTTATTTAAAAATAAAATTACATATTTTATTTTATTTTTTATGATTTATTTTATTTTATTTTATTTTATTCATTATTTTTTTGTTACTAAATCATTTTTATTTTTATTTTTTATATTAAAGGTCGTTGGTCGCCGCCGCCGTCCGAAAGGAAGAAATTTTGTGTCGTTATCAAACGAATTTCTATTTTTAGAGTAGAAATTGTGTGTCGTTATCAAACGGTTATTTTTGTTTAAACCCTTCAGAAATGAAAAGAAAAATCATTTTACATTAAACTATTTCGGAACAGAATGGTTAATAAATGCGCACCCAAGTTACCATCCCAGAATCTTTAAGTATTTAATAAATGACCCTTTAAGCTATCCAACATTGCCATACTTATCAAAATACTCATCACTACAATCATATCTTATAATCTTTAAAATTTATCCCAACTGTTTCTTGACTTTAGTCCAAAAGAACTTGAATTTATCCAAAGATTCAAACTTTTCTTTAAAGAAATATTTGTCAATGACTATGTTTCAAAAGAAAAATTCTATACAACGTTACCATATATGGTTACCAATATCAGCATGAATGACCTTCAACAAATCAGGACATCAAATTGCAGTTTTCTTACTTATCTTAATTATCTTACTTCTACAATAGTCTACACAAGTCCTTAGGTGACTTTTAAGAGTAGACAAAATATTAACGTTATCAATCTTTTTACTCTTTTTCTAGATATATGATCAAGACGTTTATGTTATAATGCATAAGATTGTTCCTTAGGTAAATATATATTGGAAACAATATTTTAAACTGCATAGGCGACATACATAGCGTCGGAGATTAACACAATTGGTACAATCTATTTGACATATTGCAGCACCCGACTTTATTTGACTTGGAAAACATAGAAATAACATTGTTCTATACTTTAAAAGAGTAGCCACGCTCTTCTAGACATGACATGGAGACTTAGTTCCGTGTAAAGGAAAGCATATAAAGTGTTTCTCAACATTAAATGCAAACTAGAATCCATAATCCATAGTCAAAACATCTTCCACTAAATCGACATTAAACATTGTTTCCTATGATGAGTTATGATTCATTCTGCTTAGATTTATGAATCCCCTTATGGTAAATAACATAATTTATTGTACCGTTATCTAGCCACCAAGAACCGAAAGAAGCTTTTGATAGGAATTAGATTCATAAATGAATGTCAATGAATCATCAACTCCAGATTCACGCTAGGACAACCAAGTTTTATATTCATTACAGTATCCCTTATATGTCATTTTTTCCTACAAAGGTAGTAAATGACACAATTTCTCTTAAAATGTGCTATCTTGGGACTAGATTGTCAGAATGACTGATGGTTTCATAAATTCCTTTATGAGTATGCTTTTAAACTTCAAATCTACCATTTTTAGAACTTAATTCTTAGAACCATCACACCTTATGTTGAAAAATCTTCGCATTTATCCCAATTTGGCATTAGATAAGACACAATTAAAGCCACCTAGGATTTCTTGATCATTTTAGCAGTGCGGTTAGCTGGTAAGCCATTTTAAGTGTTCTTAAAGGAACGCCTTATAGATAATGAACAAATTTAATTGCCATTTTTCCAAGCAGCGACAAATATTTTCTAGTTTCATATCACTAATAGTAAGATTGCCAGTTTATTCTTAATAAAAGCAATATGAACATCTACCATTATTGTCTCCCCCCAATCCTCAGGCATGCACACATCCCTTATCTTTGGTCGATTTTAAAAGCGATATCTCAGAACGTATCGCCAACCCTTTTCATTTTAATATGCACATGCGGAAGCAATTATAATCCCACAATAAAACAATGGGATAAAAAAGTAGGGCCATATTTTTCATATTAAAATTCACAACTAAACTTTTATACAACCACACCTCAAAGTATTTTATTATACTATTTACAAAGGTCTAGTCTTACATTCAACCATTTATAAATATGGTTCATAAAGAGGATGGGATCATAGTCCTCATCCGGGTCATGGACGAAGGGAGCAGCTTGTTGGGTCTTCGAAATTTGCTGGAACGTGGGCGGCTCGGTTGACTATGAAGATGCGTGGGCGGCCAAAACTTCACTGAAGCCGAAGTGAAGCAGCTGCTGGGTTTGTTGGCCGAAGATGGAGCAGTGAAGACAGGCGCGGGCAGCTTCAACATGGCAAATGGGTCAACGGTGGAGAAGAGAATCGGTGGAGTGGCTTCGTGGGGATGGGCGGCTTCGTGGAAGGAAATGGGGGCAGGAGATGAAGCTGTGTCGTTGCTGCAATGGTTCGTGCGGAGCAAGGTCAGAGGTGGAAGCAATCAACTGCTTCGGTGGAATCGTGCGGACGTGGAGATGCTGGTAGCGGAAAAATGAAGTGGAGTTGGAGTGTTTTGTCGCTGCTGGGTGGGAGATCGTGGCAAGGAGTCAACACCGTCTTCAATTGTTGACTATGGAGGGCTGAATCATGGGCAGTTGGCAGCTCGGTGGAGAAATGTCGGTGGTGGATGCAGGCGAGATGATGGGCAGCTTCGGTTGCAGAGAAAATGAAAGTAGAACAAGAGAAATGTGAAGAAGACGGGGCGAAGGAGGCGTGATCAAGAAGTTGCCGTAGGGGAGGAGATAAGTCAAGAAGAAAATATCCAATTCCTCATCATAGCTTAGGCCAAAAGTCCACATATATATCCCTGGCACTGATGGCATGCCCCCCCCTTAATACTTTCCACCCAAAATTTCCACTAAAATAGTCCAAATTGAAGCTAAACCCTTCCCATGGATCCGAATTTCATAATTTAAGCTTCGATTTCTTTACTCAATTCCCCAAATCGAGGTCCGATTTCGATGAAGAAAAATCCCGCCCAATTTTCTACCAGTCCTCGACACTCAAAGGCTTGATTGGAAGTCCAAATTTCCTTTAATTTGGCCCGTGAATTTCCGCTAATTTTCCGTAACTTCTAAATTAAATTTCCGTAAAAATTTCGAAATCTCTGAAAATTATTCAGAGAATAAGTCGACAGTCCTAAAATAGATTATGATACGATAAAACTTTCAATTTCTGAAATCGGACTTGAATTAGCAGTTAATTTCCATTCGGCGCGTTTTTAGCATGACCTAAACTACCGAATAGTTTTCAGAACTTTTTAATACAAATAACCCATGATTGATTTTATTCGAGCCACAATGAACCCACTCGACACATTGGCGACTCTCGATTGTTGTAGAAATCTTGAGAATTCAAATATGGACATAGGGTACCAAAACGATAGAGAATTTAGTCTAGTGTCGGCCGACAAGAATTTTCCAATTTAGTGGTGTCACCCACGATTAGCTACACATCTCTGTCGAGCCGACCTGTCTCTAATCTCTAATCAATTTACGTCTGTGCCGTAATGATCTCAGCAGATGAACACAGTCGAGCAGCCGATTCCTGGTCAAATTCTCAAATCTATTTGTCTTGAAATTCTTAATGGTTTCCCAAAATAGTCTAGTTATTTCGAGAGTGATTAGCTTTGAGAACAGCCCTATAGACGCGTCAATGAAAAGCCCGATTTATTCAGTAGAACATGGTCGAAAAACCTGGGTTGTCACAATTATCATCTCAAATAGAAAATCCTATTCACTACTTAAAATTTGACCAGCAGGAACATTAATCACAACAGAGTTGCCATTACAGAGAATGTAATTTAATAACAAGCAATTTGCATCATGTGAGTATAGTATAACTTGAAAACCTTATAGGTACACATTCTAAGAGTTACACACGTCATCATATAAACACATTTAGGCAAAATACATGATATGTAATTGCACGCTCTCCATATGATAGCGGTCATGAGAATATATTCTAACCTTTTGTGAATTCACCACCTTTGGGTGTATGAATTACTAGGGTGGTGGTGACTCTCCTGTTCCTCCAGGGTTTACTTCGCCGTGAAGCGGCGCACGGAGGTTCCCTGGGTACAAAAAAAAAAATACTAGGGTCAATCACTCCTCAACCATATGCTATACATGCATCTATTCATGAACTAATACACAATTACCTCCTTTGGGAGTATAATCATGCATTAAAATAGGAGATATCTTATCATAATATGAGACTGATATTTCTCAAATCTAATCAAGTGGGGCCATTTTGACAATTGCAACCTAATTGAATCATTGAAACTCTATCATATCAGAGATATAAAGTTTATGACTCACATTCACCTTATACATGCGATTTTAAACCTAGTGATAGGAGCAATTCATTACTAAAATCACATGTCATACCAATCTCATTACTCTATTTATTAATACACACTAAACCTTATACATGTTATTAATGAATCAATACTTTACATAATTTTTATGTGATGACATACACGTGAATTCAAAATTTTCGAAACTATAGGGAAATATATGAAAAATGCAAAAATACCCCTAAAAATTATGTACTTTAGGGTTTCATTTGCATTTTCACATCCATAAAATTATTAAACATATAAAATAAATATATTACAGTGTAAAAAACTTCAATACAAGCATGTTGGCGTAAACCACACACCAAACGAATGCCACACCCACCCTCACGCGCCATCGAAATGTGTGGTGCATGAGATACATGTGCATGCATCTTAACCGGCCAAGAAAGCCGGTCGAACCAAGTAGACCGATTTGATCGGTCAACGGTTCGACCGGTCAATGACTCGACCAGTCCGACTAGTCACTAGTCAACTTGGGTTGGGTCAACCCGGTCAAACCAAGTCAGGTCACCCAGTCAACCCACGTCGAGTCAACTTGTCGGAGAATGACATCATCGACACGGAGTGACGTCATGCATGACTTCATCCCGGTAATAGCGATGTTGCGAGTCGGCGGGGTGATGTCATTGATGATGTCTCCCACCGCCATAGGCGGTCACGCACTGGGCGCGTGAGTGGACACGTGAGCTTGCACGGCAGCGCGTGGCTTTGACTCCCAACTATGTCTTGGCACGTGGAGGCATATGAGGCGCTTTTTGGCGTCTTCTAGAAGCACACAACCCATCAAAATCTTCATTTCAATGAGTAGAGTTCATATATATGATCAAATCTCACTTTTACTGGACCAAAAATCACGAAAACAGCCAAAACGGCCCAAAGGAAGGTCAAATCCGAAATGCTTATCGTCGGCGCATTTGGCCTTCACCAGAGGTGTGCTACCCATCGAAATGCTTGGTTTGACAAGACGAGTCCAAATATGTTTTCAAAATCAAGTTTCAACAGAGAAAATTTCCAAAATGGGCCAAATGCAACAGTTTGAGTTCTAGGCTATGAGGCTCTAATATCAATTGCTTGCCATATAAGTAGTATCCCAGGATCAACATAGCTAGACACTCAAACATTTTGGAGAAGAATATGAAAATTTGCATACCAAATTTGGAATCCATCATTCTTTATTTGGAATGGCAACGATTTGATGCTCAGACAACGAGCCGACGCTCAAGTTCTTATTGTTGTGCCCCGAACCCCAGGGACGCGCACATCTCTTGGCGGTCGATATCACTGACCCATTCTTTTTATCTTTCAATTAAGCACATACGGAAGCGAATTAAATAAACACCCAACGAACCATTAAACACATGGATAGTAAAACATGCTAATAATTTTTCACAAACCACACTTTATAAACATACCAAGTTAGCCCTACAAAGTTATATACAAAAGGTCCGTCTCAATAAGAGGTCTTAACCGACCTACACCCCAGATCCCTCTGACTCCAGCACTGGATCCTCCATGACACCATTTGGGATGTCGATGTTCATGGGGTGAGCTACCTGCCATCCTTGGTTTCGATAGTAGGTTTGTCAAAACCTTGCAAAAAACCCTCCCGAGCCTCGTTATGCTCGTTAATGTACCATGCTTTGAAGCAATGGGGTATCTAGTGACGGAGGCCCTTATTGACCCAAATAATGGTCACAACTAACTCACGGGTCTTAGTGGTCTCGGGAATAGGTAAAAAGGAGGACTCATAGTTTATCTCCTTCGGCACCCCAAAACGAACGGGATGTTTCTCCATACTAAGGACCTGAAAAATTGTTAACCACGACAAGGTGAGATAAATCTCAGTGAGTCAAAACCCTAAACCCCGATTAGGACGCAAATTTGCATCAAAGACGGTTCTAAACACGCACCATATAGAACTTACCTCACCTTGGCACGTCCCTGCATGTTAGCTCATCACACATGCCAATATCAATGTAATCGGTGTAATTTAATAACCGGAACCCATCATTTCAATCACAAGGGTCTCGATTTTAAGGTAAAATCATTATAACACGTCTCATACCATGCCACACAATTTAGCCCCATAATCAAGCGTAGCTATCACAACCATTTAAGCGTGTTCCAATTATTATGACCCAACAGCCATGGCCAACTCAACAGTCGGCGGTCGTCCGGCGTAACTGGGCATCGTTGCGCTTTGTCGGGCACGGCAACGTCCAGCACTACACGCCCAGATGACATTTCATAAAGGAGCATCGGCCCGGCCTCCACTGTGTCTGGCATCCATTGATGTGGAGCATCTAAACTTAATCAGGCATCATTTCCCCAACTCTCATCAAGTGACGGGTTTCGATAGTGATCACAAGTGCACACATACTTGGTCAAGAATACCGTGCTTTGTATTTAAATACCTCGAATTCAAATAATGAATTCGGCTACTTTTCTTCATATTAAAAATTCCCGGTAAAATAATTGTGCGTTGCCACATATTTAAATCAAACAATTACACATAGTATGCTCCCATTTAAAAATTCAACGATTTTATATAGTATATAAAATTTTGGTGTCAAAAATCGATGCCCGGTATTTTTCTATTTAAATGCCATAAAATCAAATTTAGTAATAATAATCAATAATTACTACCAAGCACTCAATTGCACACATAAGTAATCAAATCAAGTATAGATTCAACCATGAGAAAGAGCGTAAAATTTCACTAAACGGCTAATCTGTCACAAATTACACTAATTATAATTAATTAAATAATGTTCAATTAGTTAAATTAATCCAATTTAATTAACCTAACCATGGTTAACTAATTTAATTTTAAGTTAACTAATCTAACCTAAGGTAGCATAGCCTAACTAAACTAACCACCTAACCAAACTAACCTAACTAATCTAGTTACACTAATTAGGATTAACTACTAATCCTAATTAATACTAATATAACCTCCTAAGCGCAATTAATTATCTAATCAAGGATTAGGGAGTTAATTCACCAAATTAAGATGGCGGCGGGTTCATGGCGACAACAACGCGACAACGGTGAGGATTTGAGACTACAACGTCTCCAATGGAGCTCAACCGGCAATTGAAATCAACCCTATTAGTCTCAACCAAAGGCTGAGATTCGATTATGTGGGCTGCCCTAATCTCAGCTGTTGGTGTTCAGGGAAGTTGCGAACGGCTGGACTGGGCGGCTAGCAGCTAGGCGAAGTTGTGGAGATGGCAAGTTGGCAGTTGGGTAGTGAAGGTGGGTTGGATGAACGGTGGTGTGGCCTGGATGGATGGAGCTGAGGCAAACGACAGCTCAAGATAGGGGATGCTGCTTGGCGGACGTGAGGTGAAGCTGCTAGTGGGGCTGCGACTGTGGCATGACTGAAGTGGGCTGTTGGCGTGGTTTGACGGTGGGTGAGGGTGCACAAGCGTGAGGCAGCGAAAGAGAGGAAATGAAGGGGAATGAACGTGAAAAGAAAATGAAGAGAAGAAGAAAAAGAAGAAGAAGAAGAAGAAGAAGAAGGGCCGTTCTGCAGGAGGGCTGGTGGTGCACGCATGGGGGGAAAGAAGGGGAAGGAATGGAAGTCAAAGTTGCAGCCAATGAGGGACTTGGCAAAATATCAAGCCACTCATTGCTAAAGCCACAAAGTCTTCATGCCAAGAAGTCAAGGGCTCCTCCAATGGTCATTTTCCTTTCATTTCCTCACAAACAAAGCCTTTTAGGCAACCAAATAAAGCAATAAAGCAGCCCATCCGAATTTCCATTGCTTTTATGTTTTGCCCGAAATTGATTTTTCCGTAAAATTCTGAACTCAACGAAATTTCTCCGAAAGATGAGACGATATCCTAAAAATGAATCGTGGCATGCTTGAACGTCCAATTCCCAAAATCAAATTCAATTTTGTGGTTAAAATCGACCGAACGCGATTTTAATACAACCTAACCTATTGGTTAGCTTTGAGAGATTTTAGTGCATTTGACCCATAGTTGATAATTTTCTATCCACGTTTGTGCATCTCCGACTCGTAGACGACTTTCGATTGTCGTAAAATAGCAAGGTTTCAATTACGTGTCTCGAGTATAAAATTGATAGAAAATTGGGTTATTGTCGTTCGATGCGAATTTCACAATCATGCGGAATCACCCACAACTCAATTACATGTTTCCGTCGAATCGACTTATATCCGATCTCAATTTAATTATAACGGTGTTGTATTGACCTATGCCGATTATTACAGTCGAGCGATTGATTTTCGATTGAATTTTCTAGTCTGCCACGTTTATATCCCTTAACAGCCTCACCTGATAGATTAGTTAACTTGTGAGGGGCCAGCTCATAGTAAAATGACCTTAGGCGTGTCGACGAAACAACCATTTCACATTATCGAAACGAGATCAAATTTCCGAATGTCACAGTTATCCTCTATGGCCCTCGATTCTTGGCTTGATAAGATCGTCACTCACAATTTGTCTTATGTGAGGTAAGAGAAAGTTCATGGATGAATGAGGGCTAAATGAGGGACCTTATCGCTATTTATAAAGTTTTGGATGGGCCTTCTCATTACGGGTTGAGCCCAACTCGGTCCACACAAATCAGGCCCATATTTGACTATTAAGAAAACCTTACGCCTTACCTAATTAGATCAATATTGTAAAACGGTAAATTATAATCTCAATTAATGTAATCAAGATCAGGAAAACTCTTACAGCAAGTTCTCTAGGTTTTTTAATTTTTCTTTCTTTGGATTACTTTACATCCCCAGTCCCTTGATTCAACGAATCTCCATTACAGAATCGTATATGAGGTTTCCTGAGTCATGGCATATGTCAATGAATCGAAAATTAAACGATTACTAGGCATGATCTTACCTTTTCAAGCGCCCGATATAGTGTCGGACCATGCAAAACACAATGCCAGTTTGATCACCTTACTTTGGACGCAAGACCGACCGTCGCCATGCAAAGAGGAAAAGAAAATACAGTCCACGATCACTCGTGCTTTCGGAATTACTCCATTCCTTGACCTAGACTTGGAATAAATGAGTGGCGACAAGCTATAGTTTGTTGAGATACTCTTGTGAAATAAGAATACCCCTTGCTGGCATCTTATTAGACCCTTGAAGATAGGGACAAAGGCAAAAGTTGACTGACTCCAGACTTAAAGCAGGCGATAATTCAATGAGCAGTGGCATCGCACTGACGAATATTCAATTAGTGGCCTCGTGATTCCTGAAAGCAGACTCCTTTACTAATTGATGGATGGTCCACGGTCTGCATCTTCATCAAAGATGTCTTCGGATCAAGTTTGTCATAATCCCATGGATCCGTCGGTGGTTCAATCATTACCGATAACTTTAACGAGGCACCGTCACTTCAACGATTTTCAAAGAAAATTAATTGAAAAGATTATGTTATGATTTCGAGTAAATTTATGATTAAATTAGCAAAATTTGAAAGTTCGAAATTGAATTAACATATGCACAATTAGTTTAAAATATATTGGATAATTTTCCCTTTCAATCCACTTGTCGAACATGAGTCGCAGAGGCGGAAAAAGAGGGGTTGGATCCGTTTTTGATCATATTCGGAGGAGAGTTATTTCGGCTTATAAAATGTCCAATGTGAGGATCAGTTGGAGTACACAACTTGGTCGTCTTGCGACCGAAAGGCAAATAACCATATCCTGGTTTTCACTCCTCGATCAGAACTTGACCATAGTGTGATCAAATTTGTGGACTTTTCGTGAAAAAAGCTGGTTGTGCGGTTGCAAAAGTGATTGAAAAGCAGGAAACTTAAAATATCTGGGAATTGAAAACATTTGCGAAATCAAAGTATTAGAGGTATAATTTTCACCTGGAATAAAAACTAAATGGGAATTTTCTAAGTTTTTATTATTTGAAAAAAAAAAAAACGGAAAGTAATATGTTCATGTTGCAGTAGTATATACGAAGCATGGAATATGGTATCCTTCGGTTATGGGCATTTTTCAACTAGCATAGCTTAATAATCTGCACTAAATGCTACTATCAGTCTTAGGCATGAATCATCCATACATACATACACACATAGGCATATACGAATTCGTATACACCTGGTCCAATCCAGCAGAAGATAATATAGAACGGGCTCTCGTTGTAGTTGTGATTGTGATGTCTCTTATTAAATTCACATAGGCATGTGGGGATGCCTCTTATTAAATTCATGTTTGTCATCTCCCGCACTGTCAAGGACATTTAAAAGTTGAAAAAGGTTTCCGTGTGCAACATCAACTTTCTTGTTAGGTGAGCTTCGGCCTCTCTTCTGTGCAGAAATATACGGACACAGAATAGAACCCTTCTGGTTCTGTGTTCCGTGGTCACTGATCAGACAAAATTTTACCTACAAAGAGCTGAGCACGAGTTCCTTCATAAAGACAATCTTTTGAAGCATTTTAAGGAGTTGATATGGCTCGGGAGATTGACGATTTTTTACTGGAGAAGTTGAGGAATGGGCTTCAGCCTAAAGACGGAAAGCGATCGAGAATAGCCTTCTCGGGTCAGCTAGAGGAATTGAGGACTCTGATTGAGGAAAAGCTGAAGTCGTCCACAAGGGATGAAAAATCTATCAGGGACAATCTTTACTCCCTCAACAATGTCCTGACAGAGTGCCAGTCACTATCCAAGAAGCAAATCATTGCCAACATTCAGATTAGGAGGAGTCTGAATAAGATCAAGGAGGATCTGCAGAGGATTCCTGACCCGAACACAGGTGGAAATAACAACAATCCACAGGGTAAAACCGAAGAAAGCTCATCGAATGACAAAGATAGCTTCCTTCAAGTTTCGGGTGGGTCACAACATCTGCAGAAGTTCAAAGGATTCGAGGTCGAAATTGAGTTGCTGGAATCTTTAGTCCAGAAAAAAAGTTCTGAGAAATTCAAGGCAATTGCCATAGTTGGGAGGGCCGGGATTGGTAAAACAACACTATGCCAACTGTTCTTTGACAAAGAAGCAGAGAAAGAGATCAAGAAATCGAACAAGAAGGAAGAGCAAAAGAAGACGAACAAGGAAGAGTCAACGCAGAAACTGAACAAGGAAGAAAAAATGAAGAAATCCAACGAGGAAGAAGAACAAAAGTACTGTCCTAGAATTTGGGTGAGCATGTCGAGGCAGCCTGATGAGGAACAAAAGGTGGCAATAATTAAGAGAATGTTGACACATCTAGGTGTTGAAGAGGAAACCATTGATTCTGCATTTTCTGCTCGTAATCTGAGGGGAATTGTAGGTTTGCTTCATCAGCAACTTTGGGGGAAGAAATATCTTATTGTTCTGGATAATGCTCGTGAGGACGAGGAGTGGTACCATGAATTGGGTTCCCACTTGGTCCATGGCGATAACTGGGAAGACCGCCTTGCCTATGGATTCCCAAAAGGGTATGGAGGCACAGTCATCGTCACGACCAGGAACACGGAATTGGCTATGAGAATGGTTGGCGAGGAGAATCTGCATAGGATCATGCCACTTTCAGACGATAAAGTTTGCTGGTCAATATTTCGAGATTCAGCTAAGGAAAGTCACGGTCGAAATGATCCCCCACATGATGAAAAACTGAAAGAAGAGGTCTACAGAAGATGTGCCGGCATTCCATTAGCTGCCAAAGTCATGGGTCAGATTATGAACAAACAACTTCAGGAGGGATCTGCAGAAATTGCGAATTCTGCAGGAATAGTGTAGCTTCGTTGTTCATTGTAACGTCTGTTTGCTTTAGCATCACGAGAAACACTTGTCTTTTGATTTTGGATAATCTGTATTTCCAGAAACTGGAGTCGACTTGTTGGAACAAGATTTCTTTTTCATGCTTGGTTCATTCAGTAATTGTGCAAGAAAGAGTAGCGGATGGCTTTATATCCAGAATGCCTGATCTTGTCAGCGTGCACGACACATTCAGCGTTTAACTAATTCAAGAGATTCAAAATCACTTTGATTGATTGAAATGAAACCAAGAATGCGGTCGATTTCTTATGAAGTCTAGCTGTTGACACGACTAGAGTGAGTTTTTCCTCTGCGTTCTCATCATTTGTCTCGAGAGAATCTTGCAGTACCTTAACATGGAAGACACCAACACCAATGTTTGTACACAGAAGGTTTCCTGCTGGAATCAATCGGAAGCTTAGTCGTGTACTTCATCTTTTCGAAACATACTAAGCCATATTGTTACTAATTCAAAAGGCAAGGTAAATCGGAACATGAAATCATCTCAAACAATGTGAATTGTTTGTGTTGAGATATGTTTCGAGTTTGAGGCCGAAAATAAAATGTTCACAATTTACATGGTTTTCTTAATTGGAGTTGGTTTCCTATTTGATGGTTATCTTGGTTAAGTAGGTTTCTTGTTTTTGGATCCGATTCTTGTCTATATAGGAAGTTAGTGTTCTTAACGAAGAATACCCAAGAGGAGTTTGTGCCCGTGATTTACATCCAAAGCTTTTGAAGCCGTAAAAATCTTGTGTCAAGATTTTGTGTGATTCTTTTGAAAGGTTGAGAGATCATATTGTGAGAAATTGTAAGGCCAAAATACTATGACAGTTGCTTGACATAATTAAAGATTGAAAAAATTGAGAGTGTTTAAGTGACTCGAGCGATTACAATCTCCATTTTTGCTACACTCTTGTGATGGAGGTCGCACTAATCAAACCGCATAAATTTGGTACCTGATATATTTTCTTGTAATGCTCATGTATTGTTTGATCACCTATTTTTCGAAATAATTTGCATGGCTGTACTAGAAGCTAACACCCAATTGCCAAGTCCAAATCAAATCCTTCCTTCTCCCAAACAAATGTTTTGCGAGTCTTTCTTGACTAGTAATCAAATTGAGTTTACTTAAAGTATTATCTATCTATGTAAGGTTAATAAATCAAGTACGATCGATCAAGGATAGATTCGGATTACTGCTTACCCCTATCAGCTAGTATCTTATATAGACAATCAAGCATAAGCTTGGTATTTAAAATTGTAATTTTCACCTATTTCTCTAAACAACTACCGATCAACTTGTAATTATTATTGTATTAAAATTTGCATTTCTTAACCGGCCTATATAATTAACATGTGCATCCACTGATCAGCGACTATAAAATAGCAGTAGCCTTGAACTTTCTGCTGGATAAACGGTAGAAACATTTCACTCGACTAAAAATTGAAAAATAATTGTATTGCCATGCTTCAAAGTCGAAAACTTGCACTTTTCTAGGATTAGTAATATTGCAACCCAACTCCTAAAAACGCAAATACCTGGAATCTATCCCGCTATAAATAATGCACTTGGAAAAACACTTAAAAAACATGTTGAGGCAACAAAATTTAAATTAATGTTTGGATGTTTGTGTTAACCGTTCAAGTTGTTATTATCTTTATTCCATATAAATAAATGAATAATGGGCTAAGGTGGCCTTGCCCGCAGTCATGGTGGTCTGGGCAAGGTTGCCTTCGCCCATGGCACGGCCCCCACCAGCACCTACGCCGCAGCTCGTTGGCCACCGGAAAAAAATAAAAGAAAGAAAAGAAAAATAATAAAAAATAATTTAAAAGATGCTATAGAAATTGAAAAAATAATCCACGTCAATATCGGCTATGCCATGTAAGATGACTAACATTTATGGTTGCACCATGTGGGACGACCGATATTTACATAAACAATTTCTAGCTAAAATTTGTCAACTTAAATATATGGGCAAATTGTCAAAAAATTTTAAGACTACATTTGTCATCTTTTGAAAGGTTTATGATTAAATTTACATAAATATAATAAGTTTATAACTTTTTGTGGTAATTATCCCATCATAGAATATTACATCATAGCAAAGAATATTGACATTTTGGCGACACTACCCCTGTCCATGTTTTTGGATTATGTGAGGAACTTTTCAATCTAGCTGAGTTCATGTGTTCTTACTTGCATTTTGAAAATTATTTGCCTTTCATTTAGGGTTTATTCTTTAAAGAACATATTTTCATTCCTAGTGCATGTCTGAATACTAGAAATGGGAGAATTACCAAAAAAGTACTAAATTTATTATAATTGTGTCAATCCAGTCCTAAATTTTGTTGTTGTCATTTTTTTTTTCCTAATTCAGTTATAAATCTTTTGCGATTGTGCTAGTTCATCCAGCCAAATTGGGTCGATTGGCGCTGGAATGATGACATGGATATTTTTTTCATAATTTTTTTTCTCTTTTTTTCCCCTTCTTCCTTCTTCCTTTGGCCAATGGCAAGCCTCGCCATTGGCTAGCGAGGTTGACCTGACCAGCCCTTGCCTCTAGCCAATAACGACCAACTGGAGTAAGAAGGAAGAAGGACAAAAAAAAAAAAAAAAAGACAAAAAGGAAAAAAAAATTAGTAAAAGATTTGAAAAAAAAATTAATAAAAAATTGCAATCGATGCTAGCTAGCCAAATTTGGCCGGATGGAATGAATTAATATAATTATAAAAAGTTCAGGATTAAATTGGTTACAAAAAGTCTAGGATTTAATTGATACAATTACAATATGTTTATAATATTTTTGATCATTTCCCCACCTAGAATGTGCCCCATGCTTTGAGCAAAAATAAACTACACTTGTAATAATTAAGCTACAACCATTTGCTTTTAAGAATAATTTTTTTTTTTGTGTGAAATGTTGTCCGTAGTTACCTATTAGAACCACTTTTACCAAGATCAAAGTGAAAACAATTCATCATGAGGTGGTTAGATTTTGCATCTCTACTAGTCACTAACATTGGAGAAAAAACTAGTCCAAAATAAATTTTCGTCCTATGACAAATATCTATTCTAGTGAAGCGTCTCATTTTCATAATGCCACGAACAATGAGCAATAAAAAAATGTATTTAATTAATATTTACTCTTCATCTAATGTAATTACAAAATAATTGTTCTTGTTAATCATATGAAACTTCTTGGATATGATAATATTATTTTCACATGGGAAGTTTAATGTGTTTTTTCATAGGAAAAGTGCATTTAAAGTCCTAGAACTTGATACGAAATTGTAATTGAGTTCTAAAACTTTAGAAAAAGTGTAATTATGTCCTAAAAATTATCGCAAAAGTGCAATCGAATTCTAAAATTTCAAAAAGTACAATTAAGTCTTGAACAATTGAATCTTAAAACCTTCAGAAAATACTATTGATGAAAGTATTTTAGTTGATCAATTTAAAAATTTTAGGACTTGATTACGCTTTTTGAAATTTTTAGGATAAATGGCACTTTATTAGCAAGGTGTTAGGATTTCCAATTCATTTATTCCGGTTTTTTGTTTGGCTAGTCCAACGTGTTATCGCATGGCGACATGCGACGTGCGACTCGCGTGACGTGGCGTTAAGCTGTGCTCTCCCTCTCCGACTCCCTCTCCCGCGGCGGCCATGAGTTCCCTCGGCCGCGTCAGCTTGGACTCCTCCTCCTCCTCCAGCTCAGCAGCCAGCTCGGCGAGGAGGAGACCCGTTGACCTCGCATTCCGTTCATTTCGTACCACCACCCGCTTCTCCGTCTCCTTCTTCCTTCTCTGCTGCTGCTGCCGTGTTGATTCTTGGAAGATTCAAACTCAACTCTTCAACCCCTTTCACCTCTATCGTGTCCATGGAGTCGACCACGCCGTCGGCGCACCACGTTCAACTTCAACTCTCAGATCACGGAGACATCCAAGACGTCAAGCCCATCATTTCCCGGTTGCTCAAATTCGTCTCTGAAGTAAAGGACTCTCTTCGTGAGCCTGAGCCCCAGAGCGAAGACGGCGCTGTCGCCCCCGAGGAGAAGAAGATCGAGGCCAGGGAGGACGGCGGTGGCGGCGGCAAAACCATCAGCTGCTGTGGCGGCGTGCTCGCCGGCGACGACAAGAAGGGAGTCGGCAGCAAGGAGGCCGAATCGGTTACGGACGGCGGCTCCGGGAAGCCCAGCGGCACCAACGGAGGCGGAGGCGCCGGCGGCGGCGACAGCAAGGGAGGCGCGAACGGGAGCGCGAGCGCGAGCTCGAGCTCTGGTGGGAGCAATGACGAGCTGTGGAATAAGGCGGAGAAGTTGCGGAGAGACCTCAATTACATCGAGCGCGCGCTGATCAAGTTCAGCGACTTGGAGGCAGGCTTCTGCAGGCAGTTTAAGGACATTGACAAGCAACGCCTTCTGCTGGATCAGATCCTGACTAGTATGGCTCAGGTTCAGAGAAACACGAGCGCGACCGGCAGTCAGCAAGTCCCCGACAAGTTCCGCTCCATCAGCGATATGGTAACGCGTCTGAAACTCCAGATTCCTTCCCTCAGTAAGCTGTCCGCCTCTAATACTGGTGCTCATCAATCGGATGAGGGGTTCGTGTTCGACGCATACTGCATTGTTGGCGGCGAAACGCCGAGACAAAACATGATGAAAAAAGTTCTGGGTACCCCTGCTTTCAAAGAGTTCTTCAATGATCTTTCGTGTGTTTTTGAGGGTCTCGACCGGAGGTCGAAGCTATGCTTGCTGTGTTTCTCTGTGTTCCCTGAGAATGCTCTATTGAGGAAGAGGCTTCTTGTGAACTGGTGGATCGGAGAGGGTTTGGTGGATCCTGGGGAGGAGAGTGTTGATGCTATTTTCAAGGAGCTCGTTGCGAAAGGTTTTGTCGAACCCGTACTCAAGAAATGCAAAGTCATAGGATTCAAGATGGATCCTTTGGTCCGCTTCGTGGTTATTGACATTGCGGAGAAGATTCGGTTCTTTAGTTTCAATTCGATGGGAGTTCCCACTGCAGACTTCTCGTGGTCTTACAGAGCATGCTTGGTAAGAAGTGAAGGAAAATCTTCACGGGAGAGTTTGACAAAAAGTGAGGCTAATCTGGACAAACTGCGAACCATATTCAACGTCAATGATCCTTATCCTGATTTTAAGCTGGATTGGTTCTCGAAGCTGGAAAATCTCAATGTACTATACCTTGGGAGTTGGCAAGATTTTGCCAAGCATCATATAGAAGTTGAGGACTCGGAATTCTTGAAAGGGCTAAAGCACATGAAGCATCTTCAATTCTTGAGTCTTCAAGGTATTTCTAGAATTACGGAGCTCCCAAATTCCATTTGCAAGCTCATCAGCTTGAAAATCCTGGATCTTAATGCATGCCACAATTTAGAGTTGCTTCCTAAGAACATAGGTGCACTGAAGAAGCTGATGCATTTGGATATATCACAGTGCTACTTGCTGGATCACATTCCGAAAGAGCTTTCTTTCCTCACTCAGCTCCAGGTTCTTAAGGGCCTTGTCATTGGTGACGGGATCAGCAGCGACTCATGTTCACTTGAAGATTTGGCAGGATTGCTGAAGTTAAGAAAATTGAGCGTCTATACAGGGAATGTAAAATTTCCAACAGACAAAGAGCTAAATGTACTGCGAGATTTTGAGAATCTTGAGAAGTTAACGATAGAGTGGGGAGGGAAATGGTTTGAGGGAAAGCAAAATGAGAATTCTAAACAACTGAACTCTCCATCAAGCTTGAGTGATGCAGGCAGGGTCAAGATGGCAGACAAAACAAACAGCACAAAAACTCCGCAAGACAACATTTCAGCCCAACCAAATGAACCTCATCAACCAGCACAGACAGCTTCTGCAGTAGGGAGAAAACTCAGTAAGAAATTTACCTTAAGGAGAAGCATTACTCAGACCTCTTCCCTGAATGCAGGAGATACCAGGAACTTGCAGAAATTGGAGCTCCATTGCTTTCCAGGAACTGTTGCTCCTTCTTGGTTGATTGAAGGCAAATTGAAGCCACAAAAGTCTCTTTACATAAGTGGAGGAGATCTCCAGACACTAAGCATAATTCAGAACAAAAGGATAACATGGAATGTTAAGATATTGTGTCTGAAGTTCTTAAGTAAACTGAGGATGGATTGGGGAGATCTGGAGAAGTCATTTCCGGAGCTAATTTACTTGGAGAAGGTCAGATGTCCCAAGCTCACTTTGTTCCCCTGCGATGAGAATGGAGTTTGGTTGAATAGAAAAATGGAAGCTAAAAAGATGGCAGAACCGGAATTGGGTTTGTCTTGGTCTTTTCTTAAATGTAAGGATACCACTTATCCTATCCCTGTTTCTTCTTCCCCCTCTAAATGATAATAGTTTGTGGTTCAAATGTGAGCATTCCTAGAGGAAGTGGACTGCCTGATGACCATTATGGAACTTCTAAACTACTAGTAGTTGTTTGCAGTATCGAGTATCATTTTGCTCTGTTTACATTCTGGTGATGCAATGGAAGTCGTTTACCTTTACATTTGAGGATAAACTTTCAGTCAAATTCAGAGAGAATGAAATCTTACTTGGTCTCAGGAGTTATGGGGAATTTCATCACTCCAAGTGAAAGTGAGACTGTATTGTATTTTAAGCAAACTGGATAACTATGCTTATGGCTTAGTTCATACTTAGTAGCAGCAAACTCAACCCATCTAAGGCTTTTGTTCAGCTATCAGGCATCATTAGTTGCAGGATTCAGAAACTGCTAGACTGCATTGGTTGTTGTACTTATCTGATCAATGAAGCAGTTTTGATTATTGCCTGTTTCTAAGTTACGCTGCATGAAATAAAATCTCTGTTGATGGTTGGCTTTGGAGTACATAGTTCTCCTGTCAGGGAATTCTTTGGCTTTTGTTCAGCTATCAGCTATCATTGGTTGCTGAATTCAGAAAATGCTAGACCACATTGGCTGTTGTATTTATCTGATCAGTGAAGCAGTTTTGATTATTGCCCATTTCTAAGTTATGCTGCTCAGATAAAATCTCTGCGGATGGTTTGGCTTTGTTTTTATGTCCACCTTACATAGTTCTCCTGTCAGGGGACTCTTTGCATTCACTTTGTGAAGCTGCTAACTTTCTGAGTGCTAATCTCAGTGATTATCTGTAAACTACACACTTGGAGATATGCTGCCTGATAATAACTAGTTAACTGTGAGAAAAAGGAATCCCCTAATATGGATTTCACAGTGGCCATTATCAGTCCTGAGGACATATGCTCATCCACTAGTCACAATTATGGTAACCTCATACATCCATCACTACTACAGTGTTCTTGAATTCTTGTGTTGTTTCCCATAGGGAGGAACGTTTCTTGGACTACTCTATAAGTGTCTTATTTTGAGCAGCAAATGCTCACATGAGACGATAGGCAGACTTCAATAATTTCATCTGCTGTGTCTCATTGAAAAGTTGAGAAATTTTGGTTTGTCAAAAACACAGCACTGGGCTTGGATAGACAATATTACCCTGCAAAAGTGGAGACTGCATTTGAAAGAAATTTATCGAGAAAGACTCACAAAACATACAGTTGGGAGAAGGAGAATGCTGCTGCGTGAGTAGAGAGAGGAAGCAATTACTGAAAGAGTCAGGGATTTGATTAGAATTGGCAATCAGTTGTCAGGTTCTAGTGACTTGCTTACAGCTATGCAAACCATACGATTTGGCATGTTTTGAAAAGACAAAGTACACAACTACGCTTCTGATTGATTCCAGCAAGAAACCTCCTGTGTATAAACATCGGTCTCGATGTCTTCCATGTTTTTTCTTTTTGGTCAGAGATGTCTTTCATGTTAAGGAACTGCAATGTTCTTTCCAGAAAATTGATAGTACCCACTTTAGATCCTATTTGAAATTTTCCCCGAAAAGGAAGACTCCAAACCGTATACATCTGCAAGGAACCCCATTTTCCAATTTTGGTGCATGCTGAGGACATCAGTTTCATGAAATGAACCTAATGTACTGCAAATGATTTATTTTGTTGCACCTCTTCATTTGATAATCTTTAATTTGTTCCCCACAAAAGAAACTCTCCTGGTTCAAATTCCTCAAATGAGGTGCGCTCTTAAAATCAGACTTTCCGGAGGACTGAATTGCATATTCTGAGAGGATACATCAGCTACAAAGTTACAGCATCATCCGTCTAGAGTCAACCATGTTGATCTGTTGGTTAGAAGTTCCTAGCAGCAGAGTAATACATGTGCTAGAATCAATTGAAGATTTTCTCATTTGATTCACCTCCCTTGTCAAAGCTGTCGTTAGCATCATGTCATAAGACAAATTCTTTAGGAACCGTAAATAGAAATCTTGCACATGATCATGAAGGTAAGGCAGAGAAATTTAGGCACAAAATCTTCAGAAAGTGCACAGTTTCTCATGAATTCACTTTGTATGACTTTGGAGATTCCTCCCAAGTTGTGATCAATTTCTGTTGCTGCTAACAGAATGCCACACATCTACACAATTCTTTTTTTTAAAACAGATTTCCCACTTTATATAATTGAGAATCGACGCTCTCATTTCAAGCTGTTTATGAATAACTTCATTCTGATGATGGCCCTGGCAATCATGGTTGATCATGGAGAAACAGAATAATGCAGTTTTTTAGGCACATGTCTAGTGTTAAGTGACTTTGAAACAAGAGCAAACTAATGTTGTATGTGTACTAGTTCTGTATAATATGAGTGCATTGGAACTTCTCATCAGGACACAAAAAAATTTGGCTCATTTTATTTAAAACATTCTTTGGTAGAATGTTGCTCACAGAAGATTAGATTTAATTACATCGTTCATTCAGACTTGTAGAATTCTTATTCAGAACTGCTGAAAACTAGCTGCTTGAGAGTACAGAGATTTGAGCCCTTGTGTTACCGAAGCATAAACACCAGGGTAGTGGTGATTATTTTTGTCATGTAATAAGATGATCAGAGAGGCCCGGATGCAAAATGAGGTAGGATCAAACATGTAATATACTGTTGGAATCTCTTGTTACAAATAATTGATTAAATGCCCAAATTGTACCACCTCTACGCAGTAATAGACAAACTTCTTCTCAAGACAACATGCAAAAATGCAAGAAACACGAGACTTCGATTCAGTGTCACTACTGTTGTGGAGTCGGGTTTGCTGGTGCTGCTGAAGTTGTTGGTTTGTACATTTGACCCATTAGTTTGGCAGCTAACGGGAGGCCAGCACATTTTTTATTGATATCCGCCTTCAGCTGTTCTTTTTCGGTAGAATCAATTTGCTTTCCTCGTTGCTTGGCTGAATTCTCGAATATCGCCCAGCAAATTTCACGATGTGAAAGCGGCATTATCTGGTGCAGATTGTCCTCTCCAACCATCTTCCCGGCCATCTGCTCATTCCTACAAGTGACAATGACTCTCCTGCCATACCCTTTTGGCAATCCGTGCGCAAGGCGACCCCAGGGAGCCCCGTTTCTCGAGCTTGAGCCCAAATTGGAATACCATTCATCGTCCTCATTGCAGATGCCTGCGTCACAAATGCCGTCCAGGACAATCAGATACTTCTTCCCCCACATATGCTTGTGGAGCAAAGCAACGAGAGCACTTAGTTTATGATCTGTTTGATCTGCTTGATCTGCTGTATATTTATCTTTGATTTCACTGACTTCCTCTTCAACACCTATCTGGAATAACCCCGCCTTGACAATGTCTGCCTTTTTTTTGGAATTCTCAGTAGGCTTTCTGCACAAGCTCACCCAAATTCTAGGAAGGAACTCTCTAGTCTTCTGTGCGTTGCTGAAGAACAATTGTCATAGAGTTGTTTTGCCGATCCCTCCTTTCCCCGCCACTCCAATCGCCTTGAATTCGTTGGAGCTTGGTTTCTTGCACAGAGATTCCAGTAACTCCATTTTGGTGGCAAATCCCTTCACCGAATCTGCTTGCAGAGGAATTGGATTGGAAACTTCTCGACTCTTCATTGCACTTCTGCCGTTGCTATCCTGAGTAGCATCACTACTCTAGCTGGTACCAGAATTCCGACTAAGTTCCTCCTCGATCTTGTCCAGGTTCCTCTTAATTCTGTACTTGGACAGAATCTGCTTCTTCGATAGTGTTTGGCACTCGGTCAGGACTGTTGAACGAGTCAATGTTTCTGGTTTGTTTTTATGTGTTAATAGTCTATTATGTGGATTGGTTGCTGTACGTGTGAAGTTAGTGGGTTGTGGTGGTTACTTGTTTTTGTAAAGCCTATATAAAGGCTAAGGCGTCAGTTTTTTTTATATGTGTGGATGTAAAACAGACGGTTCCTCTGTTTTTGTGATATCTCCTCTCTTCTCCTCTGTTTTAGCGCTACTCTTGTGCATATCTGCACATCTGCATCTCCTCTGGTTTTTAACATTGGTATTAGAGCGGAGATTAGGAAGAAAAGTGTGTGTTTGAGTGCTGTAAAAATGTGAGAACCAAAAGAGAGTTTTTATTGTAGCAAGTACTTTCGTTTGCAGCAGTCAAAGGAGAGTATTGCAGCAGGTTATTTTCGTTTGTAGCAGCAGCAGGTTGCTTTTGTGGTGGTTCTATTTTGCAGCAGCAGTAATGGCCTCAGAAACATTTGTACAACCTGCTATTCCACACTTTGATGGTCATTATGATCAATGGAGCATGCTAATGGAGAATTTTCTCAAGTCCAAGGAGTATTGGGATGTTGTTTCGTCGGGAGTTGTCGAACTTGATGAAGGAGTTGTGTTAACGGCAGCGCAAAGAACGGCTTTGGATGCGTTAAAATTGAAGGATCTCAAGGCCAAAAATTATCTTTTCCAAGCAATTGACAGATCCATTTTGGAGACAATTCTTTGCAAGGACACCTCCAAGGAAATATGGGATTCCATGAAGAAAAAGTATCAAGGCTCAGCAAGAGCAAAGACGCAGCAGCTTCAAACGCTTCGTTTGGAGTTTGAAATGCTACAAATGAAGTCGGGAGAGACAATCACAAATTTCTTCTCTCGGACAATGGCAATAGTTAATAAGATGCGGATTCATGGCGACAAGACGGAGGATGTCATCATCGTTGAAAAGATTCTTCAATCGTTGACACCAAAGTTCAACTTTATTGTTTGTTCCATAGAAGAAGCCAAGGACATTGAAGAACTTTCCATTGATGAGTTGCAAGGATCCTTGTTAGTTCATGAACAAAAACTCCTACAACAAGAGACAGGAGAGCAAACTTTGAAGGTCTCAACTAGAGATCATTCTTCATCAGCAGCGAGGGTGAACAAAGGAAGAGGCAGAGGAAGGGAGAACAACGATTGCAATGGCTTCAACTTTGATCAAAAGTCTGAAAGCTATTCCTATCGTGATTTCCAAGGGAGAGGAAGAGGTCGTGGAGGATGACATTCAACTGGTTTTAGGCCAAGGTCAGCAGACAAATCCAAAGTGGAGTGTTTTAGATGCCACAGGTATGGGCATTACAAATCTGAATGTCGAACTAATTTGAATAAACAAAGAGTTGAAAGAACTAACTTTGCTGAAAAAGAAGAAGAAGAAGTATCTCTTTTGATGGTGTGCCATGAGAAGGAAGAAACTCAACCAAACATGTGGTATCTCAACACTGGTTGTAGCAATCACATATGTGGAGACAAGAAAATGTTTTTTGATCTAGACAAAACGCACAACAACACCGTAAAGTTTGGTGATAATTCCATTGTGTCGGTGATGGGGAAAGGAACAGTGGCAATTCATCCAAAAGGGACTTCGGTACAAACTATCTCAAATGTATTGTATGTCCCTGAATTGAAGACGAATCTGTTAAGTGTTGGTTAGCTGCAAGAGAAGGGATATGAAATATCTATTAAAGGTGGGATTTGTAGAATCCAAGATGAGAAGTTGGGTTTAATTGCTGAAGTCAAAATGACGGGCAATCGGATGTTTCCATTGTATCTCCACAACACTACAAATTCATGTTTCTCTGCAAGATTGAAGGAGGAAGCCTGGTTATGGCATTTTCGCTATGGGCATCTTAATTTCGGTGGGTTGCAAACACTATATAAAAAAGAGATGGTGGAGGGTCTTCCTCAAATCTCTGCTCCTTTGGAAATTTGTGAAGATTGTGTTGTTAGCAAGCAACATCGTGCTCAATTTCCACAAAGAAAATCGTGGAGAGCAAAAAGTCCGTTGGTGTTGGTTCATTCAGATATTTGCGGACCAATATCTCCAATTTCCAATGGAGGTAAACGGTATATCATTACCTTCATCGATGATTTTAGCTGGAAAATTTGGATGTATTTTTTGCAAGAAAAATCTGAAGCTTTTATGGCTTTCAAGAACTTCAAAGCACTTGTTGAAAAGGATGGGGGAAATCAAATAAAGGTCCTTCGCACGGATCGTGGTGGAGAGTACAACTCGCTTGAGTTTACAAATTTTTGTATGAAGCATGGGATCAAGAGACAACTTACAGCAGCCTATACACCACAGCAAAATGGTGTATGTGAGAGGAAGAATCGTACCATTCTGAATATGGTGCGAAGTCTCTTGAGGGGAAGTGGAATTCCAAAAAGTTTCTGGCCTGAAGCAGTCAATTGGAGCATTCATATTTTAAATAGAAGTCCCACTCTAGCTGTTCAAAATATGACACCGGAAGAAGCATGGAGCGGCCAAAGACCTGCGGTAGATCACTTCAGGATTTTTGGGTGTATTGCCTACGCCCATGTTCATAACCAAAAGAGGAAGAAGCTAGATGACAGGGGAGTCAAATGTGTTTTTTTTGGCATTAGTGATCAATCAAAAGCCTATAAACTTTATAATCCTATGACCAAGAAAATCATTATTAGCCGTGATGTGATATTTGATGAAGAACAAACTTGGCTGTAGGGTGAACAAGGTGTTGGTAAGCAAATTCCAATGACTTTTGAAGATGAAAATGGGCTGGTGTAGCAATCCACAACAACCCAAATCGCCACAAAGTGTCTAAAGTAAAAGTAGAGCTACAAGTAGAACTCAAGATCGGCCTCATCGTGTTCGACGGAGGCCTGCATGGATGAGTGATTATGAAGTAACATGAGTTGATCAATATGAAGATCCACTTATCCATTTTGCTTTGTTTTCATATTGTGATCCAACAACTTTTGATGAAGCAGTACAAAAAGAAAATTGGAGGATAGCAATGGATGAAGAAATTGCAGCTATTGAGAGGAATAACACTTGGGAGTTAACAAATCTTCCAAAAGGACACAAAACAATCGGAGCCAAGTGGGTGTACAAGACAAAATTGAACAAGAATGGTGAAGTTGATAAGTATAAGGCGCGCTTGGTGGCGAAAGGCTACAAGTAGGAATTTGGAGTGGATTATAAAGAAGTATTTGCACCTGTAGCAAGACTTGACACAATCAGAATTCATGGCCTATCTTCCAATTGGATGTGAAGTCAGCATTCTTGCATGGTGATCTTCAAGAAAATGTATTTGTTGATCAACCTTCTGGTTATGTGAAGCTCAGTAGTGAACATAAAGTTTATAAATTAAAAAAGGCACTATATGGGTTAAAACAAACTCCCCGAGCTTGGTATAGTCGCATTGATGCCTATTTCTTGAAGAAAGGTTTTAGAAAATGTCCATATGAGCATACACTTTTTATTAAAATTGGTGATGGTGGAAAGTTGCTTCTTGTATGCTTATATGTGGATGATCTTATTTTTACTGGGAGTGATAGTGCCATGTTTGACAAATTCAAGGAGTCTATGATGGATGAATTTGAGATGACGATCTTGGATTGATGCATTATTTTCTGGGCATAGAAGTTATTCAATCTGCAGCTGAAATCTTTATGTCTCAAAAGAAGTATGTTCAAGAGATTTTGGATAGGTTTCAAATGAATAATTGTAACCCCGTGACTACTCCAACTGAAGTTGGATTGAAGCTCTTGAAAGATCCTTATGGAAGCAAGGTGGATAGCACTCTCTACAAGCAGATTGTTGGAAGCCTGATGTATTTGACGGGGACAAGACCAGATATCATGCATGTTATGAGCCTTATAAGTAGGTATATGGAGCACCTAACTGAGTTACAATTACAAGCTGCAAAAAGGATTTTTCGCTATTTGCAAAGAACTAAAAATTTTGGGCTGTTTAATAAAAAGGGAGAAAAGTCAGATTTGTTTGGGTTTACATATAGCAATTATGTTGGAGATGTTGATGATAGAAGAAGTACTTCAGGGTATGTATTCATGCTTGGTTCAGGGGCGGTTTCATGGTCTTCAAAGAAGCAATCAATTGTTACTTTATCAACAACTGAAGCAGAATTTGTTGCTGCAACTTCATGCGCTTGTCAAGCCATATGGTTATGAAAGATTCTTGAAGAGCTTCAGTTCAAACAGCAAAAAGCAACTATAATCTATTGTGACAACAGCTCAGCTATCAAGCTGTCTAAAAATCCAGTTCTACATGGGAGGAGCAAGCATATAAATGTGAAGTACCACTTCTTAAGAGATCTTACAAAGGATGAAGTAGTTGAGCTAGTTTTTTGTAGAAGTGAAGATCAAGTGGCTGATATATTCACCAAGCCCCTAAAGTTGTCTATGTTTCAGAAGCTGAGAAAGCTCCTTGGTGTTCGTTTATTGGATATTCCAAATTGAGAGAAGGTCCTTTAAACTGATTGTTTACAACATCAGTTTAAGGGAGGGAATGTTGAACGAGTCAATGTTTCTGATTTGTTTTTATGTGTTAATAGTCTATTATGTGGATTGGTTGTTGTAAGTGTGAAGTTAGTGGGCTGTGGTGGTTACTTGTTTTTGTAAAGCCTATATAAAGGCTAAGGCGTCAGTTTTTTTTTTTATATGTGTGGGTGTAAAATAGACGGTTCCTCTGTTTTTGTGATATCTCCTCTGTTCTCCTCTGTTTTAGCGCTGCTCTTGTGCATATCTGCACATCTGCATCTCCTCTGGTTTTTAACAAGGACATCGTTGAGGTAATAGAGATTTTCCCTAATCGACTTTCTCTCGCACGAAGACGAGCAGAGTTGACCTTCAAGCAGTTCCTTCAGCTTCTCGAACTGGCTGTGTAATGCTACTTTGGAGCTGACTCTTGTCTTTAGGTTCAAGCCCATTTTTGAACTTCTCCAGCAGGTACTGCTCGATCTGTAGAGCCATACTAACTCCTGAATTCCTCATTTCTTGTTCAAAAGGTTTTGGAGGAGGAGGAGAGACATGACCATCTGAAGCCATGTTACTTGAATATGTATGCTGACGGATGAACGGCCTCCTAGAATGAATACCCAGAAAAAGTAATTCTGGAGTTCCGATAAGATCAGTAGAAAGGCTTGAAAGTTCTCACTATTAACACGGAGACCTTTCTTTATTTTAATGTCCTTAACAGCTGCCAGATGATAATTATGAAATTAAAAGTTGGCCTGTCGTTCTGCATTCACACATGCACCAGATAAATGGGGGTGATCTTGATTGAATTACTCGAAATTTGTATTTTATGCAGAGATCGTTCTTTATACAGACATCATGCAGGGAGATCATGGGTATGGTTATCCAATTTTGAAGGGTCAAACCATGGTTCTGATCTTCTTATTCATAGATTTCCTCGGAGGTCTCCTGTTTAACCTAAGGTTGAGAAGATTTAGGATGGAGAGTTCTCTCCCCTCACTGATTGGTCAACTAATCAGAAAGATGGGTAGAAGACAAATGAAAAGAAGAAAAGAAACTGAGAATATAAAGGAAATACACTCTCATTGGATCCTTTTAGTAAAGGTAAGAAAATTTCCACCCTCTCTGATTCTTTTTGTGTCTAAACGTGAGTACAATGATGGATAAAAGAAAATGTTATTTTTTTTTTTTCTTCCTGATGATGAAGACTTGCAATATAAAATGTTAGTTGGGTCTTCGTAGTTGTCGTCCTGTTCCCTAGATATTTGTGATAATGGGTTTCCGTCGTACCTCAATTATATTAAAAAAGATTAAAGATTGATATCCTAAAAATCCTAAAATGGTATATTTATAATAAATTTATTTCAAATTAAATTTTTGATTACAAAAATTTCCAAAATGATACATCTTTGATAAATTTATCACAAACTAATATACTTATGATGAATTTATCATGTATTAGCTTCCGTTAAATTTTTACCGTCAAATTAATAAATCAATGATACGTGACAGCTTAACTAAAGTGTAATTAATTTGTGATTTTATTCTCCATTTGTTAATTGTTTGTGGTATTAATCTAATTTAACGGAGGGTATGTGGTTTTTGACTATTAAATAAATTAGTTTAAGATAAATTTGTTGTAAGTATACTAATTTTAGGATTTTTGGCTCGATGAGACCACCACTCACAGTTTGCCTTTTGTGAGGTGAGAGAAAGTTCACAAGAACGGAATTTAGACTGCAGGCTGACCTTAACGCTATGTATAGTAGTTTTGGACTGACTTTCATTGAAAAACATATCAACCCTACCACACAAAGCTGTTCACATATGACTATTAAGAAAATCTTATGCCTTTTCTTATTAAACCAATCTTACGGCAAGTTCTCTAGGTTTTTTAAGTTTTCTTTCTTTGGATTACTATACATCCCCAATAGCTTGATTCAATGAATCACCATTACAGAATTGTATATGAGGTTTCCTGAGTCAAGGCGTATGTCAATGAATTGAAAATAAAATGATTACCAGGCACGATCTTTACCTTACCAAGCGCCCGATACGGTGTCAGACCATGCAAAACACAATGTCAGTTTAATTACCTTACTTTGGACGCAAGACCGACCGTCGCCATGCAAAGAGGAAAAGAAAATACAGTCCACGATCACTCGTGCTTTCGGAATTACACCATGCCTTGACTTAGACTTGGAATAAATGAGTGGCGACAAGCTACAGTTTGTTGAGATACTCGTGTGAAATAAGAATACCTCTTGATGGCTTCTTATTAGACCCTTGAAGATAGGGACAAAAGCAAAAGTTGACTGACTCCAGACTTAAAGCAGGCAATAATTCAATGAGCAGTGGCATCGCACTGACGAATATTCAACTGGGGGCCTCGTGATTCCTGAAAGCAGATTCCTTTACTAATTGCTGGATGGTCCACGGTCTGCGTCTTCATCAAAGATGTCTTCGGATCAAGTTCATCATAATCCCTCCGTCGGTGGTTCAATCATTACTGGTTGTCTTAATGAGACACCGTTACTTCAACGATTTTCAAAGAAAATTAATTGAAAAGATTACCTTATGATTTCGCGTAAATTTATAATTGAATTAGCAAAATTTAAAAGTTCGACATTAAATTGACATGTGTACAATTAGTTTAAAATATATTGGATAATTTTCCCTTTCAATCCACTTGTTGAACACGAGTTGTAGAGGTGACAAAAGAGGGGCTGGATCCGTTTTTATCATATTTGGAGAAGAGTCATTTCAGCTTATAAAATGTCCAATGTGGGGATCAGTTGGTCTGCACAACTTGGTCGTCCTGCCACCGAAAGGCAAATAATCATATCCTGGTTTTCCCTCCTCCATCAGAACTTGACCATAGTGTGATCAAATTTGTGGACTTTTCGTGAAAAAAGCTGGTTGTGCGGTTGCAAAAGTGATTGAAAAGCAGAAAACTTAAAATATCTGGGAATTGAAAACATTTGTGAAATCAAAGTATTAGAGATAGAATTTTCAACTGGAATAAAAACTAAATGGGATTTTTTTTTAAGTTTTTATTATTTTTTTTTAAAAAAGGAAAGTAATATGTTCATGTTGCAGTGGTATATACGAAGCATGGAATATGGTATCCTTCAGTTATGGGCATTTCTCAACTAGCATAGCTTAATAATCTGCACTGAATGCTACTATCAGTCTCAGGCATGAATCATCCATACATACATACAATACACACACATAGGCATATACGAATTCGTATACACCTTGTCCAATCCAGCAAAAGATAATATAGAACAAACAGGCTCTCGATGTAGTTGAGATTTAGGGGATGCCTCTTATTAAATTCACGTTTGTCGTCTCCCGAGCTGTCAAGGACATTTAAAAGTTGAAAAAGGTTTCCGTGTGCAACATCAACTTCTTGAGAGGTCTTGTTAGGTGAGCTTTGGCCTCTTCTGCGCAGAAATCCACGGAAACAGAACAGAACCCTTCTGGTTCTGTGTTCTGTGGTCACTTATCAGACAAAATTTTACCTACAAAGAGCTGAGCACGAGTTCCTTCATAAAGAAAATCTTTTGAAGCATTTTAAGGAGTTGATATGGCTGGGGAGATTGAAGATTTTTTACTGGATAAGTTGAGGAAGGGGCTTCAGCCTAAAGACGGAAAGCGATCGAGAATAGCCTTCTCGGGTCAGCTAGAGGAGTTGAGGACTCTGATTGAGGAAAAGCTGAAGTCGTCCACACAGGATGAGAAATCTATCAGGGACAATCTTTACTCCCTCAACAATGTCCTGACAGAGTGCCAGTCACTATCCAAGAAGCAAATCATTGCCAACATTCAGATTAGGAGGAGTCTGAATAAGATCAAGGAGGATCTGCAGAGGATTCCTGACCCGAACACAGGTGGAAATAACAACACTCCACAGGGTAACACCGAAGAAAGCTCATCGAATGACAAAGATAGCTTCCTTCAAGTTTTGGGTCGGTCGCAACATCTGCAGAAGTTCAAAGGATTCGAGGTCGAAATTGAGTTGCTGGAATCTTTAGTCCAGAAAAAAAGTTCTGAGCAATTCAAGGCGATTGCCATAGTTGGGAGGGGCGGGATTGGTAAAACAACACTATGCCAACTGTTCTTTGACAAAGAAGCAGAGAAAGAGATCAAGAAATCGAACAAGAAGGAAGAGCAGTCAACGCAGAAACTGAACAAGGAAGAAAAAATGAAGAAATCCAACGAGGAAGAAGAACAAAAGTACTGTCCTAGAATTTGGGTGAGCATGTCGAGGCAGCCTGATGAGGAACAAAAGGTGGCAATAATCAAGAGAATGTTGACACATCTAGGTGTTGAAGAGGAAACCATTGATTCTGCATTTTCTGCTCGTAATCTGAGGGGAATTGTAGGTTTGCTTCATCAGCAACTTTGGGGGAAGAAATATCTTATTGTTCTGGATAATGCTCGTGAGGACGAGGAGTGGTACCATGAATTGGGTTCCCACTTGGTCCATGGCGATAAATGGGAAGACCGCCTTGCCTATGGATTCCCAAAAGGGTATGGAGGCACAGTCATCATCACAACCAGGAACGCGGAATTGGCTGTGAGAATGGTTGGCGAGGAGAATCTGCATAGGATCATGCCACTTTCAGACGATAAAGTTTGCTGGTCAATATTTCGAGATTCAGCTAAGGAAGGTCACGGTCGAAATGATCCCCCACATGATGAAAAACTGAAAGAAGAGGTCTACAGAAGATGTGCCGGCATTCCATTAGCTGCCAAAGTCATGGGTCAGATTATGAAAAAACAACTTCAGGAGGGATCTGCAGAAATTGCGAATTCTGCAGGAATAGTGTAGCTTCGTTGTGCATTGTAACGTCTGTTTGCTTTAGCATCACGAGAAACACTTGTCTTTTGATTTTGGATAATCTGTATTTCCAGAAACTGGAGTTGACTTGTTGGAACGAGATTTCTTTTTCATGCTCGGTTCATTCATTAATTGTGCAAGAAAGAGTAGTGGATGGCTTTTTTATCCAGAATGCCTGATCTTGTCAGCACGCATGACACATTCGGAGTTTTAACTAATTCAAGAGATTCAAAGTCACTTTGATTGATTGAAATGGAACCAAGAATGCGGTCGATTTCTTATGAAGTCTAGCTGTTGACACGACTAGAGTGAGTTTTTCCTCTGCGTTCTCATCATTTGTTTCTAGAGAAACTTGCAGTACCTTAGCATGGAAGACACAAACACCAATGTTTGTACACAGGAGGTTTCCTGCTGGAATCAATTTGAAGCGTAATTGTGTACTTCATCTTTTCGAAACATACTAAGCCATATTGTTACTAATTCAAAAGGCAAGGTAAATCGGAACATGAAATCATCTCAAATAGTGTGAATTGTTTGTGTTGAGATATGTCACGAGTTTGAGGCTGAAAAGAAAATTTTCACAATTTACATGATTTTTCTTAATTGAAGTTGATTTCCTATTTGATGGTTATGTTGGTTAAGTAGGTTTCTTGTTTTTGGATCCAATTCTTGTCTATATAGGAAGTTATGAATGGCTCCCTTTAGTAAAGGTAAGAAAATTTCCACCCCCTCTGTTTCTTTCTGTGTCTGTAAACGTGAGTACGATGATGGATAAAAGAAAATGTTCTTTTTTTTTTTTCTTTCTGTTGACGAAGACTTGGAATATAGAATGTTAGGTGGGTCGTCGCCCTCGTCGTTGTCCCGTTCCCTAGATATTTGTGATAATGGGTTTCTGTCGTACCTCAAATATAATAAGAAAGATTAAGGGATAATACCTTGAAAATTTTCAAATTAATACATTTATAATAAATTTATTCCAAATCAAAATTCCAAATTGGTATATTTGATAAATTTATCTCAAACTAATATACTTACGACAAATTTACTTTATGTTACATTCCGTTAAATTTTCATCACAAAAGTAATAAGTTGAATGATATATGACAGTTGGTAATATACTAATTTAAGATTTTATTCTCCGTTTGTTATACTTAAATAATTTTTGTGATTGTTTGTGGTATTAAATCTAATTTGATGAAAGATATGGGGTTTTTGGTGGTTAAATAAATTAATTTGAGATAAATTTGTTATAAGTATATTAGTTTAGGATTTTTATGATCAGTCGGGCGGTTTAGAGTTTTTTATGATTAAAAAAGTTAATTTAAAATAAATTTGTTATAAAAATTTATTATATATGTATCAACTTAGGATTTTTCGGGATGTTAATCCAAATATTAACTTGCCATGTTTCCATTCAATAATAAATCACAGCATTGTGTACACGAAGGCTGCAAAAGTAATTTATTTAATGGTGCGAATGTTAACGTTTACTTTTTTTTTTGTTGCGAATGTAAACAAAAAAAAAGTGTTTATTTTAACAATTTTTTAACAAAAGAACGCGTTTAGTAACGTTTGTTTCGGAAATAAAAAATGAATAAAAACACGTTTGGTAAATTTTATTCTTTTTTTATTTATTTTAATTTTTAAACATTTTTATTTTATTTTTCATTTTTTTATTTCTTTTTTTATTTTTTATTTTTTCGGCCAGTCACCGGCCTCCAGCGACCGGCCGATGGGGCTGGCAGCCTTGCCCAACCACGGCGAGGCTCGCCCCTGGGCCGAGGCCGAGCCGGCGTCGGCCCCCGGCGAGGCCGAGCGTCGCTGGGGGTCGGCGATACTCAGCCTCGTCGGATCTGGGCGAGTCCGAGCTCACCCGCGCCTTTACGCTTCGGCGAGGTCGCTGACCCTCAAGGGTGTCGCCGGCCCTCGACGGCCGGTCGCCAGCCATGGCCGAGGTCGGCGACCGGCCAAAGAAAAAAGAAGAAAAGAAGAAGAAGAAAAGAAAAGAAAAGAGAAGAGAAGCGTTTCTGAAGAAGTGTTTATTTTCTCCAAAAACAACTATTTTGTGTTTCTTTTTTTTGCTCCAATTTTGTTTCGGGAACCAAAAAATAAGGGACGGCCAGAGAGGAGTTATAGATGTGAACACGGATAGTCTTTGTCCACGTCAAAACAAGCTCAAGTCAAGGTCGTTTTGGTCAACCAGAGGAGAGGAAAATAAATAAATTCTTCAGTCGGTTGTTTATTTTTGCTACAGATATTGGGAGACTTGCACTTTTCATCACAAAAAATTTGGTTGAGTCATTGTTTATTCATTTCATTCTATGGACTGCTCGCTGAGATGGGTTCCTATTCCCGCATGTGCTTCAACCAATCATAAGGTAGAACACTTCTTTATTAATTTTTATCCTAAAGACAAAAGTGATGGGCCATTTTGTTCTCTATCTTATAGATCTTTCGGGAGACCTGCCATAGGAAAGGCAAAGGTAAGTCGTCGTTTATGAATTGTCTTAACTTTAAAGTTCAGTGGAAAAAGAAAGAAACGCTGGGTGTGCTTTTGGTGACCTGCGAAGTCTTCACCAAATAGAGTACGGCCATATGATCAATACCTCAGGAAGAAGATGTCTGGTTCCTGGATTCTCAGACTAATGACCTTTTCTTGTCCTCCCTTAGAGTTCCCCCAATTTTTCTTCCGAAGACAAGTGAAACTTGATTTGCTCGAGGGAGGTTGTAACTAGAAAGGTTCGACTTCAAGCAACCAGAAGAAGAAACATGGCTTTCAATCCCATTCCGGCGAGCATCAGGAAGGTTTGGAATACGTGGAACCTCAGGGGCTTCATCATCCTGAGCCTCTCTCTTCAGACCATCCTCATCTTCTTTGCGCCGTCCCGGAAGAGAACGGCCAACATGTTCATGATGTTCGTCGTTTGGTCGTCTTACTTGCTTGCCGATTGGGCCGCAGCCTTTGCGGTAGGACTCATTTCCAACAGTCAAGGTTTTCGCTCCACTCCAGCGGGAGGACTCATTTCCAACAGTCAAGGTAATGACTCCACTCCAGCGGACAACGGAGATCTCATGGCATTCTGGGCACCTTTCCTTCTGGTGCATCTTGGTGGTCCGGACACAATCACAGCCTTTGCCCTCGAAGATAATGCCCTCTGGCTACGGCACTTGCTCGGCCTTCTTTTCCAAGTTTTTGCCGCAGCCTACGTGTTCCTCCAGACATCGTTGCCCCAGAACAAGCTGTTAGTACCAACCATACTGATGCTTCTTGCTGGTTTAATCAAATATGCGGAGAGGACTAGAGCGTTGTATCTTGCAAGTTTGAAGACTTTCAAGGAATCCATGCTCAAAGACCCAGATCCGGGTCCAAACTACGCGAAGCTTATGGATGAGTACTCGTCGAGGAAGGAGGCCAAGCTCCCGGCCACCATCAAGATCACTGGAGAGCCCGACAGAGAATCCAAGACCCTAATCTATGAGGGGTTGGATGAAGTGCATTCTGAGAGCGACATCGTGAGGCATGCCTATCACTTCTTTGAAATCTTCAAGGGTCTAATTGTCGATCTCATCTTCAGCTTTCGCGAGCGGCATGAGAGCCGGCAGTTTTTCCAGCGAAGAAATGCAGAGGATGCTTTCAAAGTCATAGCGGTTGAGCTCAACTTCATGTATGATGTCCTCTACACAAAAGTCCGGGTGGTACATTCGATGGTCGGGTACATTTTTCGGTTCTTTGCATTGGCAAATATTGTGGTAAGTCTCGTGTTGTTCACCTGCCTAAAGAAGAATAGATTCCACCGGGTTGATGTTAGAATTACCTACTGCTTGCTCTATGGGGCTATTGCTCTCGATGCAATAGCTCTTTTTATGGCCGTTTTCTCTGATTGGACTGTTGCTAGGATAAAAAACATCAAGAAAAGATCCAAAATGGCAGTCCTGTTTGACAAACTCTTTGGTGCACAATTCCTCTCTATAACGGATAAGAGGAAGCATTTGGTTGTGACTAAATGTCATACAGGCAATGGCGATTATGATGTGTACAATACACCAGTACTGTTCCGAAGGTGGTCTGAGACAATCTCAGCTTACAACCTGTTATCTTGTTGTCTGAAAGATTGTCCGACACAAATCGCCAAACGGCAGGGGTGCTTGAGCAGCTGTTTCTGTGAAATTGTAAGTTTTCCATGCTACATCATGGGAATGGTAATGTGCTATCTGCTCTCCCTCGGTGAATCAATTTCTAGTTGCTTATGTTTGGGCAGCATCTTTGGTGGGGTTGCTCACGTTTCAGGAACTATTTTTGGTTTTATCTCTAAGAAATTGGGCATAGATGACATACTCGATGAAAGCAGATATGTGTCCAAGAATGCCTTCATCAAGGGTCTTTGGGAGTTTATATTCAAGGAGTTGAAAGAAAAGGCGTCATTCGCAGACGATGCTGAGACGGCCAGGAAAATATGTGAGGCACGAGGTGAATGGGTTCTCCAGGACAGCATGTGGGAGAATGACTATTCCCATTTGATGCAATACGTCGAGGAAGTCGAGTATGACCGTAGCCTTCTATTGTGGCACATTGCTACGGAGATATGCTACAATGATACGGAGATATGCTGCAACGATGATGAGAACCCCCGCTCCGATGACCAAGATGATAGGATATTCAGTAAGATCCTATCGGACTACATGTTATATCTCCTAGTTAAGCAACCCAAGATGATGTCAGCTGTTGCGGGCATCGGCCAGATTAGGTACCGAGATACCTGCGCCGAGGCCATGAAATTCTTCAGTAGACGGGGAATTGATAAGAAGAAAAGGAAGGGAGAGGAAAAAAAGGCTTTACTAAAGGATGCTTGCATTAAGATCCTCGAGGTGGACACAAGCGTCAAACCGATGGACGTGAAGGGTGATCGGAGCAAATCCGTGTTGTTCGATGGATGCATCTTGGCCAAAGAGCTCAACAAGCTAAAGAAAGATAAGTGGAAGATCATGAGCAGGGTATGGGTGGAACTTTTATCTTATGCAGCCAGTCACTGTAGAGCCGAAACGCATGCCCAGCTACTTAGTAAAGGTGGCGAGCTGGTAACTTTTGTTTGGCTATTGATGGCCCACTTGGGCATTGGAGAGCAGTTCCAGATCAATGAAGGCCATGCCAGAGCAAAGCTCATTGTTGGTAAGTGAAGCAACAGCACGTCGATTTTCCTGGCAAAGGATGCATCGTTCCTTGCAGAATCTTATTTTTTGTGTTGTGGGAACTTCATTTGACAATTGCAATGTTGTCAAATCTTCTTCCTAAGTTTTGTCTTGCTTGATTTTGCCACGTATAAAACACAGAGAGCTCTTTTGTTTCTTTCCATTTCTTTTAGCCGTCAGAAGTTCTTCTTTGGCAAAGGTTTTGGCATTAAGCTCACCGTTGCCACTCTCCCAGAGGAGCAAAGGGAGGACTGAAATAGGGGAAGGGTTTCCTTGTAGGGATTGAGTTTGCTTTTGTCTCCAAATGCTAATCTGCTAAACTAAAGATTGCTCGTGGGCCTAAAATAAGGTCATGTTTCTAATGAACTTCAACATGGTAATGGACTATTAGCGTGTAATATCTAAATTAAAGAAGTCTGATTAAACGTATGCAGTATTGGTGTGAAAGAATCTGCAAAACTCTGTCGAAGTTGCAGATTTGGATGGATTAGTTCATGAATGGGAACTAGAGAATCATGCGTGGAATTTTTTTTCTTACTGTATTTATGAGAAAATATTGTCTACTTACTCTGCTTATCGGATTAACGACACTCATACGGAAAAAAAGAAAAAAAATTCTTCTTTCAGCGGGCTATATAATAGAGTTCTTAAACCATATGCTACTGAGGCACAGATTAATAATTATGACATCCTGAGATCATAAGAGGAGCCTCTTCACATGTTATCTCAGTTCCGTGCAATCATTGCGTTGTTTCATATGAGCCTCTGTTCTTGTACAAACTTGCACAGTGGTCGGGCTGTCGTGACGGACTCACCCTTTTGGGGAATAGCTACAATGAACTTAGTGCCTAGGGACGTCGCCGAGGCTTATTGGCCAAGGCTTGTTGCCCATCTCGCACTTTATTCTTTTTGGTCTGAAAATTAAGGATGTAGAAATGGTTTATTACAGGGACATCCTTGAATTGTGAAGTCTCTTTCAATTGACTTCCTCCTCGTTGAATTTGACAGAAGTGAACTCTATACCTTAACTTACAGCCCAAATTATCCGTCCGTTGTCGCAAAATTAGCAGGCATTGTTCCGCTGGACAGTTGTTCGTGCACATTTTACCCATCCTATTGGACTAATAGCATTAGTATGAAACTTTGTGGGGTGGGCCGGGCTAACGAACCCAATATTCAGTTGGATCGATGAGCTTGATAAGTTTACACACTGGTTGTCCTTATTAAGTTGGATGATTCAGTTCAATCCAAACATTATCATTATGAAGCTGCAAGCAAAACGGCTATAGCTTCATACATGCTTGTCAAACGCCATGGAAAATTAATATTGGATTATTGCACAAGCACGGAACGAATTTTCTGCAGAAAGAAATCCCTCTAGCAAAGTAATTCTCAGAATAGATTTCTCATCTCTTACTATGACTGTTTTTTGTTTTTGGTTTTTTTTTTTGTTTTTTTTTTTTTGTTTGTTTTTTTGTTTTTAATTTTGACCGACTATTTTACTAAACCTCAAAACAACAACTTTTCATTGAATCGAAGAATCTGTTGATGAGGCATCTGTAAGGTTATATTGAATTGAAAAAGACCTGAACTCCATACTTGGGATAAGCGATGAGAAGTTGAGCCGGAGAGTGGACATATGCTGGGGAGAGAGTGAAGGCATATCGCTGCAGAATCATCGACAGAACGATTTTGGCTTCGACCACGACAAAATTTGAGCCGACACAGCTCCTGGGTCCGAGGCCGAAAGGAAGGAATGTCGCAGGATTGTTGCTCGTAGCTTTAGCGACTCCATCCAAGAATCTCTCTGGCTTGAAAAGATGCGCGTCGTCTCCCCAAATTTGAGGGTCGTGGTGAATCTTTAGAGTTGGAATATGCAATTTAATGCCTGCTGGAAGAATGAAGTTCCCAAGTTTTGCTTGCCTACTAACTTCTCTAGAGATAAAAGTTGCTGGAGGATATAGCCTTAGGGATTCATTTATGATCATGCCGATCTGCACACAAAAAGGTCAGGCATCACTCTGTAATTCAATTTTTTGCATTGATTTTTGTTCTACCCCTAGTATCAAACATGAAACAAAGAACAAGCATGGGACACAGACCGATGCAAGTCAACTATTATAGTCTTTGACCAGGAAAAAAAAAATACTATTATAGTCATTCTATTTCATACTGTCTTTAGCTTTGTGATTCCATCAAGGTCAGGATCTTGATTTCCAAACACGTTGAAGGCCTCCTTTCTTGCTTCTTCTTGCCAATTTGTGTGAATTGATAGGAGGAGGACAGTTCATGCGAGGAAGGACGTAGCTGTCTCGTGTCCTGCAATGTAAAATGTCTTGCACTCGGAAACAACATTATCGATGGTTATCTTCTTCTTTTCATCAACTTCGTGAGAAGCTCTCAAAAGCAAACCGAGAAAGTCATTCCCATAGCTCTCTAGCTCGCCGGAATTCACCTTCTCTTGCCTCTTTTTGATAATCTATAGCACGGCTTCACGAAACCCTTTCTCTATTTTCTCTCCCTCGATTTCATACGCCGGTCTCCAAAGCTTCCTATCCACAAAAATGATCGATCAATCGATATATTACAAACACGAATCCAACGCATTATGATGCTGGGTAAGAATTAAATAAATTAATGAGCTCTGTTTTCGTGGTCATACTCGTTTAATGTCCAGAACTAGGAAGTTTGAAATGCATACCGCAGTGCTTTGTCTATGTCAGATTGGATCTATGCCGCAGAGAGAGAGAGAGAGAGAGAGAGAGAGAGATCAAACATCGATTTACCTGAGTATTGGAAAACTAGAAGAAGCATTCATCATTACGAGGATCAACTAGTTCACATTCTCAAATATACTTTCGCCTTCAGTATAGCTGCTCCCAAATGCTGTTTTTGATATCACATCCGCCGCGAACAATCTTAATTCTTTATAAACATCGATCTCTTTCCCTTCTCTGCCGCTCCATCTCTTGAGCATCGTATGAGCGGAATCTACCATTGCCGGAACCATACCCTACAAATCCATCCATGATAGACCTCTCTATAATTAGCATAACCCGATAAGTGGGCTAATAAAATTAATTTCTCTTATCCGATCTTGTTTTGACTCGTGAAAATGAAGGATCGTTCTTGCAATTTTTGATGCTGTTCTTCACCCGGATATCTTGTCAGTGGGAAAAATAAAGTAAGGACTGAAGTGCCTCTGGATTCATATTTCATGTGTCCTCGTCACAGTGGCATAATTAATTCCTACGTACCTTCAAGTTTTCCCCATGGAAAGCGAAATTCGCCAGCTTACGATGCTTTGCCCATTTTTCACCTCGAAATGTTGCAAGCCCGTCGCCTATATACTTCTTGACTTGGTCTTGGACAAACTCTTTCGAATAAGTGTCATCTCTATTGTTGAGGACCTCTTTGACCATCTCCAGATCCGAGATGACTAGAAAAGCCTGAGCGCCGTACCACATCAAGAAATTCCTGCCTGTCACATTTTTTCAGAGATATTGAAGAAAGTAGGCATAGATCAAAACTTGTGCAGTTGTCTCGGGTTATAAATAAGGATCGGGAACTGGAATAATCTACCAAATCAACGTGATAAACAAATTTAATAGAAATTTGACATTTGAAAAGCAAGTGAATGGCAAAGATGCATTTTCCAGATGATGTGTTTTGATCTGAACAGGATAAATCGAGTCAAGCAATTGAAAATGTCTCAATCCAAGCTGAGTTGGACTACACAAGTAAACAAAGAAGCCAAAAGAAGAGGAAGTAAAAAGCTGAAATTACCGTAAGTTTTGGTCCATTCGTACAAGTGAGGCTGGACATAAGGGAAAATATCATGAGAAAGATTCATGGGCCTTTTGGTGACTTCCTTCTTCATTCGAAGCATCTCTTTGGTGCTTCCGTGGAAGAATCCGTAAGGAGGACCTCTGATTCCTTGTGCAGCCATTTTTCCTTGGATTCGAAGCGGATTCCACCATAGTTTGTGCAGGATTTTGATAACAAGAGCTAAGAAAAGAAATAGAAACAAAGAGATATATAACGATACAAGAACGTCGCTCATTTTATTATTTCAGAACAAGGAAAAGAAAGGAAGAGAATCTGGGTGTTTGAGAGCTGTGAATTCAACTTGCATTGGACTATTTCTAGATCTTTTTTGTTGCTTAATTGCCGGTGCTTAGTCATTATAAATAAGAGAAAGCATGCCCCAGGTGACAAAGTTGACCTTCTTTAAATTTCCTAGGAGAAGTCTGAGCAAGCTTTAATAGTCGTTAGGGCTGTACTTTAGACGAATATGTAAGTGCAAGTGGAGCGTATGAACGACATGAACACATGGAGGTTGTCATTTACAAAGTGCGTGCACTTGAGTTTCACGCGGACACGAGATTCAGGTGCACCTTCAGTAAATATTTGTAATATTTGGATTTTCTGATACCAGGTCAAAAAGGTCGTGGGACCCACCTATTTAAAAATATTAAAAAAAAAAAAAAAAAAAGAAAGAATGAAAAGATTGACTTGATCAACAATGGCGGAATGTTCGGCTCATTTAACCGAGAGCACGCACAGTAACTGGCAAAAAGAAAGGAGTTCACGAGAAAGAAAAGAAAAAGAGAGAGGAAAAGAAAGAAAAGGAAGAAAGGAGAGGGTACATGTCACATATGACTTGTTGAGCCGGATTTACTACACATAGCGACACTCTGTAAACACTCGTGCCCTCGGTTCGTCTAATCAGAGTACTATTTGGGATTAGGACAGAAATTTAAGGCTTTGTGGATTTTGAGTTTTGAGGTTCAATTAAGAAGTCGTTGAGCTACAAATATATATAAAAATAATAATTTAGTATGTCATGAGGTCGTTCTCGATTTCCCCAAAACAAAATTTTGAAGTTGGTTGTGAGTGATGAGCAATGCGAGACCAATAGCTTTCAGGCCAAATTTCGACAATTTTTGACTTAATTTTGAGGCGGCCAAGTTATAGATCTTTTATTGCTTCAAAACAATTTACTTTTGAGTATAAGCTCACTTGAAACGAAGTTCAATGGAGAGAATTATAATATGACCGAATTTTTCGCTCAAATTTTGTGTTGCAGATAACTTTGAATGTCCGCTTCAATTGTGAGTATTGTTAGTGCATAGGAGTTATTTTGCTAGCCTTTAAACTTAGTATAGCTTCTCATAATTGATATAACCTTTTACCCAATTTTTCACGTTCTTTCTCACTCATTTGATAGGATCACAAGATCGATAGTTTGCGTAATATTTGTTGTTTGGTTTTGGGCATTTCCAAGTAAGTGGTACTAGTATCTTCTCTGGTCTTGTAAAACCCATGTACTAAGGTAATTATAACTCAATACATACATACATACATACATACATACATACATACATACATACATACTATATATATATGGAAGTAAGAACACATTTGCTACATAAAGTTAGATAGAGTATTTACTACTTTTAGGTTATTATGGAATGGTTCGATAAACCTATCCTAAAGGGTTATGAGTACTACTTTGTGCATTTGATTTATGAAATAAAAACTCTCAAAAGATTATATGTATTGGATTGTGAAACCAATTGTGATATGAATTGATAAAGGATTAAGTGTTACACGATAAGGTACATTCGTGAGAGATATTTCTAGGGCCTTGTAGTTAAGGGCCAAGTGCTACATGGTGACTCAATTTACATGGGAGTCACTAGGGTCTTACACTATTGATATGCATAGGAAAGAGCTAAGTACTACATAATAATGTAAATTTCATAAAATCCACCTCTAGGACCATATACTATTGATATATGTTGATCAAGGATTAAGTGTTATATAATAACAAAAATTCATGGGAGTCGCCTCTAAAGCCTTGAATAGATATAGAGTATGGAATGAACCATTAACATAAAATTTGACAAAGCTCAATTATTGAACTAAATCAATGTTACTTGTTTTAATATTATGGATGAATGAGAAATTCTACTATAGATATAGCTAGGTTGAAGTAATTTATAACTCATTTTATTCTTGTAAGTTTGTTAGACTTTGGATTGGTATAAATGAGTTATGTCCTTGAGTTTTAAATGTGTATGAGGCTTGATGTGCTTAGGAGGAATGTCCTATTCACTGGGCTATGGTTACTTATTCTATTCCTCTGTTGTATTTTTTAGGTCCCTCAACTTGTATTTTTGGTAGTCATATTTTGGGGTATGAGCTTGGCTAGTTGTATGTATTTTTGTTAGTTTGTTGGGTTGGCCAAGTTCTAAGTTGTTGACCATTTTGCGGTTATTGAAATATATATCTTAATAACATTCTGTTTGTTTCTCTTTGAGGTTGCATCTTTCGAATCGAAAGATGGCTATGTCATCCCCATTTTTGTTGTTTTTGAGGTGTGACAATATTATTAAAGAACTTACTTATTACGGACACAATGAAGGCCGATAAGTAAATCACTTGTAGTTATCCATGCTAGGAAACATTCTTAGATAGTCGATAGGCATACACGATAGACCATGCCATTTTTTATGGGAAAATTACCAAAAAAGTCATAAACCTATTACAATTGTGCAAATTCAGTCCTAAACCTTTTGCTTTTGTTCTAGTTCGGTTCATCGGCCAAAATTGGCTGGTCGGTGTTGACGTGGTAGCCGGCCGGCGCGGTGAACTTTTTTTTAATAATATTTTATTTAAAAATTATTATTTTTTTTTCCTTTTTTCCTCTATTTTTTCCCTCCTCCTCTTCCTCCCTCCTCCTTCCTTTGGCTCCGCAAGCGGCCGACTAGCCCTGTCGTCGGACTAAGGCCATCCGGCTGGGCGAGCCCCCGCCGGATCTAGCAAGGGCTCTCCTCACCTGGCGACCATGAGGCGAGCTCGCACCTAGCAATGGCGGGGCGAGGCGAGCCCTCGCTAGATGTGACAGTGAGCCCCCCTCGCTGGATCTGGCGAGGGCTTGCCTCGCCTCGCCACCGCGAGGTGAGCTTGTGCCCAGCGATGGTGGGGTGAGCCCCCGCCGGATCGCCTCGCTAGATCCAATGAGGGGGGCTTGCCGAAACCCTACTAGATCTGGCGAGGGCTCGCCTCGCGATTGGGCTCGCGCTGCCGGATGGCCTCAGTCCAGTGACCGGCTAGCCTGGCCGATTGCCGGAGCCAAAGGAGGGAGGAGGGAGGAAGAGGGAGGAGGAAAAAAAAAAAGAGGAAAAAGGAAAAAAAAAAAAAAAATGAATAAAAAAATTTAAAAATAAAATATTATTAAAAAAAAAGCTTGCCGGCATCGACGGTTGCCACGTCAGCGCCGCCGGCCAATTTTGGCTGGATGGACTGAACTGGAATAAAAACAAAAGGTTTAGGACTAAATTGGCATAAAAAAGGTTTAGGACTGAATTTGCACAATTGCAATAGGTTTAGGACTTTTTTGGTAATTTTCTCCATTTTTTATTGGTGAGTTAGACATTTGAATAAGACTCAATTATAATTTTGAACATATATAGGAAACTAATAAAAAAGAGATGTCCGGAATAGCGTAAGTGAAAAGGGGCTCCAGCGGTTCCTTGGTATAAAAAAAAAAAATAAAAAATAAAAAGAAAATAAAAAGAGAGTGCCAAAAGTAACATCTCCCGCACATTGGCACGACGGGCCACGCCACCATAGCCACCATCGCATTCGTGCCATCACTAGCGAACGTTCCTGTCATTTCCACCGGCACCTGCACCGTGAGTCCCGCCCATCCACCGCTTGGAAAAGCCATGCCAAGTCGCCCAACGGCAGTGGGGGCATTGTGGCTAGTCCTACGGTCGCGCCATGGCAGAGCCGACTTGGATAGGCCAGCAGTGGCTCGACGAGGTGGGCTGGGTTGGGTGCTGGGCAGTTGATGTCAGAGAGGAATGAAATAATTAGACGAAAAGGAGGAAAATATTAGGGTTTTTCCTGCTTTATTTTGATTAAATGGGTGAAAGACACTTGTTTGTAAAATTTGGCCCAAAAAACCACCAAGTAGGTGTTAAGAGAAGGAAAGTTTTTTCCATCTTGGATTGGATGAAAACATAGTCATCTAAACGTGAGAAATGCTATGTATACCAAGATAGATTTACAATATTTATATATTAATGATGTGACAGACTATTATTAGCTGTTGAATATAATTCACTTATTTAATTGATCACTTGCAATCTGCCATGTCATTTGATATACGAACTTTAAACTATTTTAGTGTAGTTAAAATTGTTCAAAGTGAGAATTACTTATATGTACTTAGGAATAAATGAATTGTTTGAATGTCTTTTCTCTTACATGTAAAATAGACAGCAAGATGGCCAAAGTTGATTGCATTCATACCATAGAATTACATGCCTACTATGAGACGTTTAGCTTCAATCATAGTTATTCGACATCACTCGAGATACTAAGGTTGGAGGTCGCGACTCTGTCACCATAGCCATACAAACATGTCAATTGTCAATAGTCCGTAAAATTTGTTTACATGAGGTACCGTTGTTCAAGAGCACAAGTTGGCCAGAGATACCGTCACATCTTAAATTACCAGCAAATATATTGATTTACCATTTTTATTTGTCTTGCTTACTAAATTTTGAATTTACCTACACTCTTCATAAATTATCAACCTCAATAAGAGTGATTGCCAACTCTTTCAATTAAGCTGCCAACTCTAACTCGACTTCATTATCAATATTTGCATTTCTAATTACCAACTTCTCTTCATTTTAATTTCAAAAAGCCTTATCCCTAACCAATTTTTATTAATCTTTCTTACCAACGCCCTAAAGTTGCCAACGATTATATAAAAATTACAAACATTTTTTTTTTTAATAATGTACCAACATTTTTTCTATCAAGTAACCCGATAGAAAAGTTTATAAATTCAAAAAAAAAAAATGGTAATGAGAGTTGGTGTTGGTAAATTTAAGGCATAGGAAAGTTGTTAATGAAAAGAAAAATGAACTCGGTGAATAACTCAAATAAGAGTTGACACTCCAAAATTAGTCGGCAACTTAGGCTCTATTGGTTTCACTAAAAATGAATTATTTGAAAAATATTTTCCTTAAATGATCGTTTGTATCGCTTATAAAAATGATTGAGCGAAGACATTTTTATGATTCACTTAGAATAAATTATTTTCAATAATGAAAATATTTTTCATTAATTAATTATTCCAAGCAATACAAATGATTTTTGTGAAATGAACAAAGCCTTGATCAAGAAAAGTTGTTAAATTGTAGTAATTAAAGTAGGTAAGTTCTAAAAGAGTAGATAAATCTAAATTGCTAAAAGATGAAAATGAAGGTTCGCACACGATTAGAAAAGTTAATGTTTCAAAAAAAAAAAAAAAACTTAAGTAAGTAGCTCATAGGAGATTTGGTAACCCAAGATGATAATTTTTGGACCAAAAGGTGTCGAGGACTGCTAACTTAGATTGTTGTATTTCCAAAGAGTTCGGAAACATGAGGGTTTACTAGTCAAGGCAAACGACGTTGGTAACAAAAAAAAAATTAGACATTGAGAAAAACTCCTTGTTGGCCAAAAAAATCCCAGAGAGCTCTTTTGTTCTTTCCATTTACTCAGTTTTTGGCCTTGAGCTCCCAGTTGCCAGTCTCCCAGATAAGCAAAAGGCGGTAAGACTGAAATAGGGGAAGGGGTTCCCTCTGGCTTAGAGTTTGCTTTTCTCACCAAACGCCAGTCTCCCAAATTACAGATTGCTCGTGGGCCTAAATTAGGTCATTTTCTGGTGATGTTTAACATGGTAATGGACTATTAGCGTGTAAAATCTGCAATTAAGGAAGTCTGATTAAAAGAATGACATATTGGTATGCAAAGACCTGCAGAACTTGTCGAAGTTGCAGATTGGGATGGATGAGTTCTTGAATGGGTATTACACAACTCGTATGGCATTTCTCTTTTTACTACAATTACAAGAAAATGTCTTCTTCTTACCCTGCGCATATCATTAAATTAGTGACGCTCATGTGAAGAAACAAATTTCTGCTTTGAAGGCTTCATATGAGTTCTTAAACAGTTTGCTACTGAGGGCACATGAAGTCTGAAAACAGCAGATGGTCCCAGTTCTGATTAAGTCTGAAAACAGCAGAAGGATACACGTATGCATCCTCTTTTTTGGACCACTTACACAAATACATCTTCACAGTTCTCACTATGCTGCATTGAAAATAACCTGAACTCCATATTGAGGGCGAGAATTGTGAAGTTCGACAGGGGAGTGGACATAAGCAGGGGAGAGAGTGAAACTGTAGCGCTGCAGAATCATAGCGAGGACAATTTTTGCTTCGACTGTCGCAAAATTTAGGCCAACGCAATTTCTGGGTCCAAGGCCAAAGGGAAGGAACATCGCAGGATTGTTGTTTGTAGCCTTAGCAACTCCTTCTGAGAATCTCTCTGGCTTGAAGAGATGTGCATCATCTCCCCAAATTTGAGGGTCGTGGTGAATCTTTAGGATTGGTATGTGTACCATTATGCCTGCTGGAAGAATGAGATCGCCAAGTTTTGCTTGCCTAGTTACTTTTCTAGGGACACCAACTCCTGGAGGATATAAGCGGAGAGATTCGTTCATGATCATGCCCACCTGCACCCACACAAGTGCCAGAGTCATTCATGAGTGAAGAATAATTGAAAATGCTTCAAAAAAACAAGAAGATAAAGAAGCTTGTGCTGTTCATTGCCGTAGAACAATTTGGACACATACGTGGAAGTAGTCTCATTACAAGCATTACCAGACAGCTTTCAGAAATAGATATTTTTAGCTCCGTTTCAATGGAAACTCTTTTACAATCACCTTCTCTTACCTTCTTGAGCTTCGTAATTCCATTGAAATCAGGATCTTGATCTCCAAGTACATTGAGGACTTCCTTTCTTGCTTCTTGTTGCCAATCAGTGTGAATTGCGAGGAGGAAGACTGTCCATGCAAGTAAGGAGCTTAAGGTTTCATATCCAGCAGAATAGAACGTCTTGCACTCAGCAATTACATTATCGAATGTGATTTTCTTGTTCTCATCCACATCGTGCATAGCCTTTAACAGTAACCCTAGGAAATCATTCCCATAGCTCTCCATCTCTCCGGAATTTATCTTCCTTTGTCTTCTTTTTATAATCTTTAACACTGCTTCTCGTAACCCTTTCTCAAGTTTCTCTGCCTCAATCTCATAAGTCGGTTTCCAGAGCTTGCTGTAACAACAAGAAGCCGCATAAGCAAGTATTACAAAACCCAAGTATTTTGTTCATCTGCAAAACAAACAATGATATACAAGAATTCCAGGCGGTGTTGTATTTATTGCATCCTATCTGTTGTAAAAGTCCGAAATACCAAAAGCCGATCCACATAGAAATAATGACTTCGTTTCATAGTGTCACGAAAAATAAATGATCAAACAATTAAATAGATAGAATATAAATCGAACACCAAATTTACGTGGTTTGATAAATGTAACTTCTGTCCATAAAGAGAATTGCAAAGAATTGTAGTCTAGATCAAGCGATACAATAAATGTTACAACTATACTTAAGTTACTCAAAAAACTCTCAGTGTTTCTCAGCTCCTCTCATGTAGTGTTTAGTCCCACAATTCTTTACAAAATAATTTTTCAATCTCGTAAAGGAATTACACAAAATCTTGTGTAAACATATTCATACTAGGAAAACATTTAACTAGGAAACCAACTCTAACTAGAAAACTAATTCAAATTAGGAAAGTTTCATATTCATGCTAAAACTCGAGACATATTTTCGACACATAGGATGAAAATCGTTGGAAGTCCTCTCTGATTGTTTCTACTAGCTTCCATGTTGTAAAAATTAGTTACCTGATTCCCGGTAATCTTATTTGTGAAGAAGCTTTTGCCATCGTCAATCCCAACTTGACCCCGTTCTCAAAAACAGTTTTGCCTTCAACTTGGCTGCTCCCAAATGCAGTTTTCGATATTGCATCCGATGTGCAAAGTTTAAATTCTTCATAAACATTGATCTCCAGGCATTCTCGATCACTCCATCTTTGGATCATCATATGAGCACAGTCCACCATCGCCGGAACCATACTCTGTGAATCAAATCGAAAGCACTCTCATGTCCATTACCACCCACAAAAATTATTACCCAGTATATAATGGAACATGAAACCACATATGTTCCCACCAATTTGGTTCTTAGGTTCAAGGTAAAACCTGGAACCATGCTCACCCCTATTTCTAATTCCTACTATGTTAGTTTTTGAAGCAAGGTTCTCATGGCTAGGATACAAAACATGTTTCAAATGTACCTTCAGACTTTCCCCGTGAAAAGCGAAATTCGCCAGCTTTCGGTGCTTTGCCCATTGTTCGCCTTCAGACGTTACCAGTCCCTCACCTACAATCTTCTTCACTTGATCTTGGAGGAAAATTTTCGAAAACGTGTGGTCGTTACCATTAAGTACCTTTTTAACCATGTCCAGATCCGAGATAACTAGAAAAGGTTGAGGGCCATGCCACACCAAGAAATTCTTGCCTGCGTCATTTTCGAAATTTTGTAAGTAACCAAGAGTAAAGAGTCAAAAAAAAAAAAAAATTACCTGTTCTCAATAAGAAATACAAATCAAAATCCCCCTAATCCAAAAGACAAATTAACTTAGTATACATTGATATCACGGCACATCTCAGAAAATGCCTGGTGGGAAAGTACTTCACAGACAATATGTCGTGATCTTAAACGCCAACAAATGGAGTCAACTTCAGGACTATAAATTACCATAAGTTTGAGTCCACTTGTGGAAGTGGGGCTGGACATAAGGGAAAATATCATGAGAAAGGCACATGGGTCTGCTTGTGGCTTCCCTCTTCATTTGAAGCATCTCTTTGGTGCTTCCATAGAAGAACCGGTAAGCTGGACCTTTGATACCTTGAGAAGCCATTTTTCTTTGTATTTGAATTGGTCTCCACCAGAATTTATGCAGCATTTTGACAATATAGCAAAAAACCAAAATGTTTTAACCATGTGCAGGGAGATGAAAAATTATTTAAAGATGTCAAACCAGTTCGGAAAAGACACTTCAAATTGTTGTTGGATGAGAGATAGGAAAAATTACTAAAACATTTCTAAATCTATCAGATTACGTCAATTCGTCTAAAACTTTTAAATGTGTCAATTCGGTCTCAAACCTTTTGACAATTTGTTAATATAGGGCCCGTTTGGTTAGAACTTTTGGGGAACGCATTTGCAGAAATGCAAATACCTTTGGGTGAAGGAGGTTTTCCGAAATGCAAATATCGTTTGGTAAAATTTGCATTGAGAAACAACTTTGGCCAAAATACCGTTTGGTAAAATTTACATTTGTAATTAACTTTTATTAAATTAAAAAAGCAAAAATATGTTTATATTTTTTTGAAGTCCCCACCGGACTGCCAAATTCAGCTGACCAAATCGCCTGAATAAAAAATATGTTTATATTTTTTATATAAACATATTTTTATATAAAAATATAAACATAAAAACATAAAATATATTTATTAAACATAAAATATATTTATATAAAAATGGATATGTTTATATCTATATAAAATATATAAAAATTATATAAATATATTTTATATAAATATATATTTATTAACATAAAATATAAAAGAATAGATATGTTTATATTTTTTATATAAACATATTTCTATATAAAAAATATAAAAATATAAACATAAAATATATATAAAAATAGATATGTTTATATAAATATATATTTATATAAAAATTGGAGAAAAAAATAGATATGTTTATATTTATAAATATAAATATATATATATATATATATATATATTTATTAAACATAAAATATATTTATATAAAAATGGATCTGTTTAAATCTATAATATATATATATATATATATATATATATATATGTTTATATATTTATATAATAATATAAAAATATAAACATATTTATTTTTATATAAATATATTTATTTTTATATTTATATTTATTTTTATTCAGGGCCGATTGGTTTCTCCACCTGGGAGAGATGAACAATACCGAAGTTGCATTCCGAAGATGCAACTTGCCAAAGGACTTCAAGAGCTGCATTAGGCTAAAGGCCATTAAAGCCACTTGGAGATGCAATTGCATCTCGCCAAAGTCGCTTAAAAAACGAACCAAACAGCTTTGCATTTGGCCAAAGGACTTTGAGCCCAAATGAGCATTCCAAATGTTGAACCAAACAGGGCCATAGTCATTCTAGTAAATTTTGACTAGAAAATGTTGATGTAGCAGTCTAGTTAGCACCGGTCGTCCTTTGTGGCATGCCAGCGTTGACATGGACAATCTTTTAAAATTTTCTAATGTTTTTCTTCTTTTTTTTTCGGTTTTTTTCTTTCCTTTCACCAATGGTCGGTCCTTGGGAAGGGCAACCCCTACCTAGCCCTCTCCGATCGCCACCGGTGGCCAATCATCGCCTCAAATTGGCCACCGACAAAGGAAAAAAAAAAAACAGAAAAAAAGAAAAAGGAAAAAGGGAAAAAATCATAAAAAACTAAAAATTTGTGCACTAGCACATCATATAGACCGGCTAGCACTGATTATATCACCACATCAGCTTTTTTCGATAAAAAATGACTGGAAAAATTATATTAGCAAATTGTCAAAATGTTTAGTACTGAATTTGCATAATTTAAAGGTTTGGGATTAAATTAATGCAAGTGCATAGGTTTATGACTATTTTGGTCATTTTCCCATGAATGATATAAAATTAGTCTTAAAATGTAATGTATTTATGATATCAAGTAACCTTATCTTGACAAAAAAATTTGCAAGTTGTTCCATATTATTATACTATAGTATATACTAATACAATACATCTTAGCAAAAAATATTGACACTTTGGCCACGCCACACCCAACCATGATTTGGGTTCATATGTTCTGAATTACATTTGAAGATTATTTGCTTGTTATTCAAAATTTATTCATTTCCTATTAAAGAGTATTGAGATGCGCTTGTGAGTTGTTTTAGAAAAGTCTCACATAACCGAATTGGTGTGGTGTGGAATAATTAATATATTATAGTTAGTCATAACTCTTTAATTTAAACTTCTGAATAAAGGTTAGTCCAACTTGATATGTTAACGAGCTCAAACTTGACTCTCCCTTGGTGATCTCCATAGATGAAGGCATTGAATATTGTGTGCCTTTAACAAACTGTATAAGAGCTAATGATTGATTGATGGCCTACTCCAACTACATGTCGATATATGATGAAAAACTCAAAGGAATGAATCTCATGACTATTGCAGTTTCTATGCAGCCTTTATGGTTCGGTTTGCAAGGAAGCCCTGAGGTGGAGATAAGCATTATGGTGTAGCAACACGGTGTCAATGGCCATCTTCATGGTTCGGTATGGAGAAAGAGAATAAGGATGAAAATTTATGTTGGAGATTCAAGTTGAAACAAGTTAATGCAAAATAATACGTGAATTAAGATGGAGTAGGCCTAACGCTGAACGCACACATGAAGGGAATAGTTAATAAATCATAATTAACCCATGACTTAAAATTTTATTAAAAAATCCCCACATCATAAAATTTGTGTGGTGTGGAATAGTTAATATATCACAATTAGCTTATGACTTAATGGTTTAAGTTTTTGAGTAAAATGGATCTAACTTGATATGTCAACAAACTTGGACTTAAGCTCTTTGTTGGTAATCTCTTTGGGTGAAGGTATCAGAATTCTGCTACACCTTTCCACCAACTAGTAGAAAAGCCGATTGTTGATAATAAGAAAGATAATATCAAGCTACTTTGCCTTGTTCTTAATTTTTTTTTTTATAGGTTAGGGATTGCTTCTCTTTTTTTCTTTTTTTTTTTTTTTGGTTATTTACGCCTTATTTGGATTTTGGGACAACTTTGGAATCCTATTTTCCCAAGTTGCGTACATCTCTATTTCCTTTTGGATAATTGCAAGATAAGCCCCAAAACTTGCTATAGTTATTGTTTGCACCAAAACTTGGTCAGGTTGTCGATATAAATAAGCACGTGACCATAGCATGGAGTATTAAGGAGTTGACCTATTGTGGACAACCATAAGAATTATAATCAATAGTAATGTACATTGATGACCATTGATGACTAATTGTTTACAGATGATGATGAATGGTTGATGATAATCGGCAAAGGTATCTGAGATCAACATATTATCAATTAAGGCCCTAGAAGAAAGTTGAATCCATAAAGAGTATCAACATGAAGTTGCAATTCCGAAAGATATGGGACAATAAAGTGTTGGAGGTCGTGAAACAATTAGAATGCGATATTAAAGGAGCAATTGTTTGAATACATAATCATGGCACTGTGAGATCATGAGTACAAAACTTTCGGAGATAAGGGAACATGGCTACAACCGCAGTAGAACTGCTCAAAGACAATTATCGCACATCCATTATAAAACAATTGTGCATCTACTACAACCCCCCAGCTCATCGCACAGACGAACAAATTTACCTTCAATTATCTTTACTTTCTTACATTTTACTTTCAATTCTAGACTCGCATTATCAATTAAAATTCTAACATGTATCTTTATCTTGGGTGCCACGTTGTCAGTTAAATTTCAGCATTACATCTTTATGTTATCAAGCTTTGTCGTCAATTATATTCAGACATAGTTTGTTTATGTTCGGTTATATTGAAGTAGCTGTATTTTCCAAGCTTTATTGTTGATTAATTATTGTTGATTAAATTCCAACAAGGTTTCCGTTTGTACAGTGTTGTTTGAAGTGAAGTTTTCATTGTTTCTTGTCTATCTATGATATTTCTTGTGTGGAATCACCGCAAGAACTTATCTCCTTTCATAAAAACCAAAGAACAACTTTTGATAAAAAGATACTTCATCATGGGGTCAATCCCAACTAAACATCTTTTTGGCACTCCTTATGGGAACTATGTGGCGAATTTAAGGAAGTAAATTAGCTAGAACAAGGAATCAACTGGATCTTAACAATGCTGGTGGTAACAACCAGTCATTACAACCTGGTGACGACAGGATAGGATGCTTTGACTCATCAAAATCTCAATCAATGAGGGAATAAGACCAAGGAGGGGACATTGACATCTTAGGACAACTCATTGATGAGCAAAGAAGATGATTGGAGCCAAACCCTATAATGTTGGTTTCCATGAAGAAGATGTTGGACAAGCATCTGAATAAACCAACCAACCACATGATGAAGTATTTCACTGATTTGATTAAGCCAACGATCGTCAACACTATTCATGGAGTTATACCTAGGTACGGATCTTCAACCCAATCAATCCAAATACAACCAAACCCTATAGCTATTGGATATGTTCCTTTATCAATATTTACTGCAATTATCTTTGGCACAATAGAACAAGTAGTTTCTCCCCCACCATAGGTAAGGATTTTACAAAGGTCTAAAGCCACCGGCACAACCCAAAATAATGGGACTGTTTGGAGTTAATTTACCTAACCTTAGTCAAGTCAACTTCAGTGGGAATAACAATGGCAATTTGGCAAATCATTATCCAGCAGTACATATGCCATTTTCAAATGTAGAGAACATACAACCAGTTGCACCAACATTCCTTGTCGACAATATAAGGCCTGTTGCGATAATACCTCAACTTAACACACCACTTGCCTCATATAGGTTCAATATTGTAATCAACAATCAAGGTAGACCACCATCTCCAATTGGAGGCAAGATGGTCAAGGGCTTTTAGGTGAAGTGTTGGTTCTACCTAATCCTGGGCATGTTCCTCAAAGGCCTAATGGGGCAATCAACAATTAAGTTAGACCACCACAATTACCTAGGGGTCAACCTAGTTGACTAGCCCCCGATGAAGATCCTTAGCATGTTCGAATGTTAGTGGATCAAGCAATGCAACGCCTAGGCTACAATGTTGGAAACATCATGCTTGTATATAGAAAACCACACCCATACTATGGGGATGCAATGCCTTATCCTAGAGGGTTCAAGATGCCTAACTCCAATTATTGTCCTTTGAAGACAATTAACTGACAATTGAACATGTTAGTTGATTTGCTACATAATATGGAGATGCATCTCAAGAGGACTAATGGAAGTTAAGAATGTTCACTCTATCACTATTCAAGATTGTTTTTACTTGGTATACTACCTTAGCAATCAATTCACTCATCATGATCCATCCACCTCTTGAGTGATCTTAAAAGTGCACTACCTTCACTTTAGCCAGATCTCATGTGACCAATACTACCCACAAAATTACTCCATCGACACTAATTGTCGTCAAATTACTTTTGGATGCAAGGCACACCTAGCTCGTATTCCCACTCATCATTTTGAAAGTACCTTCTAGAACTTCCCTGTGAAAAGAGAAATTTCACTAGCTTTCAATGCTTTGCCCATTGCTCACCTTCAAATGTCATGAGTCTATCGCCTACAAGCTTCTTCACTTGGTCTTGGGGGAACATTTTAGGAAAACAACATAAATAGTCTTTGAATTTTGGCCCAATGTATAATGTAGTCCCGAACTTTTAATTTGTGCAATATGATCCATGAACTTTAGATTAATGTGCAATGTGCTCCTTGAGCTTTTAATTTGTTTGATGTAACCCCTAAACTTTTGGTACATATTCAATTTAGTCTCCGGATTAAATGAAAATATACAATATTGTCCGTAATCTTAAATTAATAGGATTATATTGAATATTTTCATATCGTTTAGGATTGCATTGAACTTGTACAAAAAAAAATCCATGGATCAAATTGAACAAATAAAAAGTTCATAGACCATGTTAAATATTAAGCTAAAGTTCATGGACTGCATTGAATAAATTAAAAGTTTATGAATCACATTACATATTGAGTTAAAGTTTATGGATCATTTGTGTCATTATCTTGAAATTTTTTGAAAAAGTATGTTCTTTATCATTAAGTACCTTTTTAATGACAAAATATTTAGTGATTAACCACCACGTCATTAGCCTATGTGGCAAGGATGGACCTAGTCAGCTCCACTCAAAGGGCGACATGTCTCCTTTGACATGGCCTACCTGGAAAATAAAAAACTAAAATCAAAGCTTTATTTTCTCTCTCCCGATAGACTGAAAAAGGAACAATAAGTGCTCACATTAAATTCTCGCTTAAAACTCTCTCTCTTCTTTTCAATTTTCGAGGGCTTCTTTTCACTTGCTCTCTTAGAGAACAATAGAGACACTCTCTCTCTTTTTCCAGCACGTCCCCACCGCCTCTGCCTCTCCCAAGACCCTCAATGATTGCTTTGAGCTCAGATCTACCTTTGGCATGTCGCTTCCACCAAGAGCCCCGTCGGTCACAATTGTTGAGTTCCAAGCCCTCTCCACCTCTGCCATCGTTGCTGTAGCCGCATTGGTAGCTACGGTTCATCAGCTGACTCCTCTCTCTCTCTCTCTCTCTCTCTCTCGCGTAGGCACGCATGCACCAGGATCAAGCGTCGTGCAATGGACGGCGTCAAATCCCTGATTGTTTCCAACTCTGCAATAGAGCACAAGATCTACTCGCGTTAGTCTCTTGGGGAACCCTAGTGATGTCTACTATGGTCGCACTATATCTCTCAATCTCAACTTCTAGGCCTCTGTCCAATTGTGTCCCTTTGACGAGCTCGTCATCATACCTCACCTCATCCACAATCTTGTTCACTTTAATTCTCCTGATCATCAGGTTAGGTTCATCTCAATATGTGTGCAAACTGAGTTTTGGTTTGATTTTCCTGGAAGGCGTCTATTGGCACTAATAAGTTTTGTAAACTCTAATAAGTTTTGTAAACTCTTATTTTTTGTGATTGCGTCATGAATCTAGCTGCATTTTACTTTTTCACAATCTTGATTTTGGTTTGATTCTCTTGCTTGTGCTTTCTTTTTGGAAATGTGGTTGGAAGTTGTGCTTTGACAAGGTGATGATTAATGTGAAAGCAACATTGTGTGTCCGGTCTCCATAACTGCATTTTGAGAAATATTGCGAGTTATTTGTATGTTCTTGCTGTATGAGAGGATCGATTCGAAATGGGTGCGAACACAAGTGAATCGGCTGCAAATTGAAGTGTACTATGGAGGAGTTCATTTGTTCATGGCCCCTCGTAAAGTTTTTCGGAGTTATTGCAAGAATAACAACATCGATCTTACCTTACCCAAAAAAAAGAACAACATCGATCTTCATGGAGCCCCATCCCCTGCTACGATTCTTTCAAGAGGCCTCGCCGGTCGCAATACTAGGTCCCAAGCTCAGATCCGTGCCGGTCGCATTTCTTCTATGGTCGCCAGTTGAGCGATAGCATTTAGGTGATTCATGGAATTAAGAGGAACTGCGTGATTTTCAGTTTTTCTTTTTCATTTTTGAATTAACCTCTCAAGCAACAGAACAATTTTCAGCTCAATCAGTTCGTCTTCACTGAGGTTGAATCTATAGTTCGTGTGATGGGATTTTCTTTGTCGCAATAAAAATTCTTCACTTTTGACTGTACATCTTGTTGCTGAGGCGAGAAAAATGAAACAAAATATAATGGAGTTTTTGCAGCTCCAATGAAACTATATTCACTAGGCTTGATGTTTCTATATATTCTTTTTTTATTTTTTTCGGGCAATCTGGTCGAAATTAGTGCTCTGATTTAAAGTTGAGTGATGCTTTTCTTTTGATGTTTTTAGCTGCTAGGTGGGATCTACAGTAAGGCCAATTCTTGAACTCAACCGGCTATTTTCCTCCCTTGTTACTGGTGGTGACTCGTTGCGCCGGCCGTGACGCCTGTGCCTGGGGTTCGTGATATTAAGGATTAAAATATTCTTAAATTAGGACGTCACCCTGCTAGAGGCATCACCATAAGCCGCCTCCAAACTCGAACCTAATTTTTTGATCGAAGAAGCGTTCGGCGGCTACTATCGGGTTCGATGTCGATGTCGATGGCGAGGCGACAAGGGTGTGATTGCGATGGCGATGGTGGTTGGACAGCTCTTCAAGATCACCCAACTCGCCCAGTCAGATTGATTAGAAGCCAAAATCGTATGTGATTTTGCATTAGAACTAGACAATACTTAGGTTTCGTCAACATAAGAGAATGGCGACTCGTTTTTTTGCGAGTTGCTCTATATATCTTCGAATTTGCCAAAATTTGTTTCGTTAAAAAGTTTTCTCATAAATTATACACTTTTTCACTTGTTGGAGAATTTAACGTGACATGTGGTAAATCACATGACATATATATAAATATATATTTTATACAACTTTTTATCATTAATTGGAAACACAGTTTTACGGTATACACAGTGTTTCTTTCCACTATGGACAATTTCTCTATTTTTCCGTCTTCCCCCCACCTCCCCTTCCTCCAACGGCCGATTGCGGAGCGCTCCACAACTCACATCTTCATGAATAGCGAATGACAACCACACAAAACCCAATGATCAGATAAAAGGAAAAGCGCCCCCCGAAAGTAAAAACAACATTTAATCCCCAATAATTCGGTGTCATGATTGCTGGGAGAACCGACCCCGCTGTGCCTCCGCCGCAACTACTTGAATATCCTCTCCGCCCGGAGCCGGAACAACCATGCCCGGCGGATACGTCGGAACCATGCCTCCGTTGCTTACCCCGTAGTACACCTGGTGGCTCACGCCATCGGCAACCACGGACCTCACCACTCCGCCGTACACCTGACCCGGACTTGGGCCAGGCTGATGGTAGCCGACGGGTATTTGCCCGGCTGAAGCGGGGTACTGCTGGACATAAGGTCCTCGGGCCATGACGGGCGGGCCTGACATGTTTCGGTGAGGCACGGGACTCGCGTAGTAATAGACGGGCATGGGCTGCATCGGCGGGCCAGAATAGTGAGAGCTCGGGGCGTAGTGACCCGCCGGATTGCCCGGATACCCGCCCGGCTGCGCAACTATGGTTTCGCCCGTTTCTGCAAAACTCGGGCTCTCGTTAGGTCGAATTTGGGAACTGGACTCTCGGGCTTCGTCCTCACGGGGGGGAGGTCCGGCATGGACGGCACGCACGCCGAGGAGGCCGAGCAATACGATGAATTGGCGACCGGGGCAGGCGAACCCGGGTCGGAAATCGAGATGGTCTCAAGCAACATGCTCCGGGCCTTCGGTTTGGGCTCCTCCGAGGCTTCCAAGCCAAACAAGTAGTCCGGGACTTCCGAGACGATCGAGGATGCCTCGGAGCGGAGGCGCTCGAGGCCCCGGCCGGGGGTCGCGCCGCCACCACCGTTGAGGGCGTCCAGGAACCACTGCTCCCGGTTCGACGTGCTGTCGAGGAGCGAGCTGATGCTGCTGGCTCGGGAGTCGTCGCCCTTGAAGAGGAAGAGGCGGAGGCGGGCCGTCCGGGGGTTCTGCGTCTGCGCGACACGGTCGTACTCCTCCATCATGTTGTCGACATCCTCGTCCGTCGTCACCGAAATCAAGGCGTCCAGATCTTCATTGGGAAGCTGGTACTTCACGGTAATGTTCGTCGTACCTTCGCAATATATTCCAATGGATATTTCGTCAATAAAAATGAGACACACAGCAGAAGAGACAGCAAAGCAGACAAAGCAGACCCATCCTTCCCTCCTAAAAAAATTATTTATTTTTCTCATGGATTGCGATTTTTTCTATCACGAACAAATTAAATAGTCATCAAGAGTCCCGAATTCGTCTATGATACTGTAATTCAATATATCCAAGATCTTTCTCATATCAACCAGATCATTACAACTTGTAGAAACTGAAAAAAAAAAAAAACAAAAAGAAAAGAAAAGAAGGAATCAGTAGCGCACTAAGAGAAATTAGGCAAAAGCTTAGAAAAATCACCGGAGGACAATTTAACATGAATTTCCCCCACAAATATGTTGAATTTGAGCATACCTTACAGTCCAGATAATAGAATTCAATAATATATATTATTGAATTTGTTAAGCATATGAACATAAGATCAGAATGGCTGCAAAGATAGGATCTTGATTATTGCCTGAGAGCTTGGAGAGCTTGGAGAGGAGAGCGTTGAAGGTGGTGGCGCGCTGGATGGCGACGATCCGGGTGTCGCCGCCAACGTAACGGAGCAGATTATCATGCGGGCGGGGGAGGATCTTGCCGCCGAAGCTGCACATGAAGTGGACCCGCGGGTGGAGGTCGTGGGGGTGGTGCTCGGATCGTGGGGAGGAGGCGACCGAGTCGATTGTTGCAGCCTCCAGGTCCGGCGGGTGGTGGGTGGCCATATTTTCTTCTTGGACAGGAGGGAGAGTGGTACAAAAGCTAGAAAAAGGTGGGGTTATATAGATTCCAAGTCAAGTAGGGAGATGAAGATAACGTGGTGGTGTGCGACCACAAAGGGAAAGGTTCTAATAAAGATGCTCGAGAGCTGTAGAAAGGGACAGCAAGGAATTTCCTTTTCTTTTCATGGCAAGGGACATTGCACATTGATCGTTTATTTTGTGTGGACTTAAAATAATCGCATCGACCTAATACACACGTACTAAATACAATCCAAATCGTTAAAAACGGTGGATCTCATATCGATCCCCGCGGATCTAATAATTTGAATTCAATATAATATATTTTTCCAATCATGGAATATTTGGTCAGATTGGCTTTCTTTTCTTCCTGAAAAACAAATTGGAATGTAAATGGGTAGATTTCTTTCACCAGAAATAGCTCATGGATCCACCCATCATGTGTTTTTAAAACATCGAATTCAGTGGAGCGAGGGTAAATCTTAGACGTTGGGATTGTATGAAATTTAATCTCATTGATGTGATCAATATGATTCTATGACTAAAAATGCATTAGTAAACATCGAGATCGTTTTAGAACATATGGTGCCATCATAGAGATCTACAAACAGTCTGTTTAATATATGAATTGTTACTCTTGTCGAGTTAAGATGTCCTGCAGGAATTTAATTAGGACATAAAAAGAAAGAAGATGACAGCTCGTGTTGTTAACGTCGCTGGGCCACAGGACTCAATTTCAGCTGCCGACCTTTGGTGTTTTTATTGCAGGGGAAAGTGACGAGAGAGCGACTCTATAGTCTATACCCCGACCAAAATCTAAGATTTCATTTCAAGAAAAAACATATGTTATGAATAAATCTTTTTGCCAATTTTCACCAAATTAATGGAAGGTTAGCATCATATACAGTGGTGCCTTATCATTATGTTCTCATAACAATAATTGAATGTTCTTTGGTTTTGGTATATACTTTGATGTGCACATAGCAATCAGTCCGTGGACCTAAATTGCTATTTTTGTTTTTTATTACAGTTTACAAATTAACTTTTCTAAGTTGTTATTATTAATTGTTATCTATTTTTCTTAACAGCTCCTTAAATTTAGCAACTCCGATATTTATTTGAGTGACTTATCAACTTCTTTTTAAAAATAAATTATCAACTAGGTTTGGATCAACAACTACCCTTTAAGTTACCTATCAATATTTATTTGATTTTTCTTTATTACTTTAACTATTGTTATCATTTATCAACTTTTATTTATCTATTTTACAAACCTGTTAGATTTACCGACTATCCTATTTAATTTCTAATCTTTATTTGTGTCACTTACAAAATATTTCCAATTGCATTACCACTTAGTTTCTCATTTGAGTGACTCACCAACATTTCTATGTTTTTTTCGTATTCATTTTTTTAGTGGCCATTTTTATGTATCTTGCCTGCAATATTTTCATATCAACCGACTCTTTTCTTAAAACTTCCAACCGTGGTGAATGTTGTTACTGACTTTTCTCTGATCAAGTTACCAATTAATTTTGGTTTACTAACTCTTATTTGAGTTAGTTGTCAATGTATTTTTTTTTTTTTTGTTTTATTTTTCAATTACCACCTTCTCTTATCCTTGATATTTTTTTTTTTTTTGGACGAAAGATGTCACGATTTATATTCACTTAATAATCGTCTTACAACGTGAAATAGGACTAATGTCCGAGCATAAAATATTCCATAAAGGCAATGGAGGACTAATCCACCAGTTAAGCGGAAGCTTTTGTAAACGATAATTTCGTGCTACCCAATCCGCGGCACCGTTTTCTTCTCGGGTACAGCAGGTGACCATAGCCTCTTCAATTTGATTCAGTTCGCTTCTGCACTGGATGATCTTCTCTTTTAAATTCCAGTGGATTTCGGCCCGGCCCAAGAGCTGATCAACAACAGGGGAACAGTCACTTTCGCAACTCCAGCGAAGTGTTTGGGTTCTGAAGTCGCCCACGTGCCGCTTCTGTAAGTCCTTGATATAAAAGAGTCCGTGTAAGATGGCTTCAGCTTCTGCCTCTTGAGATGAAGAAACCCTAGCTGTACAGGCGAAGCCCTCGAGAACTTGCCCCGACGAATTCCTCACGACACCAGCGATATAGCCCAGAAATTCGCCCGGTATCCAGGACGCATCGACATTCATCTTCAGTTCGCTTCGCTCAGGAGGTTTCCATCGCCCAGGTAAAGTGCTGTTAGGGTTAGCACGATTCTGGACTTTCTTTCCCGATCGGGGTAAGGTGCTGATCTTGTACGATTTGCAGGAGATCTTTGGGTTTCGGAGCTTTTGATCGAAAGATCCATTCGTTTCTTGCCTTCCAGATGTGCCACAGAAGCAGACCAGTATATTCTCTCTCGGGTAAGTCTGTATTCTTCCTGAACGCTTCCATAAGCCACTGATCTGTCCGTCTGATCTTGTTTGTGGGGCTGATACCTCTGCAATTTGTGTCTTCCCATATACCTTTTGTCCACTTACATAGAAAAAGCAGATGTTCAGATGTTTCTACCTTCGTGTGACAGAGTAGGCATAATGGGTCATTCACAATTTTTCGTTTGTATAGGTTTTCTCTCGTGGGAAGGGCGTTTTGGCAGAGAGCCCAAAGAAAAGTTTTGAGTTTTGGGGGCACTTCAAGGCTCCAGATGATGGTCCATAAGGTGCGTGGTGTTCGAAATGAACAGGAGGCCGAATTGTAGTTGTGATTTGTGATTGCCGAGATTGCTTTGTTGTAGCCGCTCTTAACTGAATATTTCCCCGAATTATTGCCAGTCCAAATTAGGGAATCTGGTTGTGGTTGAGGGCTCAGTGGGATAGCTAGAATTTCCTCGACTGTGTCGGCACTATAGAATTGTTGAATCTTCTGTGCATCCCACGTTCTAGCATCTGTTTGTATAAGTTCAGAAACCATAGTAGGTTCTGTTTGATTCGTGTGACCTCCAATGACCCCTTTCATTAACCATTTATCTTCTCGAATGCGTATAGATTGACCATCTCCAACTGACCATTTGATGTTTTCTTTGATAGTGTCTCGGCCTTTTAACAGACTCCGCCATCCCCATGAGGGTCGTAGGCCAGTGCTTGCTGTCCAAAGATCCCCTGTAGGAAAGTAGATTCCTTTTAACACTCTACTCCACAAGGCAGAAGGGGACGTTGATAGCCGCCAAACTTGCTTGCCTAACATGGCATAATTAAAGGTAATCAAGTCTTTGAAACCCATTCCTCCTTCATCCTTTCGAGTTTTCATTATTTCCCATTTTTTCCAGTGAATTCCCCTCTTATGATCGCCTTTTTTCCACCAGAATGATGCAATTCGTTGTTCTATTGCTCTGCAGATTGAAACTGGCAGCTTGAAGATGGACATAGCATGCATAGGTATGGACTGAACAACACTTTTGATCAACACCTCCTTTCCTGCCTTAGTAAGTAGTTTTTCCTTCCACCCTTCTAGCTTTGTATTAACCCTGGCCAATATCCATGCGAATAGTTCTTTTTTTGATTGTCCCCAGTTTGTAGGAATCCCCAAATACTGCCCTGTTTTTTCAAACACAGGGACCCTTAATTCTGTGGCCATGTTTCTCTTCAGTGGTAGGGGACAATTTGCACTAAAATACACCCCTGATTTGTTTAAATTGATTGCTTGTCCCGAAGCATAGCAATATTGCTTAAGTATCAGGGTCAGATTTTGACATTCCAAAATAGTAGCATTCAGAAAAAATATTGCATCGTCTGCAAACAACAGATGTGAGAGTTTAGGACAAAACCTGTTAATCTGTATGCCTTGGATACTACCATCGGTGATTGCTTTGTTCATCAACCAAGTTAGGACATTTGAAATCAAGATAAAGAGATAAGGCGATAGAGGGTCGCCTTGTCTAATTCCTCTCGAAGGATGGAAGAAAGGGGTGGATTCTCCATTAATCTTCACACTAAAAGATACTGTAGATACACACTGCATAATAAGTGTTACCCACTTTTCACAAAACCCCATATGCAGCATACAATCCCTCAAGAAATCCCATTCGATTCTGTCATATGCTTTCTGCATATCTAATTTCAGTATGGCCTGATGCTTTTTCTTCTTTTTGTGATGCGCAGCTTGGTGCAATACTTTGCACAATGTAGATGTTGTCTTGTATCTGTCTACCTTGAACAAATGCACACTGCTCCGGTTCAATAATAGAAGGTAGCCATTTCTTTAATCTGTTTGCTAGAAGTTTCGAGATTACTTTATAACTGAAGTTGCATAAACTGATAGGTCTGTATTGGCTGATGTTTTCAGGGATCTTTACTTTCGGGATTAAGGTAAGATGAGTTCGGTTAAGCAGGGGATCCAGAATACCTGTCTGAAAGAACTTCTGAACTAACTGAAACAGGTCAGTTTTCACCATATCCCATGAGTGTTGATAAAAAATGCCACTGAAACCATCTGGGCCAGGTGCTTTAAGTGCTCCCATCTGAAAAACAGTTTCCTAAATTTCCTCCATCAAAGGTACAGCCACCAGCTCTTCATTAATGTGTGGTGTGATGGGTGATGGACACTGATTGAGAATCGGTTGATAGTACCTTTGACCCTCTGATTTGTATAGCTCTTTATAAAAAGATAGTATATGATTGCGAAGCATCATAGGATCTCTGCACCAGTTTGAATTTTGTAGTTTCAGCATTGTGATTCTATTTCGCTGCCTTCTCTGAATGGTTGATGCATGAAAAAAACTGGTATTTTTATCTCCCCACTGCATCCACTTAATGCGTGACCTCATACCCCTTAATTGTTCCTCCTGTCTTCTCGTTTTTCAATCTGGAAAATAATACTGTTTTTGCTGTTTGCTGGTGTGCTGTTCAGACTGATTTGTAAGCTTTATTAGGGCCATATTTAGCTCTTTGATCTGCAACCTTGCATTGGCGAACTTCTCTTTGCTCCATTTTACCAATATTTTGGATGTCTGCTGCAATTTTTCTGAAAGTGTGCATGGTTGGACCTGTTCAGATTTCCAAGTTTGTTGGATAACATCATGGTACTCTTCATGTTCTGTCCAGAAAACCTCCATTTTGAAAGATCTTCTTGTCTTCTTCTTCCTAGGATAGAGGTTAAGAACCAAAGGACTATGGTCTGAACCAATAGCTGGAAATGCTTGCACTTCAGCTTCAGGGAAGGTAAGTCTCCATTCCAAAGTACATAGTACTCGGTCGAGTCGTTTCTTAACGAGCTCCTCCCCATCCCTATTATTCGCCCATGTAAATGCACACCCATGACTATCCATATCCATTAAAGAAAGTTCATTTACCATGTTTCTAAATGCTGCTATGCGACTATTGTCAGCTTCTTTTTTCCCAACTTTTTCCCAGACATACAAAATCTCATTAAAATCTCCCATGCAGATCCACGGGCAGGAGTTATGAGGCTTGAGATGTTCCAATATCTGCCATAAGGTCAATCTCTCTCCAAAATTAGTAGATGCATGAATAAAAGTGATTTGCATATGTTGCCTGCTGTCTGGATCAGTACAATCCACATCAATATAGTGCTTTGAACTGGTTTTCACCTTTAAAGATACTTCCTCATTCCACAGCAGTGCCAAACCCCCTGCTATACCTGATGGATTTACTAGAAAAACATTCTGGAATTGTAATTTTTTGCAAACTTTATCCACCATCGCTTCTTTATTCTTAGTCTCCATAAGAAAGAGTAAATTGGGCCTTTCTCTAGCCGTTAAGGCGTTGAGTTCTTGGATTGTCAGGGGGTTACCCAGCCCCTGACAATTCCAACTCACTATTTTCATGGCGTCGTTGATGGCTTATTAGGGCTAGCCACCAAAGCCCGTACTTGTTCATCTTCAATCAACTTCACAGGGGTTTCCAGAAATTCAGTATCATCAATCAAAAGAGGGTTTTTCTCAGGTATGCACTTCTGTTTTTTTGCCTTCTGAATCTTCATATTCTTCTTACTACATTTCCCTACTTTTGAGAGAACTATTTTAAGGTGTTCAGAGCTTTGTACCTGTTTGCCATGTTCTCTGGTTATATTGACAGATCCTTCGTTGTCTTGGGTTATCTCAATGCCATAGGAGCTGTCAAATCTTCGTTTGCTGCAAGTTACCATCTGCATATTCTGAGTTACCTCGTGAGCAGCAATATCCATGCCACTATCTGGGGAAGGTGTTACAGGTACGGTCTCTTCCACAGGAGTTTCTTCTTCAAGTTTGCCATAAAATGTTTCCCAATAAGGACTGTGCTCACTTGCTTTTGTCTTTAGCCAGGGTCCATATAGCCCTACTTTGTTGTTTCCCCAAGGTGATTGTGCATAGGGAATGTCAGTACAATCAGAAGCATAGTGCCCTATTTTCCCACAAGAATAGCAATAATGTGGAAGGCGCTCGTACTTAAATTCCACCCAAAGCCGTTTGGATCCAATGTCCAGAATTGCCCTCGATTTCAATGGCTCATTCAGGTCAACTTCTACCCTCACTCTTCCTCCTTTCTATTGATGGTAATCTGCTGTATCAAGGTGAACATCTATAACTCGACCGATTCTACTTCCCAGATCTTTGAAGACTTGCTCCACTCTCCAGCCAGGAGGTATACCGCCAATACGCACCCAGAAAGCAGCTTTAGAAAAATCATAACAGTGCTCTGACACATCCGGCTCACACTGTTTCAACACCAGCAAGTTGCTAGAATAGGACCAAGGTGAGAACCTCATAATCCTTTCTTTTTCCTCCTCCGTTTGAAAGATAAAAGTAAATAGGCCAGGTTCTTTTTGTGAACAGGTAACAGTTTCAGCTTTCCATGCTTTCTTCATTGTGGATACAAAGGCTGGGTAATTGACGTTGGGTTTGGAATAAAGTTTGCCAAGGAGTGTACGTTTACATTCCTCCTTTTTTTGCGGATGTACTTCAGTGGGTGCTGCAACAATGTCCTCCTCAGACCAAAGGTAACCCAGACGTTTGCAAAGTGCTGCCACTCGCATTTCATTTTAAAAAAAACCATAACTCTTACATTTTATCAATTTCTATTTACTTTTCCTAGTAATTACTATTTGCTATGTCCAATTACCAACCTTTTTTGTTGGTCTTACCAACTTTTCTCCGACCAATTAATTTTGATTTAACAACTCTGATTTGAGTAGCTTAACAACATTCGTAAGTTTCCCTGTTAATTTAACGAACTTTCTTTTGGGTTACTACTTGTATTTTCCTTATTTGGGTTTTTCTAAATAACCAATTTCCTATCTCTGACTAAGAGACATTTATATTATTATTATTATTAATCAACTCTAATTTAAATTTTTGACTAAAACCTTAATTTACTTACTATCGTATGAAATTACCAACCTTTATTTAGTAACGTACCAAATTTATTCCCAATTTACTAACCAAATAGAAAAATTGGCATATTAGAAAACTCAAGCAAATAGCACTAACTAACTCAAGTGAGAGCTGGTAATCCAACACTACTTTATTAAGTAATCAAGACTATTCACTTAATTTAAATTTAGTTTTTTCATATAAGAGTTAGTAAATTTAGTGCTTAATCAAAAATGTGAATAAAAAATGGAAAAAGATAAGAAAAGTTGGTAAGCTAAAGGAAAAACTTGATAAACTAGTTCCAATGAAAGTTGGTAACCCTAAACTAATTGATAACTTAGTTAGAAAAAAAAAATTGGGAGGTTGGTCTAATTAAGATTTATAATTTCTCAAAAAAGATGGCAAATAAAAAATTCAAAAATGTCAATAAATAACTCAAACTAGAGTTTGTAACCCAATATAAGTGGTGATTTAACGGAAGAAAATCAATGAGGCATACTAATGTAGGTTGTTAATCTTTGAAAAGAGTCAGTAATCATAAGAGAATGCTAGCCAAGACGAATAAACATTATTAATTAAATGGAAAAGTTTGCAAATAAAAAAGGTAATTAGACGTTGATAAGTAACTCAAACTTAAATTGGCAACCAAAAATTGTTGGTAAATCACTTTAATTTAGATCTTTGATATCATAAAAGAGATAGTATTTTCAAAGCATACAAATAAAAGTTGGTAAATTATTACAAAAACTATTAATTTGCAATCTATAATTTTTTTTTCTTTTTGTAATTTCACAAAATATATATAAGTCACTAATAAGTTACTAGGAAAAAGGCCATTTATCATTTTGCTCACTAACAAGCTTCCTTCACTCTAAATCTATTGCAATTGTAACACTTCAATCATAAACCTTTTTTTTTGCCAATATAGTTCTAAACCTTTTGCAATTGTACAAATTTAGTTCATTGGGTCAATTTTGGCCAATTGGCATTGACATGGATAATTTTTAATAATATTCTACTTTTTCGAATTTTTAAATTTTTTTTTATTTTCCTTTTTCCTCTTGACCCCCAAGCCACGCCCTGGCCGGCAAGCCTCACTGGAGCCTCGTCAGCCATTGGGGGGTAAAAAGCAAAAGAAGGAAGAAGAGGAAAAGGAAAAGAAAATGAAAAGAAAAAGAAAAAAATTAATAAAAATTCGAAAAATAAAATACTATTAAAAATTATCAATATCGGCGTTGGTCGGACGGCTGGTGCAAGCTAGTGTCTACGTCAATGCCAACTAGTTAAAATTGGACAAATTGACTAAATGACACAACTACAATAAGTTTAAGATTTTTTATTAATTTTCCCAAAAAATGATACTTTTGGGCATAAAACAATCGACTTTTGCAGTGGAAAGATTTGAATTTTTATTGTTGTCTCCATCCAAAAAGGATATTATTTCTTTCGCAAGTGGTATTAGGAGATTAATATCTACATAGGTACTTTAATAATGAAATATTAAAATTCCGATTCCAACTACACAAGTTGCAATATTATTAACATTGCTTTGTGGAAAATTGTATTCTTATCACTGTCGGCAAATAACACTGAAAAAGTTGCTGTGGTAATTTTGGGGTCTTGTTAACCAATACCTCTTTAAGCACACCCGATAAAATAATATTTGAATTTTCAATGTATTCATTATGCATAACACGTGGAAAGTAGTGCTTTGGAGATGACCAAATTTTTTTTAGTTAGATGTTTAATAAGTACTCCCGAAACACTCATTAATAAAATCCCTAACTTATTCACATGCATATTTCCACAACAACAAGAATTGTCGCATGGCGCTTTTGGTAACTATGTGTATTTAAACATGGGAATCCAGGTTGTTTTTTTTACTGGGTAATCCGAAATAAACGTAGAAGAACAACCCACAATTAGAAAAAATCAAGTTGAATGATTGAGTTGAGAAATGCAAAGATGAGTGGAAGAGAAGGAGTCAATAAAGACAAGGAGTTGAGAACATATAAATTCGTTGCTTCGACTAAATTACATATAGCCAAATCATCATCATGTCATCTTTTGTTTTAATATATAAATTGAATGGGTTATTTTAAAGACCTTAATGTTCTATATTCATGGGCGGCACAAAGTTCTACCAGAACGTCATCTCAACTCCCAAAAGAACATAAAAAAAGGAAATTATGTGGCTTAAAAATTCCTAGAACACCAAAATAGTAAGTAAGAAGTAGTGGCTCTACACAATTTCTTATGTCTTTTCGTCAAGTTGCTTGTTTGCAATGTTTTAATGAAAGATGGGGCCAGACGAATCTCAACGCTTGAACATCTCACTAGTATTGCCTAATTTCCCTAATACCGACAAAAGAGGGAAAATTAAGAAAAAGATCTTCTCTTAATTTAAGATAATGGATTTGATCATTGATTAGTAGTAGCACCTATTTCAAAAGCGTTGCATCATGTTACAACTCATGGTTTGTTAAACAAAGCATTTACAGGCTAATGATTCATTAAGAGAAGGGAGGAAGAAAGAAAGGAACAAAAATAGGCACCAGCTGGACTCTTAAGTTTTCTTTATCATCCTAACTTATTAAAACATGATCGTACCTAACATGTGATCAATTGCTTATTTTGGTAATGATCTTGGTTTTCCATGGCATGCGACAAATTACTCAGTGAAGTGAGTTCATTAACTGAACTCAATTTGAGCCGTTAAATATGATGGTATCTATTATTTTTAAGTGTTTCGATTCAATTTAGTACATGTTACGTATAATAATTAATCAAGATTAGGTACAATCATCAAATGATTGAGGTGAATGTTCGAATGACTTGGTATTTCTTGGTGGGTACCGCTATAGCTACTAATTTGGATTAGACTGACTTGATTGTGGAGGCCGGTGAAATTCTTATTTGGCCTCACGAATAGACAGATAACTACCCTTTATATCTACAAGCTGACTTCTCTTATGGCCCTCGGTCTGAGCCTTCGCAGTTCCCGGTAATTGAAATGATAAACGGTGTATCTCCTCTACGATCTGGCCGTACTCACTGTACATTTCTAAGAGTCCACAATATACCTGAAGGGTCCCGTTACTCAGCATCGCATATGCTTTTATCTCAAATTACAATACTTTTGTATTCGACCCTGCTTTGGTTGGTCAAATGGTCCAAAACTCGGTTTACAAATCGAAATCCTCGAGTTCGATGCCACAGTCTATTCTCGATCTTCACCCTCATTGGGCTTAAGTGCATAATCAATTTTGGAGTAAATTAAAAACGCAATTCTACCGGCGAATTGAAAGGGTCTAACTCCAAAATTGTATAGGCATTTCCTTTAATTTTTACGTTTTCTGTCTTACTTTAAATATTTGAATTTTTTGACGGTGGACATCCAAAATCTTTTTAAGCACATGAGTGTTGAATATTTAAAATCATTGTAACTTTCTTTTGTAATCGTTAAGAAACTAAAATACTTCTTTATAATTTAAAATTCAAAATATGATCTAGTGGATGACGTAGGTAGATCTAGTTAAAATCCATCAATCATACATTGTCTGTTCATCATGCTTCCCTCTTAAAAAGTATCACAATTTTCAAAGAAATGGTTTTAAAAGGTGCACTTCAGAATAAATGATTTTTAGAAGGGCCATATTTTCCCCACATCCTAGCAAAACAAATCTTTCTCGATTCGCCTTTTGATGGATCGGTTCTATGAATCATGTTTATAATCTGCTTATTTCAGATGTGGGTAATGTCAACAAGTTGTAATCCACCGATCAAAAGGCAGTTGGAGGAAGTTTGGAAATATAGCCCTTTTCAAAAAAGACCTAAATAGTGCAAAAATGGGCAAACATTAGAAAGTACTGGATAGCTGTAAGAGAACATTAAGGATAGGGACCATTAACTTTGCCTTCGACTAAAATTTATGCCACCACTATTGCTCAATGATCCTATAATCAGATTTGAACTTCGTGGACTGGTTTCGAGGAGGAAACCCTATTTAGCAAATTGAAATATATACATTTCTCTCGATGATGTAGACCTAAAGACATCAAAGATATTTGTAGCAGGATCCTGTAATATATTGTGCTTTTGGCTCTTCAACGAATTCAATTTCTTTACTCAAGAAGCAATATCACATTAACCTGAGTTCTTTTCGCTTGAAACGAAAGGAAGCCAACAAAAAAGTTGGTTGTCAACAAATCCAACATTGGGCCCCACCAGCTTTAAAGTTCCCAACGGAAAGTCCACAAAAGCATCTAAATTTAAGTACCAATGTGTAATCATACCGTCAGACCAATGAGAGCATGCCAACTGGAAATGCAAATTCCCGGGTTATATGCATCTCTTGTTCTACACAATTTCATTGGACGTGTCTCACGTGCACAGGCCTCAAAGGTCATGTCATTGCATGTCGATTTAGTGGTCGCTGAAACAGCAGATGAACACTGCTTTTCTTGGATAGAGACGACGAAACCAATCCGACTAGAAGAAAAGTAAGCATCAGCTCCCTTCAAAAGTTTCCAGTCTCAGACCAAAAACTCAAAATGGGATAACAATGGAATCACAAGAGAACCTTCAAGAGAACCTTCAAGATACTCTCTCTCTCTCTCTCTCCCGCCGTGCTTTTAGGGCACGAGACACGGCTCGAATTGTTTCGGGTATTTGGCGTTTCCTCTGTGCTCCAGTGCCGTTGACTAGCCATTTCCTATTGTCCTGAATACAACTAGTCAGCACCCAATTCAAATTTCTTCAATTTTATATGATATTTGTATATCAATTACCAAAGTTAAATCACTTTCTAAAACAAGCTGCAATTCTATTGGCGTGACCTCATCTTTCTGGAAAATAAACAAGAGGATCTTCATTATGAACCCAATTTTTTTTTTTTATCAAATAGAAGTATTTCATCATATTTATTGAGCAACAACATAGCTCGTACGTTATTATTTGAATCCCATTAATAAGAAATATCTTATGGAAAGTCCATCTAAAGTGATGGGATGATGATGTAACTTCTTTTGACACAAAATACTTTGAAGGTAGGTTTTAGGAATAAATACATTAGAAGTCTTAAAATCAGTTGCAAAAAGTGAAATTAAGTCCCAAAACTTCCAAAAAATTTAATTAAGTCATAAAACTTGTTACGAAAATGTAATTGAATCTAAAACTTACAAAAAGTATAATAAGTACTAAAACTGTCAAAATCAAGTCCTTCTATTGATTTCACATTTTGAAAATTTTAGCGTCCAACTACACTTTCATGACAAGCTTTACGACTTGATTACATCTTTTTAAAGTATCATTCAAAACAAAGAGTAAGTGATTACCTTTGGTTCTAAGGAGGGTGGTATCAGAGGCAGGTTTAAATGCTTTAATTAGTCAACACTGATCATATTGTTATTGGTTCATAGATTTTGATTGTCAATCAGATCTTAAGCAATGGCCATAAGATGTGATTTGTTATACTTTGTTAGTTCATCCATGATAGGGTGCAATTAAGATGCATCGATTCATCTTGATGTAATGTGATAAAAAGACACATTTTGAAAAGATGTGAGAGGTTATGTTGTGAAGGGTTATGTATTAAAGGGGAAGTTATATAACTTCCCACATATAAACCTTTAGAGATAACCGCTAAAATTAATTACAGAAAGAACGTTCTAAAACAGTTATCTTTTAGAATAAAAGGCTTCCATTACTGCTTTGAGAAGACAATTAGCATTAACGCTGTGGAACATGAATACTTTTCGCATGATTGTATTTGGACCATTGTGAAGTCGTATCACCCATTGTTCACTCGTAATTCAACATACATTCCTACGTAATTCATTCATTACGAATCAAAGAGGTTAGTCATTCTTTCCATCAACTTTTCTTCTAACACAATTTAACAAATGTTGTTTGCATTTCAGGATGCCTTGAAAATATGCGGATGAAGAAAATTTTAAAATAAGAGGAAAAACTAAAATGAGCATGAAAATTGTGACCAAAACGTAATATTTATAAATCCTGGTTGCACGTGATCTATTTTCTTCCACACCAAACCCCACTTTCTTTTCCTCCCCTTTCCATTCCAATTATTATTTCACATCCGTTAGCTTTTCCCTTGACTAATACTGGAGAAGAGCAAAACATGTTTGAAATGACGAGGCTAAATGGGGCTATTGACACCACACACCACCCATGGCTTGACAGTTGAGCACTTAACTAGTCTCAACAACAAATTCTACCTTCCAAGAGAAGAAAGAGGAACCTTACTTACCTTGGCAAACCTCAAGAACTAACTTGAATGGCTTGAAAGGTTAGTGGTGCTTAGCCGAGAGCAAGGAGAAGGAGGAGGAGGATAGGTGTAAATGGAAAAGTGGGCTAAGGTGGTTGAAATGAATGGGACTTCTATTATTTATTGGCACCGAGCTCATCATTACCCATTCAAGCAGTCCAATCGTATTTCTTGAGGTGGCATGGCTATAACCTTGAGGTGGCAAGCCTATATTGCAAGGTGGTGCGTCTAGTTTTATGATATGTAGATCTAATCTTAGTGTCATCATTCAAGGCCTTACTTGTCTCAATTTCATTGGACCACATTAGCACTTAGCTCATTATTAAGAGGACAACTTATTATGGATAGGTGGCAATCTAAAAGATAGGGTGGCATCAAGGCTATAGGATAGCCATAATTAGCTCTAATATGTCCTATTTTTATTGGGACATTTGGCTTGGACACTTTACTTAATCCCAAAGGTAAATCCTTTGTAATCATGACCATATCTAGAAAAATCTAAGTGGAATGACAACCTCCTTTATGAAGAAGTTAAGGTGTTCTAGAGAATTCCATTTTGTCATTTTTCTTCATCAAGAAGGTGGTCTAGAGAATTCCGTCCTCTAAGTTGGTTCCAGGGCCGAAGAAGGGATTATTAGGTACACCTCAAAAAACCAAATCATATACATCCGAAGTTCAGCTATCATGCCCCATGCTTGCCTAAACTGATCATTCGGATGGTTGGTAAGCCTAAAGGGTAAGTTGTCTTTCGATCAGTTTAAGACTAATCCTAAGGCTACCCATGATCTAACACTAAGCCAAGACACTCGTGGACCTTAGAATTAGTGACGGAATAGCCAGGTCTATCCCTGAGCTCATCCCGGTCAACACCCGATCCATCCGTATGGTCCATGGTCAGCGCATTACCAATCCACGATCGGACATCACCAATTCAAGATTCTTTTTCGATGACTAAGAATTAAATAGGAAATGATGTATTTTTGGTCGAAAGACAATCGAATTTGATCGAGTCGGATTGTTTGTGTGTTGGTGCATAGACGAGCGAAATCACCCGTGGCCAGGCACTATGACCAATCATGATTATCCGCCGATCCAAAATCATCCCATGACCAATCCCCATGATCAAAAAGTCATCTTATGAGCTGGTGATCTTATCCGGTCGGTATGATCGGTAGAAAATTCACGGTAGAACCTTGACCAGTTCGTGACCAATCGGTTGATCAATCAATCAGTCGGACCATAATTAATTCATGATTTCTGGTCGATTGAACCAATCAAATTATGGCCAATGGTCCATGATCGATCCTTTTTTTTTTTTGGACTTTATGGCCAATCCTTACGGGGTCAAAATCGAGAGTGTTACACTTAAACAATCTCTTTATGGTTGGTTTGGTAGATTTAGTGATGCGATTGTCAAATGTGGATTAAAGCGGTGTTAGGTAGATCATTCAATTTTCAGCTTTGTGTCTTCAGCTAGTTGTATCCTTCTAGTTATATATGTGGATGATATCATCATTACTAGCAGTGATTTAGATGGTATTCAAAAACTTAAACAATTTATGCATAAAGAATTATGTACTAAAGATCTAGGACGTCTTTGATACTTTCTTGGTATTATAGTATCATATTCACATGCTAGTATCAATTTGTCACAACGAAAGTATGTACTGTGTTGGAGAAATCTTCTTGAAGTGTTTTGAAGCTGACAAAACGTTTCCATCAGTCTAGTCTAAAGGTTTGCGCACTCGCTATTTAAAGTCTCGAAGACCTCCGGATAGCCGACTCAAGACTCAAAGTCTATCCTCATTGTGGAGCCTCTAATCCGTTGAAGAAAGGTTATCTAGAACCGGATGTTTTGTTAAGGGCTTGACCTTATCAATTGGAGAAGATCTCGTGGCTGGAAAAGACACAACGGAATTCTTTGATTGATCGAGATTGACTCGAAGATTAAGGAATCAATGATTGCCTAAATATTCTTGGAAGGTTCTACTTATGGAAATCGAGATCATGATTGTATGGATGAACAGGATTGATGGGCTATCGACACGTTCCTTTAATAGCTCGAATGATCTTCCTAATTGATTCCGTTCAACAGGTAAATTGGAGGAATTCCTTTGGTAAGTGCCAATGGGTATGATGGCATAAAGGAGTATATAAGGAAGACGTTCTAAGTTGTTGAGGTGTGCGCGATAGAAGAATTCCAAAGTCTGAAGCTCCTTGTTGTTTAGACAATTCCTTTGAGCGAATACTTGTATACAAAAGAGAGTCTATATTAGTGAGAAACCTTGAGGAGGTGTGATAGAACATCTACACTGTGGAATCAAGGAAAATGAGTGCTGTAACTTCTCTTTTGTTCATAGTGAAATCCAGCCGGTGGGCTGTCAGTGCGAAAGAGTGGACGTAGGCTTGAATTAAGCCGAACCACTATAAACCCTGTGTTCAATTTTCTCTTACTTACTCACTTTACTTTGATCGTATTTCATTTTGTCAATCAATAGTGAACTACCTTTCTATCGTTTGCCAAGAATTGCTTCCGTATTTCGATAAATTGATTGTGCACCTATTCACCCCCTCTAGGTGCTTATACTAGCTATCTCAATTGGTATCGAGCTCGTGTACTCACTTTGTTTGAAGTGTTTTACCAGAGTAAAAGATCAATGGCTAGTATGTTGGCTCCGGGGCTGGTAGAAGGGCAAAGCAAACCCAGACCGCCTTACTTTGATGGAAAGGACTACAACATATGGAAGAACAAGATGAAGGCGTTCTTAAGATCAAAGGATCCTTTGAATGGGACGTTGTAGAAAAGGAATCATTCCTAAAGCTACATCTGTCTCGTAAAGAGGAAAGGACACCGTTGAGTCCAAGCGAAATGAGTCGGAAGAGATAATCAAGAGACAAGCTCTTGATACAAAAGCAATTTATTCTTTATATTGTGTTTTATCACCTATTGAATATAACAGAATATCTTCTTGTGATACAGCCAAAGAAGTCTGGGATAGATTACACATTACTTATGAAGGAACCGATCGAGTGAAAGAGACTAGAATCAACATTCTTTTCGGTCAATACGAAGCCTTCATAATGAAACCGGAGAATCTATAACCGCATGTTTAGTCGTTTTACGTAAATCGTGAATGGTCTTGAAAATCAAGGTCAACCATTTCTGATCCCATGAAAGTGAACAAGCTACTGCGTGGACTCTCCAAGGATTGGAATCATATAAAGACCCCAATCCGAGAGACTCAAAGAATCATGCCACTGTTTGTCGATGAGTTGGTTAGGACTCTTCAGTCTTATGAAGTGGAACGAATCAATGAAGACGAAGATCCTAAAGGCAAGAAATCTATTACATTAAAATCTAATGATGACTCTAATGTAACAAATTCTGAAGACGACATGGATGATGAAAAACTTGCTCTCATGATAAGAAGATTCAGAAAGCTGAATAGAAAAGGAAGAAGATTCAATTCAAGGAAACAAAGTTTTCAAAAGCAACTGACTAAGTCTGCTGAAGATGATGAATCGAACAAAGATGTAGTCCGTTTGAATGCAAGAAAAAGGGACACATCGGACCCAACCGTCCTCTTCGAGAAAAGAAAGGAAAACCGAAAGGTATCGAAAAGCTCTCAAAGCTAAAACCTGGAGTGATACGGAGTGTGAAGATAGTGATGATGATTATGCCAACATATGTCTAATGGCACAATCGACTCGAATCAAACTCCGAGATCGATTCGCATTCAAAAAGTGAATTCGAGGTAAGTAATTTCAAAATCCCTATTAAAGTTTCAAAATACATTGATGAATTATGTTTTAGTCTTAAGACTCTCTTAAAAGAATTTCCGAACTCAAAAGAAAAATTATGCTTTAAAACAACAAGAGAATGTTTTGGAAGAAAAAGTGAAATGCTTAGATTAGAATGTTTCCTCTCTCAAAGAAAGTAAAGATAATATTTTAAAAGAAAATGCATTTTTGAAAATGATATATTTCCAAAAGATTTTCTCTAGGATCTGAAAAATTGAGAAAATACTTTCTGTTCAAAGACCTTATTTCAATAAATCTGGTTTGGGAATGATTGCTTAAACTATTCCTTTAATCGATTTTCCTAAAGTAAAAGAAAGAATTAAGCAAAGACCCACAAGAAATGCTTACAAAAATCATTTTGAAAGAAACTTTGTAAAACCAGTAGGTTGCAATGCTCTTAGATGTTCAAAATGCAATAGTGCGGATCATTTTAAGAAAGAATGTCCTATGATTTGGAGACCTGTCAATAAAGTTTGGGTAAAAACCGTATATCAGACTAACTCAAAAGGACCCAAGAAAATATGGGTACCAAAGAAAGCTTGAGTTTCTTTTTAAATGCAGGTCACTATCAAGAAAAATGTGAAATGGTATCTAGATAGTGGGTGCTCAAGACACATGACAAGAGACTCAAATTGCTTCATAAAGATTGTTCAAGTGAATGGTGGAAAAGTATCATTTGGAGGAAACAGCAAAGGAAAAATAGTGGGATTTGGAACTGTAAAGATTGGGAACCTCACAATAAGCAATGTTTCTTTAGTTGAAGGGCTCAATTACAATCTGCTCGGTATCAATCAACTGTGTGATGCTGGTTTTAGAATCAACTTTCAAGAGGGTATTTGTTCAGGAACCAATAAAGACTCTACTCAGTCATTCATGGGTCGAAGATATGGAAATATCTACCTTTTGGACGTGAAACCAGATGAATCGCAATGTCTAATCTCAATCCAAGACGAAGCAAACTTATGGCACAAAAAGCTTGGGCATGTCAACATGAAGCAGATAGCCAAGATCTCAGCAAAGAAGCTTGTTTGTGGTCTACCCAAATTATCATACCAAAAGTCTGATCTATGTACACCATATATATTAGGAAAACAGGTAAGAAATTCCTTTAAGCCAATAAATCAAGTTTCCACTAACCGTGTACTGCAGCTCTTGCATATGGATCTCTTCGGACCAACAAGAACGCAGAGCATTGGAGGTAAGAAATATTGCCTAGTAATTGTTGATGACTACTCACGATTTACTTGGGTATATTTCTTGGCAAGTAAGTCTAAAACTTTCTCTTACTTTGAAAAATTTGCTAAAAAGGTTCAAAATAAAAAGGGGTATGTTATTTCAAGCATAAAAACAGACCATGGAGGTGAATTTGAAAATCAGGATTTTGCCAAATTTTGTGAAGAATCTGGTTTTCAGCATTTGTTCTCTTCTCTATATACTCCAGAGCAAAACGGAGTTGTGGAAAGGAAAAATAAATCTCTTCAAGAAATGGCTAGAACTCTCTTAATTGAAAGTAATAATTCTTTACGGTTTTGGGCTGAAGCAGTTTCAACATCATGTTATATTATCAATAGAGTTTTTCTAAGACATATTCTAGAAAAAAAACCCCCTATAAACTATTTAAAGAAAAGAAGCATATTGTTTCATATTTTCATGTATTTGGATGCAAATGTTTCATACTGAAAAATGCAAATGATCGAGTTGGTAAGTTTGAAGAAAAGTTAGATGAAGGCATCTTCCTTGGATATTCAACTACAAGCAAGGCATACAGAGTCTACAATAAGAAGACTCAAACAGTGGAAGAATCAATGAATGTCAAATTCCAAGATTCTACACAAAATGAATCCATTCAGACTCATCTCGAAGAGACTGAACTCGCTCCAGACTCTACAAAGTCTAAATCTCAAGAAGCAGCTCAGACTTTGAGAACCAACAACAAGTGACTGTTGAAGATTCTAGTGAAGGAAGTGACCATCAATCTAATAAATTAACCAGCAACTAGAAACATAAGTCCAGTCATCCCAAAGATCTTATTATTGGCGACATCAATGAAGGAATCCGCACAAGATCCAAAAGGCGAGAAGAGTCTAGTGCTGTGGCTCTTGTTTCTAAAATAGAACCTAGGAGCATAGAAGAAGCTTTAGCCGATGAAAGCTGGATTGAAGCTATGCAAGAAGAACTCGACAATTCGAGTTAATGATGTCTGGAGCGACTCCTAAACCAAAAGGTAAATCAATTGTTGGAGCTAAATGGGTTTTCAGAACAAAATGGATGAGAAAGGAAAAGTCAGAAGAAACAAGGCTAGACTCGTGGCCAAGGGATACACACAAGAAGAAGGGATCGACTATGACGAGACTTATGCACCGGTAGCAAGGTTAAAAGCAATTCGTTTATTACTTGCATTTGCTTGTCATAAAAATTTCAAGTTATTTCAAATGGACGTCAAAAGTGCTTTCCTAAATGGATTCATCCATGAGGAAGTCTATGTGGAACAACCACCAGGGTTTGAAGACCCAAAGAAACCAGACTCAGTATTCAAACTCAAAAAGGCCTTGTACGGCTTAAAGCAAGCACCTCGAGCTTGGTACGACAGATTAAGTAAGTTTTTAATTCGAAATGGATTTGTTAAAGGTAAAGTAGACACTACTCTTTTTATTAAAAGAGAAAGCAAAAGTTTTCTACTTGTTCAAATATATGTCGATGATATTATTTTTGGATCCTCTAATGAAAGTCTGTGCAAGAAATTCTCTAAGACTATACATGATGAATTTGAAATGAGCATGATGGGTGAGTTAACCTTCTTTCTTGGACTTTAAATAAAACAATTGGAGGAAGGAGCTTTCATTCATCAAGAAAAGTATGCAAATGATCTTGTCAAAAAGTTTGGACTGGACAATTGTAAAAAGACTAACATACCAATGTCAAGTTCCTTGAAGATAGACAAAGATGAAGAAGGAAAGAAAGTCGATCAAAAATTGTACAGGAGTATCATCGGATCACTTCTTTATCTTACTGCTTCTAGACCGACATTCTGTTTTAATGTTTGCATTTGTGCAGATTTCAATCGACCCAAAAGAATCTCATTTAAATGCTGCGAAGCGTATTATTAAATATGTTTCATCAACTTCAAGCTTTGGTCTCGGTATCCAAAAGGGGAGACTTTACTCTTCTTGGATATTCGAGACGACCTTGGAATGGATGTAGAGTCGATAAAAAGAGCACCTCGGGTACTTGTCAACTACTTGGAGGCGGGACGGAAGTGTCTTGGTTTTCCGTAAAGCAAAGTATGTAGCTCTTTACAGTGACAGTATATAGCTCGGAAGTTGTTGTTCGCAAATTCTGTGGATAAAACAGCAATTAAGAGACTTTGAAATTGAAGACTCATGCACAGAGATTAATTGCGACAACACCAAAGACTATCAACCTCACCAAAATCCAATTTCCACTCAAGAGCAAAGCATATAGAGATTCGACATCACTTTATTAGAGACCATGTTCAAAATGGAGATGTTTCATCCAATATGTTGATTCAAAGAACCAACTAGCGGATATATTCACAAAGCCTTTGGAGAAAAATCAATTTGAAACCATCCGTTCTGCACTCAACATTTTAAAGTATGAGGAGATCTAAATCTAAAGACTTTCGGACTCGGACATACAAGACTTTAACCGTAAGTTAGTCTTGGTACGACCATCAGACTGTAAGTTTTTTTCTCTCTCTCTCTCTCGAATCTTATCTTGAAGAGGTATGATTGTCAGACTGTGTTTAAATTGTTGCTATATTTAATCGACTTAATTATCGCATCGCTTCATTTTCAAAAAGGAAGTTATTTTTGAAATGACTATTTTCGCGGAAAAAGACAGTTATTTTGAAAAGGCATCTCTTTATTTCCTTTGTGACGGTTCGTTTATCTCTTTTTAACCGATCGTGCACTTTGTCGATTCCTCTCCACTTTACTCTCAAAACCCTAGAAAGCATCGATCCTCCATTCCCGTTTTCTTCCCTTGTTTAATCTTCAAAAAGTTGTCATCTTTCTTGGAAAAGTCAAGCAAGGAATATTCCAAAAACTGAGAAAGATGTCATCTTCAAGAAAGTTTTCGAGAATCGCAAGCAGGGGACCACGGCGAATGAGTGAGGGGCCTACGCACTTCGATCTCACCGAAGAAGAAGCGTCTCCAGAACAGCAACCGAGCCCACAACATTCTCAGCAGCGTCATTCTCCTCCATCTAGTCCTCAAGGTGTTGATAATCCACAAGAGGAACAAATCATTGAGGATGCAGATCCAGTAAGAGTTCAAAAGCCCGCTCATATCTATAAGTTGTATCGTGCCTTAAAAGCAACTCGTACTCCCTTGAACTATGTCGATGATTTTCTTAAAGACAAAGGATATAGGAACGAATATATCTTTTCATAAAAAATGGAAAGTTTGGGAATTGCTCGTAAAGGGTTGACTGAGGAAACTTGCGAATATCCCGAGTGATCCTCGTGATTGGGGACCGAATCGTAGATGGGAATGATGATGACAAATTATACAGTCAATTTCAACCGAGAATGGTTGTTGCGGTTGAAAGTCAAGGAAAAAGGGGAGATTTGTTCAGATCGAAGGAACAAAAGGATTTGTACTCGAAATTACTGAAGCGTGGGGTAATAAACCCTAGAAAAGTGGATTTTGACTTTCTGGATGCTGTGAATATGAACTTGAGGGAAAAGTTCAGTTATCTTCAACTTGAAAGGTTCTGCTCCGACACTACAGAGGCCTATGCTGAACTAATTGCATATTTCTATTCAAATCTTAGCTTTTTGGATGCGAATAGATTTTCCTTCAGTGTTAAAGATCAAGACTATGTTGTGGATATGGATATGTTGGCAGATGTGTTAGGAGTTGAAAGAGGAAGATATCAACCGATCAAAGTTCCATTGCTCGGGCCACACTGGAACTGGTGAAGGACAGGAGAAGAGATGAGAAGATCACCTACTTGAGGATGAGAGCATTCAACATCTTGCTTCACAAGATTGTGATCAATTGCCTCCGACCGAAATCAACCTCCAAGACTGATGTTTCAAGCTCAGAGGCAAAGCTGATGTACGCCATCCTCACTAGAAAAAAGTTTTCTCTCCCTCACACTATCATGTTTCACATGTATAGAGCGATGATGAAGGACAGAGGTCAACTCCCTTACCCAAGCCTTGTGTCGAAGTTATTCAAACATCTGAATATTCAGCCTCCGCAAATCTTTTGTGTTCGATCGTGCGATCATATGGTGGTAGGACTGAAGATGGTGACCAAAATGCGTCTGAAGGAACTGAACAAGGAGTTGGAGAAATTCAAGGAGAAGACTCCAGTCAAAGCTCATCAAATCTCTTCTTCAAAACGGAAAGGAAAGGAGCCCTTGGTTGCTTCAAAACCAAAAAGGAGAGCTCTTATTGTGGAAGATAAAGACGATGATGACCTTACCATTTCGGCCATAGCTTTGAAGAAGCTAAGACTTACTGTTCCAGAGTCAATGGAACATTGTGAGAAAGAAGGAAAGGAAAGAGAAGGCCAAGAGGAAAGAGAAGGTCGAGAAGAAGAAGAGCAATAAGAAGAAAGAGCAGTTGGTGAAAAAGAAGCAAAGGAGGAAAGACCTGAGGAAGAAATACGAGAAGAAGGAGAACTTGAGGAACACTCCTCTCCACCTGTAGGCATGGCAACAGGGGGAGATCAAGAGAAAGGAGGGAAGTCCTCATATCCTGATGCAAGTGAAGGAGTCAGTCGCTCACCTGCAAACTCAGATGATGTTTATGCCTCTCAATTTCCAGAAGAAGGTCATGAAGTTTCATCGCCAAACCTGCGAGATTATTCTAATATGCCATCATCTGCAAATCGTGCTGAAACTAGTACGCAGACCGACAACCCAGCCGATTTTCGCAGAATTATGGATATTCTAATGGAAATGTGAGGTCAAATTTATGCCTTGGGATGCGAGGTTCAAAACTTGCAAACTGCGGGTCAAGTTTCTTCATGTTCATTGAATGATCAAATCCAAGCCCTCTCTGTTCAGATTCAGGCCAATGCCAAGGGTGAGGAGATTGCACAATTGAATGAAGACTTGAAAAGGCTAGAAGGCATCATTCAGTTTATGGGAGATTTCCAGCTTGTCCGCGTTCCTAAGCAATCTTGACTTCATTCCATTTTCATCTCAACCTTTTTAATGTTGACAAAAAGGGGGAGAGATGCAAAATTTGAAAGATTTGAACAATTTGACTTTTAATCGTGTGGTTTGTTGGACTGTTTGTTGGATTTTGTGAATTGTTTTGATGTTTCAAACTATGTTTGTTTGACTTTGTTTTTGTGTCTGGATGAGAAATGAACTAGACTTGAACTTGACTGCTTTTATTAACTATCATTGGTATCTTATGGATGGCTTATCACTTATTAGACTAACCTATTTTCCGTGGTTGCAAATTCTAGTGTTATTCATTTGGCCATTTATCTCTATAAGATATGCATATGTGTTTGAGAAATGTTTTGCAGGTCAAAGTTGTCCAAATCTGCAGGAAAGTTTTGTCACCATCAAAAAGGGGGAGATTGTTGGAGAAATCTTCTTGAAGTGTTTTGAAGCTGACAAAACGTTTCCATCAGTCTAGTCTGAAGGTTTGCAGAATTTGCTATTTAAAGTCTGAACACCTCCGGACAGCCAGACTCAAGACTCAAAGTCTATCCTCATTGATAGTCTCTAATCCGTTGAAGAAAGGTTATCCAGAACCGGATGTTTTGTTAAGGGCTTGACCATATCAACTGGAGAAGATCTCGTGGCTGGAAAAGACACAACGGAATTCTTTGATTGATCGAGATTGACTCGAAGATTACGAAATCAATGATTGCCTAAATATTCTTGGAAGGTTCTACTTATGGAAACCGAGATCCTAATTGTATGGGCGAACAAGATTGATGGGCTATCGACACATTCCTTTAATAGCTCGAATGATCTTCCTAATTGATTCCGTCCAACGGGTAGATTGGAGGAATTTCTTTGGTAAGTGCCAACGGGTATGATGGCATAAAGGAGTATATAAGGAAGACGTTCTAAGTTGTTGAGGTGTGCGCGATAGAAGAATTCCAAAGTCTGAAGCTCCTTGTTGTTTAGACAATTCCTTTGAGCGGATACTTGTTTACAAAAGAGAGTCTATATTAGTGAGAAACCTTGAGGAGGTGTGATAGAACATCTACACTGTGGAATCAAGGAAAATGAGTGTTGTAACTTCTCTTTTGTTCATAGTGAAATCCAGCCGGTGGGCTGTCAGTGCGGAAGAGTGGACGTAGGCTTGAATTAAGCCGAACCACTATAAACCCTGTGTTCAATTTTCTCTTACTTACTCTCTTTACTTTGATCGTATTTCATTTTGTCAATCAATAGTGAACTACCTTTCTATCGTTTGCCAAGAATTGTTTCCGTATTTCGATAAATTGATTGTGTACCTATTCACCCCCCTCTAGGTGCTTATACTAGCTATCTCATACCGGACAGCCTTAGTGAGGTTGGATTTCTTGGAGTAAAGCTAGTCGATACCCCTTTGGATGCCAATATAAAACTTAATGTAGAACATGGAGAAATTATTGCATGATCTAGCAAAGTATCAGAGTTTAGTTGGTAAGTTAAAATATTTACCATCACAGGACCTAATATATCCTTAACAGTTAGTGTAGTAAGTCAATCGAGTTCTTCTTGTACCACTCATTAGGATGATGTACTTCGAATTGTCAAATATTTGAAGAGAGTGCTAGGTAGGGGTGAGCTGTTCCAGATTCTTTACAAGTTCCACCTAGAACCTAGAACATACCATCAGATACCATTAGATACAGGTTCCTCATTTTTTTGGAACTTAGAACCCACCCATTGGAACCTAGAACTTACCTTGTCACAAGTTCCAGGGTCAGAAGGGTAAGTTCCAAGGTCCAATAGGTTATTTATTTATTTATTTTCATTTTTAGTTAAACCAAACGAAAATGAACATAATAATAATAAACAAGCTTGTCATTCATCAAAAAGAATGCAAAATGAACAAAACTCTCAACAAAAGAAAATGAATTGTTGGCAAGGAATTCAACTAAATAAAAATAGGGATGAACAGTTCCAAGTTCCATATAGGTTCCATCTGAAACTTGAAATCTACCCATTGGAACAAGTTCCTCATTTTTTGGAACTTGAAACTTATCTTACATATCCTAAAACTTGAAACCTATTCTATCATAGGTTCCAAGGTCTACCCAGGTCCCACTTATTTGAATGATTACAATTCACTCTATATAACTTATATTTAAATACACGAAAAATATGAATATTAATAAAGTAAAAATCTTAGCCATAAAATGGAAACTCAAACTAGTGCTTCCAGATTATACACTTATCATCAAACATCATAGAATATTGGAAGATCACACGAAGACATGGATCAAGAAAAATATTAAAACTTGTTCTAGGTTTTAGGTTCCAGGTTCTAGGTTCCAGGTTCCAAGTTCCAAGTTCCTCTAACTAAGAACCTAGAACTTACCCAATGAAACAAGTTCCTTATTTTTTGGAACGTGAAACCTACCCTGTGTACCTTGAAATCTGGAACATATAGGTTCCTACCAATCCGGTTCTCAAGTTCCATGCTCACCCCTAGCGATAGGCAAAGGACTATAGTTCAAGAATTATGGGCAACTAAATACTGCAAGCTTCTCTAATGTCGACTGGGGTAGATTTCCTATGGATAGGAGATCTACTTCAGGCTATTGTGTGCTTCTTGGGGGTAATTTAGTCGCATGGAAAAGCAATAAACAACATGTAGTTTCCCAATCAAGAATTGAAGCTAAATATCGAGCTATGGCACATGTGACAAGTGAATTATTATGGTTGAGAATGTTACTATTAGATATTGAAATGTCACCGTCAAATCCATCAGCATTGTATTGTGATAATCAATATGCTATTTTTATTGCATCTAATTCTGTCTTCCGCGAGCGAACTAAGCATATTGAGGTTGTTGTCATTTTGTGCAAGAAAAAAATTTAGTAAGGGGAGGTTATTCTTCAACACACAATAATTGAGGATCGACTCAGACATTTTTACGGAATCTCTACGGGGGAATAGAGTGAGCTTCCTATGTAGCAAGTTGGAATGATTTGATATCTACAAGGGAGTGTTGGGAAATATTCTAAATAATAAGGGTAAAATAGTAACTTAGTTATGAGTAGGGTTAAGCATATATAATCATATATATATTTTTAACCCAATTTTTTTATTAATTAATAGAAAATAATTATCTCTTCACAATAGTCATCTGTGATCACGTGCTCATAGCATGCAGTCCTTAAGGACTTAGGTTTTATGTCACACCATGGTCTCATCTCATTTTCTAAGGTATTATCAGTAAGTAGGTAAAACCCTCCTTCCTATGTTGTGCCTTGTGTATACAAAGAGGAAACTTGAGGTGCAATAATCAGCTTTGTCAAGTGAAAGCAATGTGCAGAACTCCTCTCATCAATCTTCAATTTGTTTTTCAGTGTTGTTTCTCGCAATCTCCACGTTATTTGAGTTTATCTGCATCATTCTATATGCGACTCGTTTCGCTAAGATTCCAGTTGTGAAGTCCTGCCACTCTAAGACGGCCTCCGAAGGGTGTAAAACTGTCTCAGCTGATCTTGCTGCTGCTGGAATCCAAAGACAGGTGCGTTGTAGCGGTGGAACTTTCTCTGTTGTAGTTCTAACATTTGTGCTCCTTTTAATGTATCTGAAGCCTTGAAAATTTTGGAATTTTGGCAGGATGAAGACTCTAAAGATGATCGATTGAGCAATAAAGAATTGTTGTTTCAGACATAGATTATGCCATCGGTCTATTTCTTACACATGTTTTGACATTGACAATCTTCCCAGGCTTTCTCCATGAGAATACCAGAACACACCAATTGGGATTATGGTGACTACTGATAAAAGAAGTCGATTTCACTATTTCAAGTAAATGTGACCCTTTTCAATTATAATCACATATTCTTAAGATTGCCTAGTAATTGATAGATATTTTTCATATGCTCCGCTGACGTATGCATAGCAGATACTCTGTATGTCGCCTTCTTCAAAGGTTTGTCTACTCGCTACGATCTTGTCTCATTGGTTGTGTTTCAGGTACCCGCTGGTCCTGATTGCTATTTACAGTGTGTGGGATTTTACATCTCAGTACATTCCCCTTGGTCTCGAAAGGGTCTCATGTTAGCTACTCTCGCCCGCTTCATTTTTGTCCCTGCATTCTACTTCACAGCAAAGTACAGTGATCAGGGGTGGATGATAATGCTCGTTTCTTTCTTGGGCTTGAGCCATGGTTATCATACTGTTTCTGTTATGACGGTTGCACCCAAAGGCTACAAGGTTTGACCTGGACTTCATCTTTTTTGAGTTGTGTTCATTTTAACATAATTTCTCATTCAATTCAAATGGGGTGAGCTTTTTCTTCAGGGACCAGTGCAAAATGCCTTGGGCAACTTGCTTGTGCTGTTTCTCTTGGATGGGACATTTTCAGGTGTCGCTCTAGGTTGGTTGTGGATCATAGGCAACGGCAAGTTTTAGAGAGCAGTCATCTGCTATTATTAGGAAGGGAAAGATCTCACCCGGGTTCTTTCGATTCGCAGATATTGAAAAGGAGACATTCAATTATTAGGCTAACTACAAGTCTCGATTCGCGTTCTCTACAGATGAATACTCATTAATTCCGCAAGTAGAATGAAATGGTGCATTTGTAATTATCGATTACGGTAAATGTTTTGTTATGGCGAATGCTTGTACTTTCACATTTAGACCAGAGGAGAAAAACCCTATAGTAGCCACTGGGCCATTGGAAGGGAAAAGGAGGAAAAAAAGAAAGAAAAAAAGAAGAAGAATGAACAGAAATCGGTATTGCAGCGAGACCCGAGGCAGATTTTATCAGCTTCACTACATTGTAGTATTTACCTATGAAAAGCCCTGGGTTATATTTCAAATCTTATAGCGGCTTTAAACTATAGCACAAATCGCTTAGAACGCCCATGGCTGCAAATTCGTGCAGCAAGGAGTAAAGATCGACAGCCTTTTCAGTCTTTTTTCCTAGAGCTCAAATGAATCATTGTTGAAAAACGCCCCAGTAATATTTTGATGATTATTGAACTATCCCTGAGCATTAACATTCATCATAACAAGTGCAGATAGTGAAATTGTTCATATATCATCAATGATCTTGGTTTGTCGAGAAACTAGGCTTTAACATATGGACTTACAAGTACAAATGAGAGTGATGTCTCGTGATTATTTAGGAGGATCAGTCATGCTATTATCCTTGGAAGTCCTTGGTACTAATAAGGATTGGAGCATCATTGATCTTAATATCTCGTGTTATTTAGTCAGTATCATCTCTGGTGATAATCAATTTACAATCAGCACCAGTGATAGTGTACGTTTGATAGTGATGGCAATGCACTAGGTCTGATGATAGTGAGATACCGCTAAAAAAATTATTGTTGATGGTACAGAATGTAACCGTTACAAAATTGAATTGCGCAGCAAAAAAAAAATATATATCGAAAAAGCAATCAGAAAAGTAGTTGACAGTTTACTATTCTAGACAGACGCAGTGGGCCTATTTTAGAGAAGCTAAGACTATTAGAGGAGGCAACTATAGGAGTAGTGCCAATTCTGTCCAAGATCTCCCTCAACGACTCTTCAATGGATATATTAAGAACTTCAGCATATAAGGAGCAATAATACTGTGAAGAGGGTTGCACACATTGAATACTGCAACTACTATCACAAACAGAAATTGTATCTAATCTTGCTCTACATTGCTCTTTGTATTGGTTTAGCTTTAGAACAACTGATAGTCAAGTACACAAGTGTAAAAGCAATGCGTGTATACTGATAGTATGATCTATCAATTGAAAGAAACAACACTAGCTGGTTGTAACTTGCTCTGTTGATTATTAGTGAATTCTAACCATTGTTAGTATGAGAGTCGATGTTGTTAGGAACTCAAATATATGAAGAGAAAAAAATAATCGAGAATTTTTACGTGGAGAACCCTTTGCAAAATTAGGAAAAGGGAAAAATGAAGATACCACACTAGGCAATCTTCCGCTATCAATATTAGTATTACAAGCTCTATGGTTACAAGCTTCAGTGTTATAACTATAAAAAGATATTACTCCTATATATAGCAGTAGTCTAGGGCATACATAGTTATTATGGAAATTACATGTATGTTATTAGTAGCAATAAAAAGCTTATTGTCTCCTTTAACATTATAGGATTGGTAACTACGTAAAATAAATTTTTTTTATGTTTAAATATTATTTTCCTCTATCACACTCCACAACTCCATTTGAGAGTGGATGTAGCCTTAATTGCAAAGCCAGACCATTATAAAACCGTTGTGAGATTGCTTTGCTTCACTTTGATCTGCTTATCATCATCACACCATTTACTCTATTTGAGATACTACCTTGAGCGTTGATAGTTTAATATTCCGCAAAGATTTAAAGTATCATCACTCAACCTATTCAAACCCCCTTTTGGGTTGCATTATTAGACCCAACATCATACATCTAGGAAAAAAATGCTTATAACTTCTAGCTTATTGTCTATTTGATGTCCAATTTAATCTAATTCGTTATGCTGGTACCAGAAGCTGACAAGTCTCAGTGGAAATTAATGAAATAATTCAAATGAAGAAGGGAAGATACCCCTATCGTATTAAAGGAGCAATAACAAGGAACGAAGAAGAAATTCCGACAACGCAGGGAATATAAAACTCTAGGATCAATTTTTCATCACGGGGGTCATTAGTTTTAGGTTCACATTTTAATGCTTGAAATTGTGATCCCAGCAAAAGACAACTACTAACTGACAAAAAAAATTCTGTCACTTCATAAACTCTCAGTTATATAAATTCAAGCCATTAAAGTTTTAAAATCCCAAAATGTTTCCCAATATTATGCAGAAATCAACAAAGAAGAAAAATATATAAATGGATCAAAAAGGGAAAGATATCAAAAGAAAATATCAGCTGCGATCAAGTTTTATGCCTTGCATATGAGGGAAAACATGTCATACCTTTTTTAATGGGTTTGGCCGGGAAAATTTGCAGTCTTTCTAAATCCTGGCAGCCAAAATCCTATTCCAAAGCAAAATCACTCTTTTAAAGCATGAGACATTTGGGCTACATTTGATAAATAAGATAAAATTTGGAATATCTGTATTTGTTTCTACTTAAGATAAGATAAAGTCGGATATAAAAAGAATATAGTGCGAATAAGAATATCCCATGGGGATGTGATAAAGATGAATAGGATTTTCTTATATCCATGGCATAAAATCTATTTCCCTCGAATTATAAACTTATTTTATTAAAAAAATTAAAATAATATTTGGATTCTAATATAAAATAAAATTCAGAATAACAAAAAAATGACAATTTTCATATTTTATTTGTTCCTATTTTTATTTATATATTTGACTATCTTTCTATTCCATAATATATATTTTATTTGTTCCTATTTTATTTATTTATACATGTTTATATTTAGTATATATATTATTTTAGGTATATTAGTATAGTTCATTATTAAATAAAATTTTTATTAAGGAATGATGGAAGGGAATAAAAAGAGAGGAAAAATAATTAAAATTAAGTAAATAAAAATGAAGTAGAAAAACCCCGATTTTAAATGAACAAATTCACATTTGACACAAATCTTTCTAATTCACTCCATCTCCTTTATCTCTTGTTCATATTGAAGTTTCATTACTCCTCCAGAATTCTTTGTTCACATCAAAGCTCCACGAAAACAATGAAAAAGTTGAAGTTCCAATCGTAGTTTTCTAGTTCACATCGAAAGTCCATGAAGGTAGTAAAAGAGCCAAAACTCCTCTTTTTTTGTGAATATGTGATTTATGTTGAAGTTTTACGAAAGTAGCGAAAGAATTAAAGCATTATACTTTTTGAAATTGCGAAGTTGGATAATCATGTTTTCTCTCTTTTACTAGATTTAGCATTCACTGGCTAATCTAACTCATCGATTTTTGTTGTGACCTATTTACATTTATTGTAAATGTGAAACTTGTTTAAGGTGTTTTTTTTTTTTCTCTTCAATAACTTGTTTAAGATGTAGATGGTACAATAATTATGAATTAATTGATGGAGGTTTTCTCCATTTATACATTTATGAGAAATTCTTACCATCTATGTTTTACATTTTTATAGGCCATTCATACCAAATGTATACGAGAGGAACTAGATGATGAATATGATATAACAAAATCCTATATTTCAAATTATAACCCTTTCAATCCTATCCTGTCTAGAATTCAAATGACCAAACACAACCTCAAATACCAATTTAGACTCTCGGTTTCCTTGCAATAATTAAGAATGCCATTCCCCACATACTGTATCTGAATCTCTGCATCTTTCTCCCAACATAAATACCCACATCTCATGCTTACAACCCTTTTTTTGTCACCGACAAAAGCACAAAACCCACCTCTTGGTCTGCTGATTTTCCAACAAAGATCAGAACTTTCTCCTCAAAATTTTCCCGGAAAAATCCCTCTTCCGGGAAAATTCGACCGACAGTCCGACAGTGAAGGAAGACAAGGCTCTGCCGGAACATATGAGGTGCAACCAGACCGATGGCCGTCAGCGGCGGTGCAATCGCCCAGTTAAGGAGAACAAGAAGCTCTGTGAAATTCACTATCTGCAGCGCAAGCCCCGCTCTCTCTCTCTCCCCCTCTCTTTTCTTTTGGATAATCTTTGTAAGGTATTCTTTTAGGGCAACAGGGTTTGAACATGAAATGCAGCGAAGATCTTTTCGTCCATATTGATTCCAAATCGAATAAAAAAATTTCGCTCACGTTTATTGTATTTGGCGTTTATTCTGCGCTCTAATGCCATTGATTAGCCATTTTCTAATCGTCCTAAATATAACTAGTCACCGCCCAATTGAAATATGTTCAAATTCAGAATATAATTGCATACGAGTTACCAAAGTTAAAGTAAACTTTTAACAAGATGCTATCCCATGGGCATGACCTAATCTCTGTGGAAAACAAATGAGAGGATCTTTGCTATCAACCCGATCTTTGGCAATATAGCTCATATGTTTTTATTTGAATCCAGTCAATAAAATATGTACAATGGATTTTCAAACCTTCCTAGTTTTCCTACCATTCGGATGAATCGAATGTGCATAGAATAAACTTAAGTAAGGCTTGTTTGGCAATCATCTTCTTATTTTTTTTAATATTTTTATATTCTTTTGTTCCCAAAAATAGAAAAAAATAGAAATCTATTTGGCAGAATCAACTAATTTTTCAACTCCTCGAAATAGAAAAGTGATTAGGGAACAACTGGGAACAAAAACAAGAAGTAAAAAAATCTACTTCTTTGTTCCAGGAAACAAAGATAATAATAAATAAAAAAATTGAACGAAAGTTATTCGTAAGACAAAAAGGTTACCTATGACATCCTGGATTTTTACTTATGCTTTTAATTAAATTAATCAGGCCTTTCATCGACATGCCTATAAGATAACAAGACTATCTGAATAAGTCATTATAAGATTTTAATGCAATAGACTCGATGATTCGACTAGGAATCGACTATTCGATAGTGCTCATCTGCAGAGATCATTTCGGCACAGTAAAGATCAATTAGAAATTAGAAATAGGTCGGTTCGACTGAAATGTGTGGTTAAACGTGGGTGATTCCACCAAATTGAGAAATTCTCATTGATCGGCATTAGACTAATTTTTATGTCATTTTGGTACCCTATGTCCATATTTGAATCCTCGATATTTTCACGACAACTGAGAGTCACCAATGTGTCGAAGAGGTTCATTGTGGCTCAAAGAAAATCGACCAAGGGTCTTTTGCACTAAAAATTTCTGAAAGCTACCTGGTAGTCTAGATCAAGCTAAAATCGCGCCATATTGAAATTCACCGCGAATTTGAATCTAATTTAAGAAATTGAAAGTTTTTTCATGTCACGAGTCATTTTAGGAAAGTCGACTAAATCTTTGAAGATTTTTCTACAAACCAAGTTTTTGGTAGAAAAGTCGTCATAAGGTCGTTTTCAACCGGAAAATGCAGGGGACCATTTTTTATCGCGGAATTGGGATGCAAGTGGGTTCAATTGGTTAGGAAAAATATCAATTTGATTGTTGACTCGTTAATGGAATTTATGGGATCCGATTTGGATTGATTCAAGGGAGGATTAAAGTCTAATTGGAGAAAAATGTGGTGAAATTCGTATGCCCCCATGACCCATAACTTTTGGACCCTTTCATTGGCTTCTTGAGGAAGATTGAGGGCTGAAGATTGCTAAGGAAGCTAGCTATGGAGGTGGGACCAGCTCTAGGGGATAAAGAGATGAGGGAGAAGCCATTAGTGGCCCCCTCCAAGCAAACCAATCCCCTCCTCTCTCCTTCCCCATCCGTCGACCAATCCCTCATACCAACCTCGAAGACCTTAGCAAACCCAAAAAACCAACCATCTTCCTTCCCAAGCCGTCGAGCAGTTTGCCGGAGCCACTGCACGCCATCCGACTGTACGCCAAGCCAGCGACCTGCATCCACTTGCCGTCCAGTCGTGCGCCGGTTCACGCATCTTAGTAGCTCACGCTCAACACCAGCGCCCTGCTCACTGCCTGCTGAAGCTATCCCAGTCGCCGTTTAAGGCCGTCAACCTCCTCAACCACCCGTCCAAGCCTCCGCTGATCTTCCCTACCTGTTTCAGCCTCAATCGACCACCAAAGCATCTCCTTCAGCCACCGTGCAAAACCGAACCGTGTGGGTTTCCAACCATGGTTTTGGCCCGTTTTGGACCGTTTCTCGACCCTGAAAGGCATTCCCGCTTTGAAGTGTCTCGACCCTCGCCATGTTTTCGTCGTTTTGATCCGAGCAGATCATTAATCAAGTGAGTTTAACTCACTAATCATTGCTTAATAATTTAATGACGTTTAAGGATTGATTAGTTTAGACTAAGCATGGATTAGGGGATAGTTAGATTAGATTAGCAATTTAATTAATTGTTATTGCATGTTAGGTGGTTAGAGTAGTGTAATTAGAGCCTAGACAAGCTCTAGTATTTATTTAGAGTGGTTCGGAAATTTTTCGGGCGCATCTCGGCTTTTAATTAGGCTTTATTTGCATTTAATAATTATTTTCCGTAATTATTTAATTATTTATTTATTTTCCAGAAAATTAGATTGGGATGGCTAGTGATCGGAATTTTATGCTGATTGCAGTGGTGTGATTGATTTATTTAATTGATTGTTATTTTGTGCAAATTGAGTGTGAATTGTAATTTTGGGTATTTATCCCAAAATTTATTAATTTCAGTAATTAATTAGAAATTACCGGGCGTCGGTTTACAATGCCAAAAATATTTTCAGACACTATATAATTAGTGGGATTTTCAAAAGTAAAAATATTATATTTTTGGCTGAGGCCAACCGCTTACCCACACACGATTATTTTTATCGAGTAGCTTTAATACTAGGAAAATAGGTCAGGACATGAAAGTTCAATGTCCTTGGGCCGTGAGTAGATAATCATGTGATGACTTATAGTCGTAATAAATTGATTATTGAGAGATGAGGTGATGTATGTTGTGCCTGATAATATGGGTTGGGTTAAGAAAACTGTCAAAGCAGGCTGTGCCCATTGCGCCGTGATTAACCGCTGAAATAGGTTGTGCCTATAGGGCCGTGATTACCACCTACCATAAGCTATGCCCATCGAGCCGTGATTTACTACCGAACTTGGAATCGGCTATGCTCATTGGGCCGTGATTATATCTAATTAAGGTTGTGCCACTTGGGCCGTGATTGCCACTTAACCAAGGTTGCGCCCATTGGACCGTGATTGACCTAGTTACACTAGGAAACTACCGAATCGAAATTGGATGTGCCCATGAGTGGCCGTGGATAATGGTTGGAGTGAGTATTGAATGTACTGACCGAGAGTAGGTCATGATGGCATGAAATCGACTAGGTCGATTGATCGATGACTCGATCTGGCTTGATGCTCTGATGTGTTGAATTGACTGCCTAGATATGCAAATTATATTGACTTGCAGGAAGAAGTGGAGGCGAAGGTAAGTTCTCGAACTCATGTTTGTGCTTAGACAGCCCTTAGGGCGTATTTTCTTCCTAGTCAAGTCTTAAGGAGTTGAACTCACTGAGACGTCGTCTCACCCCGTTGTGGGATAACATTTCAAGTCCATAGATGGCCGCTCCTCCCGATCGTTTTGGTCAACCGAAGAAGATTACAGAACAGGTAATCTGCATTCCAATTCATGGGCACCCTAGGGGTTTGGTCTATGAGCTTGTGAAGACTGTGGTCTGGGTTGTTGAGGCCCTACCTCATAAGGTACCTCATCGATACAGGTCATAGTATCGTCGTGAGCGTCATGGATAGAAAGAGGGTCCCATGTCAAAATCAGAGGTTCCTATGTATGTGTTGGAAGTTGCTTTTGGGAAAGGCATGGCAGACCCTCCAGAAGGTTCAGTGGCAGACCCGATGGACTCGGATCTTGAAGACCCAGAGACTCCGTGGTACTCGGAGGAAGGCTCCAATTAGTGAGGATGTGGAGAAGGAGGAAGATTAGAAGTTGTTTGTAAACCCCTCTGTTTTTGTAGAACTGACACAGCGCGCGCGCGCACACACACACACACACACACACACATATATATATATATATATCGACTTAATTTGTGTATGATATATTATGATATGTATATATAAGTGTGTTGTTGGTTTTGAAAATTACAGCCATACTTTCCTATCATATTGCGTTGTTGTCTGGGAATTATTTATCTGCTTACGCATGTGCATATCAAATGAAAGGGTCGGCAATGCGTCCTAAGACGTCGCTATTTAATTGACTGGGGAGGAATGGGATGTGCTCAGAGGATCGGGATGTGACATTACCAAATGCATGTTTATTGTCTACTTGATGTACAAATTGATATAATTCAAGACGATGGTGTACTATAAACTAGCAAGTCTCGTGATGAAATGATTCAAATGGAGGGGAAGATACTCCCTTGCAGAGGCGACTTTGCTGCATCTAAAGTAAGGGTCAAAGAAGAAGAAAGTCCAATGATGCAGAGAACATGCAACTTTAGGATTGGCTTATCATCATGAGGGTCACTAGCTTTGGGTCCGCATTTCGGTGCAGGAGATGGCCATCCCGGTCAAGCGCGGGAGCACAACACATTCCCCATCATTATGGCCTCCACTGGACCCGAGCGACAGGCAGGACAGGTTCGAATTGGTAATCAAGCCTTTGAAAATCCTTCCCCCACGTCATGTAAGCAAATGTTAAAATTTTCTTCATGAAATAATCGGGGCAGTGCAGAACCTGACAAAATCTAAGTGGACGGGCTTATGCTGAAAAAGAATATAATAACCTAGGCCTTCCCAAGTCTTGCCTGGCCTAGAGGTCAGCCCGTCCTAGCTTTCTACGCCCTTGCTACTACATTAATTGGCTAAACTATTTTTCTATTAACAACTTGGATTGGAGTGATTCGAGAGATTTTAATTCTCATGTTTTCAGGTTTTGCTTATCGAGTTTTCACGGTGTTACGTAAAATGTCATTGATATATTTTCTTACTTACTCAATAAAAAATCATACCGTAATTTGATATCAATAGTTTTATCCACTACTTTTCCTTCCATGATCTTGGTCTCCTCTACTTCGTCCCTTCCTTTTTCTTTTTTTTTTTTTTACCTTAGTGGTCGACCTTATCAACAATTGGGCGATTGGTGGGCACGATCAACTCCTACCACAAAATGGACGATTTGGATTAACTTTTTGATTCGATGGGCAAGCTTGGACAAAAAAAATCGGCCTGGGCAAGGCCCTTGAGGTGTAACTTGGCCCGCTCAAATATGGTATAAAAATAAATAAATCTAATAATTAATAAAACATAATTTTAGGGTTTTTGTAATTTTATTTATTGCTTCGCTTTCAGTTTTATACCATTTTTCTTTACTGTATTAGAATTCATGCTTATTTTATCCTATTAATGTTTGTAAATATATCTATTAGAGTAAAATTACTTTAAAAAACCGTTTATATAGACAATTTCCTCTCGCCCCAGTTGATGTGATATCTTGGAATATAGAATCACCTAGACATTGCATTCTATTCATAGCCTCCAACAGAGTTATCTCAAACTTTGTTAGGTGACAAAATAAGGGTATTTGATTTTAGGAGATAATTTGTATTTCATTACCTTCTATATAATATATATATACTCTCCCCCTCAAGTGTAGGTTAGACTTTTAGTCTACTAGAAAATTTTGATGTCAAGACTTCCTATTTTGATACTAAAATGGATTTTGCGGAACCATTGTCAATAGTTCTAAAAATTTAATCTATTAAATAAAAGTACGGTTTAGTATTTAAATTCTCACCGAAGTTATAGCCCTTTCCACAAAAACCTACTATAGTCCAAAAATGGACAAACATTAGAGAGTACTACATAGTGTAACTTTAATGGTTGAGATTTTTGGACCAAGCCAAAAAGAAGAGGTGGGACCCACCCAAAAAAAAAAAAAGAGAAAATCTCAGGTGTTGAAAAGTCAAAGAGAAAAATTAAAAGGAGGGGATGATTAGCTCTTATTAAATCGAGAGCACGGGCAGAAAGAAGAGAGAGAGAGAGAGAGAGAGAGAGAGAGAGAGAGAAGAAGAAGAAGAAGAAGAAGAAGAAGAAGAGAGGGAAAAGAGAGAGCGTGTGTTCATGCCGTAGGGCCTCGCCAAGCCGACTTGACTTCATAACATAATGCCTGGTAAGAACTCTTGCCTCTCGTTTGTTCAATCATAGTAGTTTTGGAATTAGAGCTTGAAATTTGGATTTATTGGATATTTGTGTGACGAAGCCTGATTTTTTAGTCATTGAGCTGTGTGGGGGTGTTGTGAAGCCATAGAATTTTATGGATCTTGATTTAAGCTTACAGTTTGCCCAAAACAAAATTTCAAAATTTCTTGCGCGTGATGAATGAGTGTCTAGCAACTTTGGGCTTGTATTTTGTCGATTTTTGGCTTGATTTTGGGACATTCAAGTTGGGATTCTTGTAGTACATTCAAAGGGATTTCTTTTGACTATAAGTACGTGTGAAATAGGGTTCAAAGGAGAAAGTTATAGTGTGACCTAGTTTTACTCTCAAACTCCGAGTTGTGAATGGCTTGAATAATCGCTTTGGGTATGCAAATTTTTAGCGCATATAATGTAAACCTAAAGATATCAAATACATTTGTAAAATTCTATAATATTGAAGATCTGTTTGTTTCACAAAAAAAAAAATTGACATTGTTTGAAGGAACAACAATATTTTCGGTGTCCAATTGAAATATGAAAATGAACTTAAAATTATTTTTCGTTATTTAGAAAGGAAAACTAACTTTAATTTCCTTAAAGAGATAGTACTATTTAATGTCTAATGTAAGGACTACAAATCCTATATTATATTGAGTTAAAGTTCATTACATAAATACTTTTATATATCGTAAATAATATATTATTTTCCTCTTATGGAATGTCTTGGGTGCAATAGCCTTGGGTTACTTGGGCTCGCCTGCTAGGTTCTAAACCTAAGTGTTGAGAACCTCAGCTTGAGTGTATGGGACTAGGCCTTAATCTCAAGGGAGTTAGACATGGCCACTAGGGTTCCTAAACCTAGGTGCCAAGGTCTTAACCATAGGAACTGGGGTTTTTTTGGCCCGGCCAATTGTAACACAAGCATAAGCACTAGGGGCCTCACCCCAAGCATTGATGACTTGGGTGTGGGATCCAAGTATATATACCAACTACTAGGGACCCAGTCATAAGCATTGGGGTCTTAGACTCAACCTTGAGAGAATTGGGTAGCCTTTGTGGATTCAAGCCTAACAAACGAGGAACTAAGCTTAGGTGTCAGTGATTTGGGCATAGGAGCTATGTACACAAGATAAACTTCAAGGACCCAAGCATTGGAATTGGGATCCTAAGGTTGGCCATTAAGGACTCAAGCACACACATCAAGGTCCCCTTGTCCGAGCACCAAGGTCTCGAGTCTAAGCGCAGAGTGTCTAGTTAAAATTTGACAATAATTTCTGATTTTTAAATGAGGAAAAATCTAAATTTGAGCATAGGTTTTTCATTGGTAATGAAAAAAAAAAAAGCTCCATTTTAACTTATTTTTCTAAACAATTCAAATGTTAGAAAGTGAGGAAATTATTTTTTGATTGATTTCTTCTTCTTCTTCTTTTGTGAAACAAATGAAACTCCATAATTTTGGCTTTGCAATGAATTGATATTCTTTACTCGAGAAGAAATGTCGCATCAACCTAGGTTATTTTAGCTTGAAACCAAGTTGAAGTCAACAACAGTTGATTGCCTTACTCTAGCTTTTAATATGGATTAATACTCTGAAAAACCCCTAAATTGGTACATTTGTGACAAATTTACCTCAAACTATTTTTTTGACCGCCAAAAACCTCAAACAAGTACACTTGTGACAAATTTACTCTCCGTTAGTTTTCGTTAAATTTTACTGTCAAATTATTAAGTTAAATGATACGTAACAATTGACCGGTATACCAATTTAAGATTTTACACTCTGTTTGTCACAGTTTACAATTTTTGTGATTTTTTTGTGGTATTAATCCAATTTAGCGGATGGTATATTTGTCACAAATTTACCAGTTTGGTGTTTTTTGCGGTCAAATAAATTAGTTTAGGGTAAATTTATCATAACTGTACCAATTTATGGTTTTTTATGGTCCATCGGAGTAAATTTGTCATAGGTGTATCAATTTAGTGTTTTTCATGGTCAAAAAAATAGTTTTGGGTAAATTTGTCATAGGTGTACCAGTTTGGGGTTTTTCAATATATTAATGCTTTTAAAGCTTGAGGTACGCTTCTTCCCAGAATGGAAATCCAGCTTGAGGTTAGTGGGAACAAAAACACTCATCCAAAATGCAAACATATCATGCTAGGTTGAGATAGGATTGTAGGCAAAGTTGACACCAAACCTGTAAAAGATAAAGCTTTCCAAAGAAAGAAAGCAACTAAGGAAACACTCAAAAACTGAGAATCCTTCAAGAGTTGGTAGAAATGCACTAAAAAATTTCCAAAACCCAAATTTATTCTCAACCAATGTCTTATATGCCTCATAAATTGGAGTGATTTTGCTCTTAGAGAATAATTGAGGAAAGTATGTGCACAACCATCCATGCATAATCCATAAAAGGGCTAAAGAATGGCATAGGATGAATACTGAACGAGGAAGATTATGCATCAGTAAGGCCTATATACAATTCACTAAGCATCATACGGCCAAAACCCACGTCAATGCCGTTAGAAAGAGCATATGCTATGTCTATAAATTCCTAAGACACAAAAGTAATGGGTAAACAAAAGATATGACAGCAAAGCCAATATAACGGGAATGCCACATGTTCTCAAGAGGAGATAGGTCCAATCAACCTAGCAAATTTGTCCACTAACTCATCGAATGGTAAGTCAGTAAAGGAAGTGCCATAAAAGTTTCGACAAGTATGTGGCCATTGGCAATTGAAGTCTATAAGAGGGAACAACCCAATTAAATATCAAATATCAAGCAAAGTGACCATTACCAAATCGGTTGAAAAGAAGAAGCAGTTGGACAATGGTGACCAAAAGCAGCAAAGGCTTCCTATGATTCCATTCTCAACACAGATATGAGTTGAAATAAGAGTTGGGTGACGACCAAGCATGCGTGCATGCAAATGTGTGACTAATTGATGGGAAATTTCTTTGTAGTGACGAGGGAAGTGCTTGGAGAAATTATATGGTAGAGGCATTGACTTGAAGTGTGGACCTAGGGTAACATGTTGAGTGTCTGGGTGGTAACCTTGAATGAAAAGGAAAGTCAGCCTTGAGCCTCACATGGTTAGAGACTCTCAAAACAATGTATATGAAGAACAGCTTGGACACTAATCGCGAAGGAACAAGAATTGGCCATGATAGACAGTAATGTTGTGAGCACCAACGTACAGTGGTCAAGCATAAATAGGCCTAGCGGCAGAAGAACAGCCCAAGTGCCATAACTTGGCACGGGAGGACACTTAAGTGCCATAACTTCGAAAATGTACACCTAAGTGCCAATTTCGAAGTTAAATGGAACACTTAGGCTGCGTTTGTTTTTGTTTCTTTTTTCTGTTTTTAAACAACTTTTTTGTTTTTTTGTTCATGGGAACAAAAAAGGAACAGAAACGCGTTTGTTTGCGTTTTTGTTCCAAAACTATTTTTTTGTTCCTAGAAACGCATTTGGAACAGAAATAAGAAACAAAAAAAAAAGTTATTTCTTGTTTCTGGAACAAAATTTAGAAACACTTCTCTCTTTTTTCTTTTTCTTTTCTTATTCTTTTTTCTTTCTTTTTCTTTTGGTCCACCAGCCTCGGCCATGGCCGGCGACCGGCCGCCGAGGGTCGGCAATGCCGTCGAGGGCCGGTGACCTCGCCGGAGCGTCACCGGGGCCGGCGAGCCTCGCCGTGGTTGGGCGAGGCCGCCGGCCCTCATCAGGCGGTCGCCGCCATGGCCGAGGCCGGCGACCGGCCAAAAGAAGAAAAAAAGAAAAAAGGAAAAATAATAAATAAGAAAAATAAGAAATAAAATAGAAAATTTAAAATAAAAATATTAAAAAAATTAAAAGAAATAAAAAAATTATATAAATTTACCAAACGTGTTTATATTCATTTTTTATTCTCAAACAAGTTTACCAAACGTGTTTTTTGTTCAAAAATTGTTCCCGCAACGTAAAACACTTTTTTTCTATTTTGTTTCCTAGAACAATTTTTAAACGAAATGTCACTAAACGTACCCTTAGGTGCCACTCCAGTGAAAATCTGGTTAAATGGCTAACGTGACAATTTTCTGGCGAGTTTGATCCAAAACGGTGTCGTTTTGCACGCTGATGTGGCGAGAAAATGCAAAAACGACGCCGTTTCGTATCTAATGTGTAAATAATAATATAAAAATTAATTAAATTAGATTTAAACTTAATTTTATTTAAAATATTCTAAAATTAAAAAAAAAAAAAAAAAAAAAAAAAAAAAAGGGAGGCCGAAGGGGGCGGGCCGAGGGCTAAGCCCTAGTCGCCGCCGCCTCCCCCGCCGTTGCCGTGAAGGGCCAACGACGAAGGGGGGAGGGTCGACCGAGGTCGCTAGCCCCTAGCCAACCGACGGCGAGGGCCGTGACCCTCAGCGGCCCCTAGCTAGGGCCTGGCGACCCCGACCGACCGGTGGCGAGGGCCCACGTGCCCTCGCCTAGATCCGGGGCGAGGGTTGCAACCTCGCCACCGGTCAATCGCGGGCGGCGACCCTGGTCGACCCTCAACGCCCCCGGTTGCCGGCCCTTCCCGCGATGCGGGGAGGTGGCGTGGCGAGGGGTCAGCCCTTAACCGCCCCCTTCGGCCTCCCCTTTTTAAAATTTTTTAAAATTTTTAAATTTTTTAAATTTTAGAATATTTTAAATTAAATTAAGTTTAAATCTAATTTAATTAATTTTTATATTATTATTTACACATCAGACACGAAACTACATCGTTTTTGCATTTTCTCGCCACGTTAGCGTGCAAAATGACGCCGTTTTGGACCAAACTCACCAGAAAATTGCCACTTCAGCCATTTGGCTGGATTTTCGCCGAAGTAGAACCTAAGTATTCCGTTTAACTTCGAAACTGGCATTTATGTGTACCTTTTTGAAGTTATGACACTTAAGTGTCCTCCTGTGCCAAGTTATGGCACTCCCGATGTTCCAAACTCTAAGCCTAGCCGAGTGACTACTTGCCCTATTTTAAGGAGGTTCGTGTAAACGTGGAAGCAAGAAATTAGGAACATATTTAAAACCTATTACTGGTTGGCATGAATTTCATGCAAAAGTGGAGAAGTAAAAAAGAAAAACTCATTTTATTTATTAGTTTATTTCTTGGGGTACAAAAAAGATTTTGCAGCATGTTGAAAATGGATTATCCTTAGATCAAGATTGCTCATCTACGAAAGATGCTCACTCTTACGAATTCTATGCTACATTTCTTGATCTACCACTCAGAGATGTTCTTTTTTCTTCAGGTCTTGGAGTATCGACCCTTGGGAATTCAACTTGGCCTCTATTTCTGTTTGCTATCCGCGCTTAATCTCTCTTTTCTGGTGGACATCTTAGAGTGCTTTCATAAGGCGAGCTTCTTCCTCAATGAGCTCAACTATCTCACCTATGATGGTTTCTAGGGATTTGCTATTCCAACACACTTAGGCTGAATTCTATCAGGGCAGCATTAGGCTCTGTATTGTTGTCCTCAGAAAGAGTCAACTTCTGCACTTGATCCATATGGTAACGATACATGTCAAAAATACCATGATAATCCTCAAAAAACTGTTGAAATTTCTCTATATGCTCTTGAGGGAGGAGAGCACCGATTTCAATACCTTCATCACCAAGTTAACTTGGCAGAGCTTTAAGTTGACGAAAGGTCTCCTAGTCAAGAAGAATTTTGCAAATTCCTATCTAGAAACTTTGATAGCTTGATCTTCATCTTGTCCCTAATTATGGAACTAGAGATATGACCAGGAATTAAATCATAGGGGTTGGCACCAAAACAGTCTTGGCCTTATTTAGTGCTTGCAGTGCTAGAGAAGATGTACCTACTTGAAACTCGATTTGAGGGGATGTATCCACTTGAGCTTTAGAAGTCTCAGAAGCAAAGACAGTAGGCACAGGACCAGCTGGCAACAGGAGATTGGTTGTCAGACCAGATAGTTAATAGGATGATTTATAAGAACAGAGTGAGACAATTACCAGGGCTTGGAGATGAAGCTTGTGCAGTTGAGGCGGGTGTTGAAGTGGCAGTAACTTCAGCAAGCTTAATGTCACTAGTTATGATGATGGGTTTAGTTGCTATTCATAGCAAATGGTTACTACAGAATACGTAGTATGTTGTTGCTGAATCATATTCAAACAAGACTTATAGAAAACTAGTGTGAGAGGATTAGGATCATCATGTTCCGATTGAGATAGAGAGCTACCATAGGATTAGAAGAAACGGCATTGTTGATGGTGCCAAGGAGCACTATCGGGAGAGCATAAATGGTTGGAACATCATTTGCAAGAGTCTTCTCCAAAGAGACAGAGACTGTCAGAGTATCAATTGCTAAAAATCTCTTTAAGGAAGCAAAAGCAATTGAAACAGAGACATCAGGAAGGACTTTGAGTTGCTTCTTTGGAGAGATAGGGGAAGTTCTTTTCCTTTTCCTCAAATATGGTATTAATTGCGCCAATATTTCTCCATCTGAGTATGGAATATACCACCTTATGTGTGTAAAGGACATACACAAAAGAAAGAACATGAAGAGCCAAAGATTATAATGTGTAGATAAGAATAGAGTACCTTCATCGGAGTCATCAGGAAGATTGATGATCTCATTGCCATATCTTTTAAGTTCACCAGGACTGGGTAGAAGTTCAAGTAAAGGGATACTTCATTCAGATGGAGAACTGTTGGATAAATTGTTGTCATCAAGTGCCGCGAAGGCAAAAGGGGAGTCACGATTAGTAATTTCATTGCTCTGCTTCGATTTTCTCTTATGTTTAACATGATCGACTACTATCATGACACCTTCTTCGTAAAGACTCTCATGAGTGAAGCTAGCCCACCATGTCATCTACTCAAGACTGTAACCAGGACAAAGTTGGAAGTCTTTGTTCAGGTCTTAAGAATATTTAGCATACATAGCTCTGGTTATTTCAGAATAGCAAGCTAAAAGGCTACAATCTTCCAAATTATATCGCTACTTCTTTGTCCAAGAAAAATCCATCAAGTAAGGGATAGGCATGGGAATGGCTTGGAAGAAACCAAATTGCCTTGCGCAATAATGAGGAGAATACACTTTAAAACCCAGGTAGAATATGCCCTTCAAAGATAACCATAATGGAAGATTTACTGAGGACAGTACATGAACCCAGAAGTCTTGGAAGGAGCTTAAACTGTCAGGATCAAAAGGCTAGTAATGCTCCTCACTTTCATAAGGGAAAAAATAATATCCCTATGGTCAACTTCCAAGATGGTCTTAAGATAATAAAGAAAATGAGAGTTGCCTGAAGAAACCTTCTTGTGTAGGCAGTTCAAGAGTCGATAACCTAGAAGAGGCCTTCTAGGTACTGCGCCTGGCATAGGGTAACAACAAAGATTATGAGAGCCCAAATCAAAAAGAAACTCAAAATAAAGAGTCATCCATACTTGTAAAACCTAAAAAGGATCAAAGATCCTGCCACTTTCTTCAGACTTCATTACCAGTGAAGCATAGGCAAAACCTCTATCTAGAGAAGCAAGAACTACTAGAGCAATAGTAACGCGTCTATCGTATGCAAGATGTGCAACTATCTGAAGATAATCCTTGTTGACTTTGAGTGTGGGACTAAAGAATATGGATCTTGACAGCTAGTATAGTAGGAAATTAACATGCTCCTTCTCGTCGACAGGTCCAATCGCTTTACTAAACCATTTAAAAAATTTACTATATGCAAGGACTCCATCTGAGATAAAGGGGTCTCGAGTATGGGCAAAAGGGTGACAGTCATGGCTCCCCAAGGAAAAAGGAAACTATTAGTCGAAGAAGACTAGAAATTTATGATAGACCCTACTAGTCCCCGGTTTGCATCATAGGAATACATGTTGGTTACAAGCGTCTTCTCAATCCCAACGCCTATTGAAGCAAGTCGGGTTGGTTCATTCTCCCTTAGTCGGAGATACCATTTATGAAAATCAACTTCAAATGAAAGAAACCCACGAAATTAAGGAGAAGCTGAGGAGTAGATGTCTCAAAAGGAGCATTATTGGAAGGCCAAAATCTCATGATTGGTAGGGAAGCATGTTTTGAGTTAAGGAGGGACACTGTTATGGTCAATAAGACTAGGACCCAAAAGAAAGTAGCCCATCATATCCTCAAAGCATCCAACAAGCTAAAACAACAATCTTTGGCATGTTCCCCCGTTCGGAGAGCGACAAAATTGTTGATGTAGCTTGCTAAGTCATAGTTAGAGGTTTTCTTATGGTGGATGATGAAGTAGAAACGAAGAAATCACAAAGGAGAATCTGGAAATTGGGAAAGAAGATGAAATACACTGGTGGAATTCTTAAGGAGACGCTAGTAGAAGATGATGGTTGGAAAAAAGGAAAATAGTTACCTACGTAATTAGAGGAGACATGTCAAGATAATATAGGGAATAGAAATCTATATTGGGGAAAAGATTTCAGATTTCAGAAAAAGATGATTGCCTTGGAAAAGTCAAGTTTGTATTGGGTGAAGACATGGCATTTCTTTTAAAGAAATAAATTCAAATTTATTTCTTTAAAAATGGGGCATATGTTGATGATATGGCTAGTAAAAGTACCTAGAGGGGGTGTGAATAGGTATAAAGAGTAATTTCTCACGATAATCGCACAATACTAGACAGTTGATAGAATTGAGACAATTTTTTCTCGTCAATAAACAAACAACAATCAAAATAAGATTGAGAGTAGGGAAGAGAAAATTGAACACAATCTTTATAGTGGTTCGGCTTATTTCAAGTCTACGTTCACTCTTATGCACTGACAGCCGACTGGCTGGATTCCACTATGAACAAAGAGATGTTACAGCACTGTTCTCCCTTGATCTCACGGTGTAGAAGATCTACCACACTCTCTCAAGGTATTACTAAGTATAGACTCTCTTTTGTGAATACAGTTTTGCTCAATATGAATCGATTAATAATCAAGGAGCTTCAGACTCTGGAATTTCTCTATCGTGCATTTTCTAGAACAACTGGAACGTCTTCCTTTTATACTCTTTTATGCCATCATACACGTTGGCACTTACCAAAAGGAATTCTTCCAATCTTTCCGTTGGACAGAATCAATTAAGAAGATCATTCGAGCTATTAAAGGAACTTGTCGATAGCCCATCAATCATGTTCGCCCATACAATCAGGATCTTGGTTTCCAAGAATAGAACCTTCCAAGAATATTTCGTCAATTATCGGATCTTCAAATGATATTTATTTCGAATAAAAGAATCTGTTATATCATATCCAGCCAAGAGATCTTCTCCAGTGGATAAGATCAAATCCTCAACCAAACACTTTAGCTTTAGATCGTCTTCGTCGCTGGATTAGCAACTGTCAATGAGAATAGTCTTGAGTCTTGAGTCTGGTGATCTGAAGGTCTTCAGACTCTAAATAGAAGGGTCTGCAATGCTCCAGACTAGACTGATAGAAACGTTTTATCAACTTCAAAATATTCTGGAAAGATTTCTCCAACAATCTCCCCATTTTTTATGGTGACAAAACTTTCATGTAGATTTGAACAACTTTGACCTGCAAAACATTACTCAAGCAATATGGATATCTCATAAAGATTAACAACTCAACTAGACTCTGCATCCACGAAAATAGATTAGTCTTTCATGAGTAAAGCCATACAATAACACTTGATATAAATGCAGTCAATTTCAAATCCACACCCAAGTCATACTCAAAACAAATATCCAAACAAACTAAAGTAAAAAAATTTAAAGTCAAAGTTCAAAAATTGCAATTCTCCCCCTTTTTGTCATCATTAAAAAGGTGAGAAAAAAGTCAAGTCTGCTTGGGAACGCGCACAAGCTGGAAATCTTCCATCGACTGTACGATGCCTTCCAGCCTCTTCAAGTCTTCCCGTAGATGTGCCACCTCTTCCCCTTTGGCATTTGCTTGAATTTGAAGAGCGAGGTCTTGCATTTGATCCGACAGGGTAACAGAAGACACTTGCCCAACATTCTTCAGGACTTGAAGTTCACATTCCAAAGCATACATTTGACCCTGCATTTCCAGAAGAAGATCAAGGATGCGACGAAAATCTGCTGTAGTGTCCGTCTGCGTACTAGCATTTGCTCTATCGGATGGAATAAAGGCAGACGATGGAACTTCAGTGTAATCGCGCAAATTTGGCGTTGAGGTATCATGTCCTTCCTCAGGCATTTGAGAAGCCTGAAGATCTTCTGGATTTGCTGGTGAGTGACTCACACCTTCACTGTTGATAGGATATGGTGTAGTCCTTCCTTGCTCGCCATCTCCCCCTGTTTCTAAGGCCTCAATTAGGGAAGAATGATAGTCATGCTCGTCAGCGTCTTGATTGCATTTCTCTCCGGCTTCATCTGCAGACTTTTCTTTGACTGCTTCTTCTTCTTCTTCAACTTCCTTCTGCTCTTCTTCTTTTTCTTTCTCTTCTTTCTCCTCTGCTTCTTTGTTCTCTTCTTTTCCCTCTTCCTCTCTCTGTTCTTTTTCTTTTTCCTGTCGTTTCGTTGATTCGGGTACAGAACGACTGAGCCTTTTCAATGCTAAGGTAGAGATAGTGAGTTCATCCTCTTCATCTTCATCTTCATCTTCTAAGATAAGAGCTCTTTTCTTTTTGGATGGAGCACTCATGGGTTCCTTCCCTTTCCTTTTTGATGCAGAAGATACTGGATGAGATTTGACTGGAGTTTTCACTTTGAACTTCTCCATTGCCTTATCAAGCTCTTTCAGACGCATTTTTGTTAGCATTTTCAAACCCACCACCATTTTGTCGCATGGTCGAACACAAAGAGTTTGTGGAGGTTCAATGTTCAAGTGTCTGAAGATCTTGGTCACAAGACCTGAGTAAGGCAACTGGCCCTTGTCCTTCACCATCGCTCTGTACATGTGGAAGAGAATGGCGTGAGGGAGAGAAAACTTTCTCCCTGAATTGATCGCGTATATCAATTTCGCCTTAGAGTTAGACACGTCAATCTTGGATGTCGATTTTGGCCTAAGACAGTTGATCACAATTTTGTGAAGCAAGATGTTGATGGCACGCATTCTTGCGTAAGGTAATTCTCATTTCTGTATTCCTGTCTTTGACGAGCTCCAGTGAGGTACGAGCAATTGAAACCTTGACCGGTTGATATCGTCCTTTTTCAACCCCAATTATATTTGCCAGCATGTCCACATCTACCACATAGTCTTGGTCTCGAACACTGAAGCATATTCTATTCGCATCTAAAAAACTGATATTTGAATAGAAATATACTGTCAATTGTGCATAGCCGTCTATGGTGTCGGAGCAAAATTGCTCAAGTTGAAGCAGATTGAACTTTTCCCTCAAGTTCACATTGATGGCATCCAGAAAGTCGAAATCAACGCTCCTGGGGTTTATCACCCCACGTTTCAACAGTTTGAAGAATAGATCCTCATGTTCCTTCAATTTGAACAACTCCGTTCTTTTTCCCTTAACCTTCGCAGCAACACCCATCCTAGGTTGGAATTCACTAAACAGTTTATCATCATCGTTCCCGTCAGTCGGATTCAATCCTCCTACACGAGGGTCACTTGGAATGTTTGCAAGTGCTTCCTCAGCCTTTCCTTTGGGAGCAATTCCCAAATCCTCCATTCGTCGCAAAAAGACATACTCATTTTCATAATCCTTGTCTTTAAGGAAATCATCTACATAGTTCAGCAGAGTACCAGTGCTCTTCAAAGCACGAGAGAGCTTGTAACTAAAAGAGGGTTTTTGGACTCTTACAGGGTCTACTTCCTCAATTATTTCTTCCTCCGGTTGTTGACCCACACCCTGTGGGGTAGATGGTGGAGAGTGACGTGGTTGAGAGTGAATCGGGCTCTGTCGCTGTCTCGGTAACTCTTCCTCCTCGGTGAGATCGAAATGGGTAGGACCCTCCCTCATTCTCTGTGGTCCCCTGCTTGCGATTCTTGAAAACTTTCTCGAAGAAGACATCGTTCCTTGTCGTTGAAAGATTCATTGACTCGCTTTCCCAAGAAAAGATGACAACTTTCTCGAAGATGAACACGAAGTCGAGACAGGATTGGGAGGAGAATGCTTTTTAGGGTTTTGGAGTTAAGCGAAGAAAACAACTGACTGTATATATATAACCCAATTTAAAAAGGAAAAAGCGAATCGACATAAAGGAAAGTGAACAGTCGTCCCTTTTTAAAAACGATAACCGCCCTTTTAAAGAAAACTGCCATTTTAAATAGAAGTTATCCTTTTTGAAAAGGCAAAATTCCATTTTTAAAGATAATATAAATCAATTATAACTGAACGAATGATCGTACCTTTTCGAGATTGAATATTAAAACAACTTACGTCTATAGCCATGAATGTCTAGTCGAGGGTCTGAGAGTCTCTAGACTTTAACTTCCTCAAACTTCAAAATGTTGAGTCTAGAACGGATAATATCGAATTGATTTTTCTCCAAAGGTTTTGTGAATATATCCGCTAGTTGGCTCTTTGAATCAACAAATTGAATCGAGATTTCTCCATTTTGAACATGATCTCTAATGAAGTGATGTCGAATCTCTATATGCTTTGCCCTTGAGTGAAGGATTGGATTTTTAGTGAGATTGATTGCGCTGGTGTTGTCACACCTAATCTCAGTGCATGAGTCTTCAATTCCAAAGTCTTGTAACTGTTGTTTTATCCACAGAATTTGCGAACAACAACTTCCAAGAGCTATATACTCTGCTTCTGTTGTAGAGAGAGCCACAGTATTTTGTTTCCTTGAAAACCAAGACACTGTCCTACTTCCAAGCAAATGGCAAGTTCCCGAGGTGCTCTTTCTATCAACTCTGCAACCGGCTAGATCTGCGTCTGAATATCCAAGAAGATTAAAGTCTCCCTTCTTAGGATACCAAAGACCGATGCTTGAAGATGAAGCAACGTATTTAATAATACGTTTCGCAGCACTGAGATGAGATTCTCTAGGATCTGATTGAAACCTAGCACAGATGCAAACACTCAACAAAATGTCAGGTCTAGAGGCAGTAAGATAAAGAAGTGAACCGATGATACTCTTGTACAGCTTTTGATCAACTTTCTTCCCTTCTTCATCTTTGTCTATCTTCAAAGAACTTAACATCGGTATGTCGGTCTTTTTGCACTTTTCCATTTCAAACTTTTTGACAAGATCATTAGCATATTTTTCTTGATGAATAAAAGTTTCTTCCTTCAATTGTTTTACTTGGAGTTCAAGAAAGAAGGTTAACTCTCCCATCATACTCATTTCAAACTCATCCTGCATAGACTTAGAGAATTTCTTGCACAGACTTTCATTAGAGGACCCAAAAATAATATCATCCACATATGTTTGAACAAGTAAAAAGCTTTTGTTTTCCTTTTTGATAAATAGAGTAGTATGTACTTTACCTTTGACAAAACCATTCTGTATTAAGAACTTACTTGGCATGTCGTACCAAGCTCGAGGTGCTTGCTTTAAACCATACAAGGCCTTTTTCAGTCTAAAGACTGAATCTGGCTTCTTTGGGTCTTCAAACCCTGGTGGTTGTTCCACATAAACTTCCTCATGGATAAAACCATTTAGGAAGGCACTTTTGACGTCCATTTGGAATAACCTGAAATTTGTATAACAAACAAACGTAAGTAATAATCGAATAGCTTCTAACCTTGCTACTAGTGCGTAAGTTTCATCATAATCTATTCCTTCTTCTTGCGTATAACCCTTGGCCACGAGTCTTGCTTTGTTTCTTACGACTTTTCCTTTCTCATTCATCTTGTTCCTAAACACCCATTTAGCTCCAATAACAGTTTTACCTTTTGGTTTAGATGTCAATTCCCAAACATCATTAATGTTGAACTGTCTAAGCTCTTCTTGCATAGCTTCAATCCAGCTTTCATCAGATAAAGCTTCTTCTATGCTTTTTGGTTCAATTTTAGAAATGAGAGCTACAGCACTAGACTCTTCGCGCCTTTTGGATCTTGTGCGAATTCCTTCATTATTGTCGCCAATAATAAGATCTTTGGGATGACTGGACTTATGCTTCTAGTTACTGGTTGATTCGTCAGGTTGATGATCTCTTTTTTTATTGGAATCTTCACGAACAGCTTGATGCTGGTCTTCCAGAGTCTGAGATGCTTCTTGAGTTGTAAGTTTTGGAGAGTCTGGAGCAGGTTCAAATTCTTCATGATGAGTCTGACTGGATTCATTTTGCATAGAATCTTGAAATTTGACATTCATTGATTCTTCCACAGATTGACTCTTCTTGTTGTAGACTCTATAGACTTTGCTTGATGTAGAATATCCAAGGAAGATGCCTTCATTTGATCTTTCTTACTAACTCGATCTTTTACATTTTTCAGTATAAAGCATTTGCAACCGAACACATGAAAGTACGAAACAATAGGCTTCTTACCTTTGAATAACTCATAAGGGGTTTTCTCTAGAATAGGTCTTTAAAATACTCTATTAATGATATAGCACGCTGTTGAAACAGCTTCAACCCAAAATCGTGAAGAAATCTTACTTTCAATTAAAAGAGTTCTAGCCATTTCTTGAAGAGATCTATTCTTTCTTTCCACAACTCCATTTTCCTGAGGAGTATATGGAGAGGAGAACACATGCTTAAAGCCATATTTATCACAAAATTTTGTAAAATCTTGATTTTCAAATTCACCTTCATGATCTGTTCTTATACTTGAGATAACACATCCTTTTTCATTTTGAACCTTTTTAGCAAATTTTTCAAAATACGATAAAGTTTCAGACTTACTTGCAAGGAAATATACCCAAGTAAATTGGGAGTAATCGTCCACAATTACTAGGCAATATTTCTTACCTCCAATGCTCTGGGTTCTGGTTGGTCCGAAGAGATCCATATGCAGCAGCTGCAATACATGATTAGTAAAAACATGATTTATTAGCTTAAATGAATTTCTTACCTACTTTCCCAATATACATGGAGTGCATAGATCAGACTTTTGGTATGATAAGTTGGGTAGACCACGAACAAGCTGCTTTATTGAGATTTTGGCTAATTGCTTCATATTGAGGTGACCAAGCTTTCTGTGCCATAAGCTTACTTCGTCATGAATTGAGATTAAGCATTGCGATTCATCTGGTTTCACATCCAAGAGATAGATATTTCCATGCCTTCGACCCATGAAAGACTGAGTAGAGTCTTTACTGATTCCAGAACATATTCCTTCTTGAAAGAAGATCTTAAAACTAGTATCACACAGTTGGCTGATGCTGAGAAGATTGTAATTGAGTCATTCCACTAGGGAAACATTACTTATTGTGAGATTTCTAATTTTCACAGTTCCAAATTCCACAATTCTTCCTTTGCTATTTCCTCCAAATGAGACTTTTCCACCATTTACTTGAACAATCTTTATAAAGCAATTTGAGTCTCATGTCATATGTCTTGAGCATCCACTGTCCAGATACCACTTTACCTTTTTCTTGATGGAGACCTACATTTAAAATAAAGTCTCAAGCTTTCTTTGGTACCCATATTTTCTTGGGTCCATTGGTGTTAGTAAGATAAACAGTATTAGCCCATGTTTTCTTAACAGGTTTCCAAATCATAGGACACTCTTTTTCAAAGTGATCTAGGCTATTGCACATTGAACACCTGAGGGCATTTCGACCTACAGACTTTACAAAAACCTTCTTGAAATGATTTTTGTAAGCCTCTCTCGAGGGTCTTTGCTTAATTCTTTCTTTTACTTTAGGAAAATCAATCAAGGGAATAGTTTCTGCTATCATACCTAGACCAGACTTATTGAAGTAAGGTCTTTGAGCTGAAAGAATTTTTTTCAAGTTTCTCGGACCCTATTGAAAATTTCTTTAAGATATTCGATGAGTCAGTTTTTAAAAGAGCGTTTTCTTTCAAAAGACTATCTTCATTTTCTTTAAGAGTGGAAACATTCATGTCTAAACATTTAACTCTTTCTTTTAAAACGTTTTCCTATTGTTTTAGAGTAGAGTTTTCCTTTTTAAGTTCGGAAATCCTTTTGAGAGAAGTCTTAAGACTAAAACACAGCTCATCAATATACTTAGAAACCTTGACGGGAATTTTAAAATTACTTACCTCAAATTCACTATCTGAGTCTGATCCAGAGTTTGAGTCTCGAGTCCGATTGCGCCATCGACATAAGTTGGCATATTCATCATCACTTTCTTCACACTCGTATCACTCCAAGTTTCGACTTTGAGAGCCTTTCGAGACTTTTCAGCTTTTCCTTTCTTCTTCTTCGAAGAGGACAAGTTGGAGTACGATGTGTCCATTTTTCTTACATTCAAAGCAAACTACATCTTTGTTTGATTCATCATCATCAACAGACTTGGTCCGTTGTCTTTGAAAACTTTGTTTCTTTGAGTTGAACCTTCTTCCTTTTCTATTCAGTTTTTTTAATCTTCTTATCATGAGAGCAAGCTCCTCATCGTCCATATCATCTTCAGAATCTGTAACATCAAAATCATCATTTAATTTTAATGCAATGGATTTCTTACCTTTCGGATCTTCGTCTTCATTAATTCGTTCCACTTCATAAAACTGAAGAGTTCCAACCAGCTTGTCGACAGATAGTGGCATGATTATTTGCATATCTCTTATTGAAGTCTTTATGTGATTCCAATCCTTGGAGAGTCCACGCAGTAGCTTGTTTACCTTCATGGGATCAGAAATTGACTGTCATTGATTTTCAAGACCATTTACAATTTCTGTAAAACGGCTAAACATGTCAGTTATAGATTCTCTAGGTTTCATTTTGAAGGCTTCATATTGACCGAGAAGAATGTTGATTCTGGTCTTTTTCACTCGATCAGTTCCTTCATAGGTGATATGTAACCTATCCCAAACTTCTTTTGCTGTAACACAAGAAGATATTCTATTATATTCAGTAGGTGACAAGGCACAATATAAAGAATAAATAGCTTTTGCATCAAGAGTTTGTCTCTTGATTATCTCTTCATGAGTCATTCCGCTGGTCTCAACAGTTTCTTTCCCTCTTTCTGAGACAGATGCAACTTTAGGAGTGATTCCTTTTTTCTACAACGTCCCATTCCAGAGGATCCTTTGATTGAAGAAATGCTTTCATTTTGTTTTTCCAGATGTTGTAGTCATTTCCATCAAAGTAATGAGGTCTGGTATTGCTTTGCCCTTCCACTAGCCCTGAAGCTAGCATACTAGCTATGGATCTTTTACTCTGAAGTAAAACACTTCAAATAAAGTGAGTATACGAGCTCTGATACCAATTGATATGGCTAGTAAAAGTACCTAGAGGGGGGTGAATAGGTATAAAGAGTAATTTCTCACGATAATCGCACAATACTAGACAGTTGATAGAATTGAGACAATTTTTTCTCATCAATAAACAAACAACAATCAAAATAAGACTGAGAGTAGGGAAGAGAAAATTGAACGCAAGCTTTATAGTGGTTCGGCTTATTTCAAGCTTACGTCCACTCTTATGCACTGACAGCCCACTGGCTGGATTCCACTATGAACAAAGAGATGTTACAGCACTGTTCTCCCTTGATCTCACGGTGTAGAAGATCTACCACACTCTCTAATGGTATCACTAAGTATAGACTCTCTTTTGTAAATACAGTTTTGCTCAATATGAATCGACTAATAATCAAAGAGCTTCAGACTCTGGAATTTCTCTATCGTGCATTTTCTAGAACAACTGGAACGTCTTCCTTTTATACTCCTTTATGCCATCATACCCGTTGGCACTTACCAAAGGAATTCTTCCAATCTTCCCGTTGGACAGAATCAATTAAGAAGATCATTCGAGCTATTAAAGGAACTTGTCGATAGCCCATCAATCATGTTCGCCCATACAATCAAGATCTTGGTTTTCAAGAATAGAACATTCCAAGAATATTTCGTCAATCATCGGATCTTCAAATGATCTTGATTTCAAATAAAAGAATCTATTATATCATATCCAGCCAAGAGATCTTCTCCAGTGGATAAGACCAAATCCTCAACCAAACACTTTAGCTCTGGATCGTCTTCGTCGCTGGATTAGAAACTATCAATGAGAATAGTCTTGAGTCTTGAGTCTGGTGATCTGAAGGTCTTCAGACTCTAAATAGAAGGGTCTGCAATGCTCTAGACTAGACTGATAGAAACGTTTTGTCAGCTTCAAAATATTCTGGAAAGATTTCTCCAATGGTTAACACCCAAAATTATCCCTATCGACACATGTTGGTCATGAAGGGAATAATAAGAAGGAAACGCCGCGTTTTGTTCGCAAAAACTGGAGGCAGACAAAAGGAGAGGATCCTTACTATTGATCCATCTTGGATAAGATATGAAATGATATATTATCACATGTGTTCCACTATCTCATCTCCCTTATAATTTAGAATTCTACACACTAGCTAAACCCATAAAAAAAAATTATTGAGATTAAAAAGGAGTTACTTGATGCTTCATGCATAATTCTCTGAATTTTGTTCTTACAACTCTGTCCCTACTTTTTAGAGTCTCCAAAATTAGAATACTTGGTAGATGAGCTAAAAGTAATCAGTTGCAAGGGCTCCATTCAATGTCACTTAAAAATTTAACATGCTTGAAGATATGGATCTTGCCTACCTCATACACTTCAAATTTTTCACTCGCCATGTTTAATAGAGACATCAACCTACCAAAGAACTTTGACTAATCCTAGTTACCACAAAATCCTTAATTTTGGGCAAAAAGAAATGAGCTCTTGAACTATTTAAATGTTACATTTTCAAATCTATCTTTCTATATTTTTGGCCAGATGACATTATCCATCAACTTGGTCAAAATGGCTTGCATTTGCATTGGAAGACGTGGAAACAATCACCCCCGTAACTCTGTCTCCCTTTCTCACGCCCTTCAGGTCCACCAAGGTCAAAAGAATTTTAAAAAACCCTCCAAAAATAGTGAAGATTCACTCGGTGTCCTTTAGCATCACTTCAGAATGGCGACGAACCTTGCTTGATCTTCCACCCCAATTGATTACGAGCACTCCATGCTCAGCTGTCCACACCCTAAACTGTTGGTTTTTGTCTCAATAAACAAGCATACATTCATAAGTAAATTAAGATTAAAAGTCTAATAGCAGCGGAAGTAAAACGTTTATACACGTGTTTCCAAAACATTTTCGTGCATTTTAACAAAAGCGCATAGAAGAGCTAAATGGGCTAATCATATTAACCTTGTACTGTGCTCCAAATTTGGTTCAGAAGTTTCTTTGGCACGAACGTCTGATGTCCTCACAACAGTAGTTTTGACATTCTTCAAACTTTGACCACAAACATCTAACGCCTTCTAGTAACACCGGTTCTGACGTCCTTGGATTCTTGACCACGACATCTAACGCCTTTCGATGATACTGGTTCTGACGTTATTTAGATACAAAACGTTTGATCTCTTCACAGGCTCTAACGTTCTTCAAATTCAGCCCCACAAATGTTAGGCCTCTAGTTCAAACACACCACCAATTCTCACGTTGAACATAATAGAGAAATTGAGAGATCTCACAACTCTAATTGTGCTAACGATTACGCTCGTGTGAGTGATTTTGTTGATCAATATGAGCAGTCTCAATTAAAGATTGTCAATTATCGATCATCTAGTGATTTGCTCTCTATATTACCTTTTATAGTCAATGCAGATCACATTTAAATCAGCGCATTAACTCTAAACTATTTTAGAATTAATTCGGCCGTAACTCCTGACGTAAGTTCTAATACCGTTTCAGACACTAATTCGAGCATTAACTTTGGAACTGTTACAAAGCATCATTCCAGACATTTATTTGTAACTATTACAAGTCTTTATTTAGGGTATTAACTTTGTAACCATCACAAATAATTAATTTGACCATTACTTCTAAAACTATTTTAGAGCATTAATTGGTCATTTAAATATGAAACCATTTCAAATCATTAAACCACCTATTTATTCTGAAACCGTTTCAGATTATTAATGTGACCATTAAGTTTTGAAACCATTTTAGAACTTAATGTGACCGTTAAATCTGAAATCATTTCAAATCTTTAATTTAGCCATTAAGTCTAAAATTGTTTCAAATCATTAATTTGGCTATTAATTTTGAACTCACTTCAGATCATTAATGATGCGATTAATTCTGAACTCAGTTCAGATTATTAATTTCGTCACTGAATCTGAACATGCTTCAAATCTTTGATTCAGCCATAGAGTCTAAAACTCGCTTCAGACTTTGTAAACTCTGAAGCCCCTTCATCAAAACTTATGTTTCTAGCCTGACTCAATCTGATTGGCTCAATTGCATACACATTTGCAATATATTCTCTCTCATTCAAACGTCATTCTAATTGATTATGGCATATGACATCCCTAAATTCATCACTGAACTAACAGAAGGACTTGTCCTAACATATTAGCACAACCAAGAGAACTAATTGTCCAGATCAATCTCTTGTTCCTATAAACCATGAGTGACATCTAGCAATATATTATAGTTACCTAAACAGTGTAAAATATTTTCAAAACATAATGAACCTGTTAGCTTTAGCTACCGTGTAATTCGATCCTTCTGTCTCACCATATCCCGATCAAACAAAGGCCATGGAATTATTGGTCAAGCCACCAATTCGATCATATGCACAAATCTAATTAACATGTATTTCTTCAAGATATGAACCATTCATTCTTGATTACAACCCTAGCTGAGGATTTCAATACAATGTCACGATTAGATCGCATAGGACATCAATATTGTATATCCATATAAAACGAGAAAAATATTCCATATTGCGCACGCATGTGCCTTCGTATGTGAACAAACTATGACCATCAAGTACAGAAATGGTTGGACAAAGTGTCAATATGCGCACTTGTGAACCACAACCATCCAACATACAAGTCAGTGTTGTGCCTTAGGTCTAAGGATCTTACACCTAACCAAAGTATGAATGATCAGACATTGACCCCACTAAAAGCTTCCATATCGCCAATCATTCTATGTATGTCACGTTTAGTGAACTTGTCCAAGAAAAACATCTATGTTCTAGCTCGGATATCACAATACCCAATGACTTGTGACTCATCATCCCCTCAAGTATCAAATACTGAATGGTGAAGCTTGAGAACACACCGGTCTCAACAAAATCATCAATATCCTCTCAATGATCCATCAACCGAGAACTATTTAAAGATTAAGTATAACTGTAAACATGTCACACATATTCTTAAGGTATTAAGAATAGGCTCAATCTTAACTGATCTTATGGACTCATTCATATAAATTGAACGATGAATGAAAAAACTTATTTGCTACTAAATAATCCCTAATATGTAACTATTACATGATTGTTTTAGGGTATACAACTAACATAAACTAGTTTACACCTCCAAGATAAAGGTCTCTGCATCTTCGGTTTCTCTTTCTCCAAGAGAAATAGATATTTCTAGTTTCGTCTTTGTTTCTGTTCGGTTATAACCATTTCACACCTTAAGTAATCATTATACAATTTTTGTTGTGAAATATGGCTTTGAATCAATAGAGCAATTAAGTCGGATTTTGAGGCGTGATATTACTTTATTTAATGATTTATTTACCTCCTTAATGTTATTAATGATCACTGGTAAATATCCTCCAAGATACAACAAAATCTCAAATGAGAATATTAGTTAGTAATTCTAATATATCTCGAGTCTCTCTAGAAAATAATTAAAAAGATGGCTGTAATAGTTTTGGAAAGAAGACTCGAAAATGATCTCATACTCATTCATCTAAAAAACTGATGTGTGTATATATATAAATCGGTCTCAAAAAATATAGGCAACTCTTTCCCAAAGGTTACAAAGTAAACAATGGTATCCTTTCGAAAGCAATTGCAAAATGAACAAATGCAACCCTCCAGGAAAGGTTGCAAACTAAACGAGTATCATTTTCAAAAGTTGTCTTGAAAAGACACATTTATGAAGATTCAGAATAATAAATATAATAAAAAAATAATCCTTTTTTAATAAATAAAATTTATAATTTTCATAATTTCCTAAAATACTTAATAAACAAAAGCAACCTTTGAACTAATAAGGGTTAATAAAATAACCCAATGAAATAAAATAAAAATAAAAGGATTAGTGCTAATTAATCCTCAAGCGCACTTTGCCTATTTTTCATACACCCGCACGCAAGTATGGTAAGGTCCAACCCATACCTAACATTTTCTTTAAACACACTTGAAGAAGGCTCACACTCATAAATTGGCTCATCTCCTCCCAACTTTCCAATGTGGGACAAGTAAAGGCACACTTAGTTTGTTTTACAAACTTCTAACACAATTTCTCTTACGTCCTAAGTTTTTGATTGACAAGACTCAAAAGTGAAATCTTTTGTAAGATGAATTTGTTTGCTTTTGTGAGTTTTGCAGTGAAGTAACTATGACCACTGCTGGCGAAACTGGGGTTCCAGCTAGGCTTGAGGTTCGTGCCTTAATTCGCTTGTTTTTGTCTTACTTTATAGTTTTATCAGGAATACCAGCACAGGGTTACTAGTGACATGTTAGAGCAATTTCCCAAATTTGTCAGGGGAAGTTCAAGGCCATGGTGTTCTGTTGGGTCCTTGGACTTGGGTCTCTCATGGCTTGGAACAGCAAGCTGACCATTGGAGATTATTACTATCAAGTTTTCCCGGTAATCAATTGCGGGTTATTCCCAATTTCCCATTCTTTTTTTTTTAAGCAAATGCTCTAATTTCTCTGTAATGTGTCCTGTATTTAGTAAACTCTGTTCTCTTTAGCTGTCTCATATTGATATGGAAGAATCTTGAATCTGTTTTGAGTTCTGAGAATAGTAGCTCGGTAATTGTTTCCTCGATAGTGTCTGACTAGAAAACAGGTGTGTCCAATGAATTTTGCTAATCAAGTCGATCCGCAATTGTTGTCATCTTGGCTATGGTTCATTTTCTTCATCACCGACCTGATAGCGTTGGAGTTTGTTGCAATACGGTTGATTGCTGTGCCACATCTGGATGAGTTCTTAACAAAATCATTTAAGAAGTGCTTTTAGGACTCGCAAACTATGTACTTGTCTTTCCATATCTTATCTTCTCTTATTTCGGTTTATAATTTGCTCAGGGCAATGTGAAGTCCCAGGTTGATTGGGCTACACTAATTATTTGTTTTGTGTTGGCTGAAGCGTTACCATCCTTCAAGAGTGCTTACCATTGTCTATCAACCATTTGCAATTGGGACGATGGCTATCTTAGCGTACCACGAATCCAACGTGGATACGAGGAAGAGGAATATAATTGGATACATTCTTTTCACTCTAAGTACACTCTTTCTCATAGTTGTAACTAGTCCAAAACTTTTTTATTCATGGCTAGTGCAATTGTCTAATTTAAGTTATTTTCCTTGGATTCTAGCATCTTACATTGACTCCATTGTTGGATTGCATACATGATAGTTGGACTTAGCGACGTCGGGGAAAGGGGGAGTTGGGCCTTATTTCGGTATATGTGTGCTCGTTGCCTGTTTTGGAGTGGCCGATGCTCATGTTCAGGGTGGTATGGTCGGCGATCTGTCTTTCATGTGTCCTGAATTCATGCAGGTGGGTGGTCTCCTAAACTTTTTATTGCATTCTTCGCAACTTATGTCCTTGAAGATACATCTTTTGAGTCAGATCTTGACCTTTCAATCTCCAGTTATGGTGGACTTTCATTTATGCAGTCGTTTTTCGCTGGAGAAGCTGCATCAGGAGCTCTAACATCTGGTTTGAGGCTGATCACAAAACCAGCCTTTGACAAGGCTCATGACGGACTTTGCAAGGGAGCTCGTATGTAATTCTTTGTCGTCATCAGAAAATCTTCTCAATTTCCAGATTCATCCTGTCATGTAGAAGTCTTGTTGTTAGTGGAATTTTAGTAGTCGGGCAAGTCTAGTTTTGCCTGATAGTCATTTGTCACATGCCGATAACCTGCAATGCATAAGGACTTAAGTTTTATGTCATTGCATGGTTTCATCTCAAATCATAAGGTATTACTGGTGAGTAGGTAAAACCCAGCTTCGTATGTTGTGCCCTGCGTATATACAGAGGAAGCTCATGGTACAATTATCGGCTTTGTCAAGTGAAAGCAATATGCAGAACTCTTCTCACCAAAATTAGATTTGTTTTTCAGTGTTGTTTCTGGCAATCTCCACATTCTTCGAGGTCATCTGCATCATTCTGTATGCGACTTGGTTTGCTAAGATTCCGATTGTGAAGCACTACCGTTCCAAGGCTGCCTCGGAAGGGTCTAAAACTGTCTCAGCTGATCTTGCTGCTGCTGGAATCCAAACACAGGTGTCATAGCAGTGGAACTTTCTCTGCTGTAGTTGCAAAATTTGTTGTTCTTTTTAATGTCACTAAAACCTTGAAAACTTTGAAATTTTGGCAGGAGGGAGACTCTAATGAAGATCGATTGAGCAACAAACAACTATTGTTTCAGAACATAGATTATGCCATTGATCTATATCTTATATATGTTTTGACACTAACAATCTTCCCAGGCTTTCTCTATGAGAATACCGGAACACACCATTTGGGATCATGGTCAGTATTGAAAAGAAAAGCCAATTTCTCTACCTCAAGTAAATGTTACACTTTCAAGCATATCAGATACTGTCACATCCTGTAAAGGTTTGTGTACTCGCTACAATCTTGCTTCACCAGTTCTGTTTCAGGTACCCGCTCATTCTGATTGCTATGTTCAATGTATGGGATTTCATATCTCGGTGCATTCCCCTCATTGGATGGCTCAAGTTAGAGTCCCGAAAGGGCCTCATGATCGCAATTCTTGCCCGTTTCTTGCTTGTCCCCACATTCTACTTCACAGCAAAGTACGGCGATCAAGGGTGGATGATAATGCTCGTTTCCTTCTTGGGCTTGAGCAATGGATATCTCACCATCTGTGTTATGACAGTAGCACCCAAAGGCTACAAGGTTCAAGCTGAACATCATCTCTTGTTGTGAAGTTGTGTTTATTTTGGCATAATTTCTATTTACGATTCCAAATGGGTTGAGTTTTTTTTTCAGGGACCAGAGCAAAATGCCTTGGGCAACCTGCTTGTGCTTTTTCTCTTAGGTGGGATAATTTCGGGAGTTTCTTTGGGCTGGCTGTGGATCATACACAACGACAAGTTTTAGTGATAGTACTGGGGAAGGAAGTTATAGTCCCAATGGAAGGAAATGCTGGGATCTTTCCATTTGTCACAGGGTCAAATGGAAGAAGAAATTGGGAGGAAAATTCTATTATATATTTCTCGAATGAATATCTTTATAAGTATGTACTCCTATTTGTAATACAATGAATGTACAATTGGGAAAGAATCAATGTTGATACATGTTATTTAGAATCTAATCTTGGATTCATTCATGGAACGATATCATAGATCAATTATGATCCCACATGATTTTCGAATATCTCCGCATATCTGCATATCTCCAACACTCCCCCTCAAGCTGGTGATTGATATATGTCTAAGACCCAAGCTTGCTTAGAAGATATGTGTGTTGTCTTTGGCATAATGGCTTAGTAAAGATGTCTGCAGATTGCTCCATGGCTCTGATTCCACTGGTCTTGATCACTCCTTGAATCTTATCTCAAGTGAAGTGATTGTCTATTTCAATGTGCTTCGTTCTTTCATGAATTATGGGATTTGTTGTGAGTTTAATATCTACATCATTGTCGCAAGATAAATCTACTGACCCTTTCACTTGTACGTCAAGGTCTAACAATAGTCCATGTACCCAAACTATCTTGCAAACGGTCTTGGCCATGGCTCAATGTGACATCCTGAATTTTCGATCCCGTCTCGATAATATGAAATGGGCATTTCATCGACATGCCTATGGTCTTTTTTCTCTAAGCTAATCACTTACGAGTTAACTAACCTATTAGGTGAAGCTTTTAAGGGATATAAACGCAGCAGACTTGAGAATTCGATCGGAAATCGATTGCTCGACTGTGATAATCGACAAGAGACAATACGACACCGTTAAAATCGAATTGTGATCAGATATAGGTCGATTCGATGAAATTATGTAATTGAATTGCAAGTGATTCCACATGATTACAAAGTCCGCGTCAAACGGCACTAACCCGATTTTCTATCAATTTTATACTCGGTGCCCGTAATTGAAGCCTACGAATCAGAAATGCACAAACGTGGATAAAAAATTATCGACTATGGGTCAAACGCATTAAAATCCCTAAAAGCTACCCGATAGGTTAGGTTGTACTAAAATCACATCCGGTCAATTTTAATCACGAAATTGAATTCAATTTTGGGAATCAAACGTTCGAACGTGTCACGATTTATTTTTAAAATCTCATCTCATCTTTTGAAGAAATTTCGTCGAGCCAGGAATTTTTGCGGAAAATCATATTCGGCAACAAGAAATCAAGAGAAATTCGGATGGGCACCTTTAATTGGATTTTTTGCCACCAATTTGATTTGTTATGTGAAGGATTGAAGGGAAATTCGTATGGGCTGCTGCCATGGCATTTTTGGTCATCAAATTGAAGTTGTTTTGTGAAGAATTGAGAAGAAATTGATGGAAATTCGTATGGGCAGCAGTGGAGGCATTTTTGGCCACCAAAAGGGCTTTGTTTGTGAAGAAAATAGAGGAAAATTGCCATTGGAGGCTGCCTTGACTTCCTTGGGCTAAAGACTTTGTGGCAACACACTCAAGTGCCAAGATATTTCTCTTGGCTTGTGAGTGGCTGTATGTTGGACTTCCTTGGCCCTTTGTCCCCCCCCTCTAATGTGCATCCTTCCCCCTACCAGCTGAACCCTTATGCTTTCTTCTTCTTCCTCGGCTCTTGTTCTCCATTCCTCCATTTCTTCTTTGTCTTTGTTGTTGTCGGCCACACAACATCACCACTGCAACTCCTTCGTGCCAGCCAGCAATGGCCATCTGCCTACTGCCGCGTCACCAGCCCAACCGCGTCCCTTGGCTGACCGCCTCATTGTTCGCCTCAATCTAGCACGTCCCTAGCCCGCACGTCCACCAGCAGTCCGTGAGCCCAGCCGTTCATCCATCTGGCTCCGCTCATCTAGCAACCACGCCTCATCACCTGTCCCCATGCCCGCCAGCCATGTCCAATCGAGTCAAGCCTCTACCAACCCCTCCAACCGCCCGTTCAGCCCTCCACAAAACCGGTTTTTCCAACCCTTAGCCGAAGCCTTGTAGGCTATTTTCAGCCTCATCTGAGCCTCTATTGGAGACGTCGTAGGCTCGAGTCTTGGCCGCCTACATGCCGCCATCGCCATGAACACGTCATTGCCTTAATCCTGTGAGTTAGCTCCCTAATCCCGGATTAGGAAGTTAATTACGCTTAATAGTTAGATTAGTGATTAATTGTGATTAGTGTTAATTTAGTTAGTGTAACTAAGTTAGTTAGATTAGTTAGTTACATAGGCTAGCTTAGTTAGGTGGTTAGTTAGGTTAATTAGTTAGCCTAGCTAGATTAGTTTAATTATCTCAATTAGGATAGTTCGGTTAGCTTAATTAGATTAATCAGGTGGATTAGTTCAAATAACTTTCAATTTATTTAAGTAATTATAATTAGGTAAATTGTGACGGGATAGCCGTTTATTAGAATTTTACACGATCATCGCGATTACATTTATATGTGAAATTGACTGTTTATTTATGCAATTGAGTGCTTGATAATCATTGTGAATTATTATTGCAAAATTTGATTTTATGGGTATTTAATTAGAAAAATATCGAGTGTTGATTTTTGACACAAAAATAATTTTATATAGTACATAAAATCGTGGAATTTTGTAATGAGAGTGTGCCACACTTACTGGTTCAATTTAAATGCGTGACCACACACGATTATTTTACTGGGATGATTTTTAATACGAAGAAAATTGGCCAAATCCATTATTTTAAATTGAGGCATTTGAGTGCAAAGCACGATATTCTTGACCAAGTATGGATGTGCGTGTGGTCACTATCGGAACTCGTCCTAATGCGTTCACACGGGACGAAGCCTAATTAAGTTCGAATGCCCCAAGTCAACGTATTGTGACATCCCGATTTTTCAATTCTATTTTCAATAAATTGAGACGGGCATTTCGTTGGTACATATATAGTTCTTTTCCCTGGGTTGACCACTCATGTGAAAACTAGTCTATCATGTGAAGCCGTTAAGAGTTTCTAATACATCAGACTCAAGAATTTGACTAGGAAACGACTTTTCGACCGAGCTAATCTGCAAGAGTCATTACGGCACAACTAAAAATCAATTAAAGATCAGAGATAGGTCAACTCAATAAAGGCATGTGATTGAGTGTGGTTGATTCAACCAGATCGCACAATTCTTGTCGATTGACACTAGACCGACCTTTCTGTCGATTGGGTACCCTGTGTCCGTATTTAAAACCTTGAGATTACTTCGACAATCGATAGTTGCCGATATGTCAAAGATATACATTGTGACTTGAGATGATCAACCACAAGTCAAATTGATGAAAATTTCTAAAGGCTACTCGGTAGGTTAGGCCGCGCTAGTATCGTGCCAAAGTGAAATTAACCGTGAAATTGAGATCGAATTCAGAAATTGGAAATCAGGGTGCATCACAGATCATTTCAGGATCATTGACTCATCTTCGGAAGATTTTTCATGTAATCAGAATTTTTCATAAATTAAATCAGAGAATGGCTATTTTAGCTCGAGAAATTAGTAGGCCCGCCTTTGGTCTTGCTTTTAGGACTTAAGTTGGTGTTATGGACAAGTGAAGATGTGAATTGAAGTGTGGTGACATTAGATTAATTTTATGAACTTCAATTTGTTTCAATTGAAAGAGAATCAAGTGGAATTGAACAATTGGTTGTACAAGATTTTATGCCTCGGCGGAAAATAAAATTGAACCCATTGGAATAAGGTTGTGGGAGTTTTGAGTGAGTGGAGTATGACATCATCAAGTGATGTCATGGTGGGCCATTTTGTTGGATTAAAGAAAAAAGAAAAAGAAAATAAATTGCCCCCTTCCTTCTCTCTCCTCCCTTCCTCTCTCCCGTCGCGATCTCTCTCCCCCATCTTCATTGTGCGAAGACCAGAAAATTTGCAGAGGAGAAGCCAAAGTAGCCCTTCGCCGCCCCGCTCAACCGCTCATCACCGACCGTTCGCACCCGCCCGTCACCGAAGCTCGCTGCTACCGCCGTCGTCTGCGCAAAGCCCGCGCGCCCGCGCGCTGCTCCACCCTGCTCGCCCGACCTTGAGCTCCATCCCCTCTGTCCAGTCGCCATCGCCGTCGCTGCCATGAGCCACCACTGGTCGTCGCCTGAGCTACCGCCGCCTCTCTTCGCCATTCCCACGCCCGAGCAGTCGCCAAGCCACCTTCATCCGACCATGAGCAGCAGCCAAGAAAATGGGTATGGTAGTCTGATTTTGGCCCGTTTTGGCCGCCTTTCCGAGCCCGGATGCTCGGCCCGCCTTGAGGAAAGTCGATCCTCACGTCGTCCCCATCATTTTGGTCCACTCGGCTCGCTAATCCGGTGAGTTTAGCTCATTGAACCTTGATTAGAGGGTAAATGATGATTTAGGGGTGCTTAGTTTATGTTAAGTGTCATTAGGTGGTTAGTTTAATTTATTTAAGTTTAGATTATATTATTGTGTTTAATTTATGGCTAAGTGAGTGGTTATATTAATATAAGCTTTGATGTGACATAAAGAAATTTACTTTTGATTTATTTAAATATTTCGAAATTACTAAATAATTTAATAATATATTATTATTCGAAATTATTAAAATATTATTATTTAATTATTTTCGGAATAAAATAAATTTAATTATTTATTAAATTCCGAAAATTTTGTCAAAACCCTAAATTCTCGAATTTCATGCCGGTCGCTGCTGTGTAGTCAGATTTTGAAATTGATGATTGGATATTATAAATTGAGTGTGGATCATGAAAGATAGGGATATTATTATTTAATTAATTTTCAAAATAAATTTAATTATTTAATAAATTCAAATTATGTTGGAACCTTATTTTCTCAGAATTTTGTGTTGATCCACGATGTGCATTTAGAATTTAAATTTGATGAATGGATGTGGCAAATTGAGTGTTGATTGTGATAAATAGGGATTTTATTCGTAAAAACCCAAGTGTCGGGTTTTTATACAAAAATTGGGTTTTAATGATTATATTAAGTAGCAGGGTTTGAAAAAGTGAGATATTGGCTTTCTGGTTCGAAATTAGCATGCTCCCACACACGTGAGTAATTTCTGGAACATTTTTAATATAAAGAAAAATGGCCGAGATCACTATTTTAAGTGGAAGTATTGAGTGAAATGCAAAGTGTCATGGGGCCGAGTTTGCTTTGACTGTATGATAACTAAGAGAAATCGTCATGGGCTGTTGAGCCGGACTTGCCCCTATATGGGATGCCCACGCGGTGGATGCCGGTCGCAGTAGAGGCTGGGCCGACTGGATCGATGCTCCTTCGGGAATGCGGTCGACGTAGTAACGAAGCCGTGCTCCAAGGGGGGAGACGATGCTCCTTCGGGAATGCCGTCGACATAGTGACGAAGCCACGCTCCAAAGGAGGAAGTGATGCCTAGCATTAATGTTAGAAGATAACCGACTTGCGAGTAGGCTATGCCCTTGTGTGGCAGTGAATAATAATTGGAATGCGTGCTAAGTGCGATTGTAATTTATATGAAAGTGATGGCGTTCCAATTGTTTGAATTATTATTACTACCTGAGATTGTGTGATACAAATTGTGCTAATTTGCAGGAAGGAATTAAGGCGAGATAAGTTATCTGTGTAATGTGGTTAGGCCACCCTTGGGCATATTTTCTTTTTAATAGGGGTTTAAGGGGTTAAACTTGCTGAGACATTGTCTCATCTCGGTTTAGGGATTACAATTTCAGGTCCCTGGTGGACGGAGTGGCTAGATAGCTTTGGTTGGCCTTGAGGAGTTGCAAGGGTGAAGTCATAAGAATTGGAGAACATGTCCTGCTAGTTGGTTTTAGGATAGTCCACTTTTGTCAAGCTGGTCTATTTTGTAGACAGTCTAGTGTTGTATTTAAATCATTTGTGTTTGTAAATAAGTGTTTGGTATTGTGATTGATTGCCTGCTTTTCTATCCCAAGTTAAATGTTATCAGGGGATTTGTTTCGCTTCTGCATGCGTAATGAAATGAATGGGTCGGCGACATATCCTGGAATGTCACATATTTGATCGACCGCAGTGGGATGTGCGTGCGCTCGGGGTTCGGGGCGTGACATACAGATGTCGGTGGCAATAGAGGCTGGGATGATGCTCCTTTATGGAATGCCGTATAGATGTAGACGTTACCATGCCCGACGGAGCGGAATGACGCCCGGTTATGCCGGATGACCGCCGACTGTTGAGTTAGCCATGGCCGTTGGGTCGTAAATAACTGAGCATGCCTGAGTGATTGAGATAGCTGCACATAATTATGGGGCAAAATTGTGTGGCACAAAAAGGGACATGTCATAACAATTTTACTTTATAATCGAGACCCATATGATTGATTGATATATGAAAATGATGTGTTCTAGTTATTGATTACGTTTGCTACGTTTATAAGTGCATATGCATTGAACTAATATGCAGGGACATGCTAAGGCAAGATAAGTTCTAAATTGTGCATGTTTAGGACCGCCTTTGAGTGAATTTTCGTCCTAATTGGGGTTTAGGGTGTAGACTCACTGAGATTTTTATCTCACCTCATCGTGGTTAACCATTTTTTAAGCCCTTAGATGGAAATCCATCACGTCCGTTTTGGGTGTCCACGGGAGGTGGAGATCGAGACTACCCTTCTCCCCATCCTCAGGACCACCTGGACCCGTGAGCTTGTGTTGACCATTATTTGGGTCGATGAGAGCCTACCTCACTTGGTACCTCATCACTTCAAAGCGTGATTCCTTAACAAGCCTAATAGGGTTCAGGAGGGTCCTTTGGAGGGCTTTGATGGGCCTGCCGTCGAAACCGAGTATGAGGAGGTACTCCACCCCCACGGACATCGATATACTGGACGATATCATGGTGAACTCGGGGCCCGAGGCTGAAGGGTCCAGAGTAGAGGTAGCCGATCCTTTGGACATTGACATTGCAGATGGTGTCGTGGAGGATCTGAAGCCAGAGTCAGTGGAATCTAGGGCTTAGGTTGCCTAGGACCTTCTTTTTAAGATGGACCTTCTGTATATAACTCTATAGGGCTAACCTGGTTTGTTTATAAAGTAGGGTTTGTGTTAATTGGCTGTCCAGCTTCTATTATTCATGTTTTTGATTGTTGTCTAGGGTTTATGAGTTTGCTTCTGCATGTGCATAAAATGAATGGGTCGGCGACGCATCTTGGGAACGTCGCAATTTAATCGACCGCTGAGAGATGTGCGCATGCGCAGGGTTCTGAGTGTGACACTCAATATTTAGCCTCAACAGATGATAGTGACACAGTTGCCACTAAAATAGAGACTTTCCTAGCTAGATGCAAAAACCAATGACAGATCTTCGATTCATGGGACATGTGGCATGGTCATTATCATAATAAGCTATCATTTCCAAATTGCAATCTTGAGAAATAATTATTCCAAGTCTAGGACATTTCTTCAGATACTTTACAACCTTCAAAGCCGCATTCGTGTGAGATTCTTTTGGCCTTTGCATGAATTGACTGATTGTATGTATTGCATAGCATATGTTTAGTATGGTCATTGTGAGATATATGAGTTTCCCTACGAGCCTTTGATAGGAAGATGGGTCTTCGAGCAAAGGATCATCAATCTTACAAGATATTCCTTCATCATACTCAGCTGTGGTTAACTTGACATTTTGTTCTATAGGAATGACAACCGGCTTAAATCCTGATAATCCTGCTTCAGATCTAGTTTCCACGACAAACTTCCGTTGGCTAAGAGAAATTCCTAGTTATGAACTAGCAATCTCAATACCAAGGAAATACTTTAGAGATCATAAGTCCTTAATATGGAAAGTAGAGTGTAGATACTCTTTAAACATCTTGATGGCCAACTTATCATTTCCCATAATGAGTATGTCATCAATATATATCATAAGGTAGATTGATGACATACCTTATGTGTAACGACCCCAACTCCATCCCTAGAGTCACGAACCGCGAGGGTTATTTTTGCGACGTCCCAATTCTTTTTATCTTGTTCTTAAACACATGTGGAAGCATGAAAAAACAAACTCCCCAGACAAACAATAGCTAGAAGACTAGGACATACATCAAATAGAACATGTTACTTCATATTACAACAGTTCATTTACAAGCCATTTTTCTATGGGCCATTTTTCCTTTTTACATCATACTACAAGTTTCTACATAGGCCAGGGGAAACTCCTATCTCCTCTAGCTTGACTGCAGTTTCCAAAACTGACATGATGCTTTCTTGCCTACAAGTTTGGAAAATAAGAAGTGAGTCCACAACTCAGTAAGTAAAATCCCCTAATCCTCTACTAGGATGACAACTCGTCATCAAATCTAGCATGAACAGTACTCGTATTAAAATATCAATGGTAGATTGATATCAATATTACTACTTCACCTCAATTACACATATGTATCCCTTTGGTGTAACTTTCATGCACACTTACCTTCAAGTTATCCATGAACACACCAAGTCAAGTAGTAATAAACACATCGGCATACATAAATGGTTCATTAACATACATCTTCGCTTAATCAGCACATTTCGACTCAACCGAGGCATCCAGCTTCAAGCTAAGCACCCTGGCTCAACTAGGGCATCTCAACTCAACCAAGGCATCCCGAGGGTTAGCTCATCTGAGGCATTCGAGCTTAACCCAGACATCCTGGCTCAACCAGAGCATTTCGTTCTCACGAACGAGGCATTGCTGCCACGTTATGTGACAACAGTCTTCTTCTTTAATTTAATGATCACATATTTTGTATTGCACAAGCCAGTTTATTATCTACCATCTTAAACCACACATGAGCAAACCATACAAAATACACCAGCAACATAAAACGACTATTCACGAGTAAGCACATGACTAAAACTCGACGACGTAGCATATCACCCAAGCCAAGGGTTAGGAATTCTACTTACCTTCGATGAACCTCAATAAGTTATAGGTGGTTTTACCAAGAGAGGGTTGTCTTGTCAAGCAATAGGCGAGCAAGGCCAAAAGAGAGAGAAAGACATGAAGAGGAGATGGTGTCCAAGAGGAGGAGGAAGGAGAAAGTGGATGGCAAGGTGAAAAAGGAGGAGAAATCCTCCTATTAATACTACTCGATGCCATCATTACCAAGCCAAATGATCCATTCTAAATTTTTCAACTGTCCTGCCTATAGTACTTAGGTGGCAATCCTATTTATCCAATAACTGCACCTAAAGAATGAATTAGACGGCTAAAATATCTTGCTTGACAATCTAACTTGTAGGCGTCATTGATGATGGTCCCCTTTTCACCCTTTCGTTGGACCACTTGTATCCCTCATTTAATGAGCATTTAATGAAGTATGAAGATAAGGCTATAAAGATTGCCAACTTGGTGCCCAAACTTCTTAGGTCATTAATGAGGGCTTTAGGTATCGCTTTCCAGTTGGTTCATGTGTGTGCCATCCTTATCTTGACTATCAAGGATATTTTTGATCTCATCATTACTTTTAAAAAGTCAAAGTACACATCACCCCATTTATTTAATGAGGGTGTTCTAGAGTTTTCTCTAATTCGTTTTCTTCCTCAAGAAGGCAAACTAGAGAATTCCATCGTTTAAGTTAATTTTGAGGCCAAAAGGGGGATCATTAGATACACCTCAAAAAACCAAATTACATACACCTGAGGTTTGGCCATCGTACTCCACGCTCAGCCAAACCGTTCCCTTGGATGGTCAATCGATCTAGATGGTCAGTCCATTGGTCCTTTGGTCGGTCAAGGCCAATCCTAAGGTTATCTATGGCCTAGCACTAAATCAAGGCACTCATAAACCTTAGAATTAATGACGGAATAATCAGGTCTATCCCAAGACTCATTCCGATCAGCACCTAATCCATCCGTATAGTTCACGGCCAATAAATTACTAATCCACAATCGGACGTCACCAATTCAATATTCTTTTCCAATTACTAAGAATTAAATAGGGAATGATACATTTTTTGTTGGAAGACGATTGCATTTGATCAAGTTGGATAGTCTGTGTATCGGTGCATAGCCAGGCGGAATCGCTTGGAACTAAGCACTATGGCTAATTGGATCAACCCATGACCATCTAATGATCCAAAATCATCCCATAACCAATCCTCATTTTCAAAAAGTCATCTTATAAGCTAGTGATTCTATCTCATTGGTATGGTCGGTGGAGAATTTGCGGCCAACACCTCAGTCAATTCGTGCCCGGTTGATCAATCGGTCAATCGATCAAACCATGACCGTCCTTGATTTCTTACTGATCGAACCGATCGATCACATGGCTGTGAGCCCTCGCCACCGATCGGCCGGCCTCGCCAGCCCCTAGCCAGGGCCCAGCGACCCTGGCCAACCCTCCCCACTTCGTCACCGACCTTTCCCGGCGGCGGCGGGGAGGTGGCGAGGGCTCGCGAGCCCTCGTCGAAGTGGGGAGGGTCGACCAGGGTTGCCAAGCCTCGGCGAGGCCGGCCAACCAGCGGCGAGGCCCCGCAAGCCCTCGCCTAGATCTGGGGCGAGGGCCAGCAACCTCGGCCGACCCTACCCCCTCCATCGCCAGCCCTTCCCGGCGACAGCGAGGAGGCGGTGGCGGCGAGGACTCGGTCCTCCCGTTGCCTCGTTTGACCTCCCCCTATTTTTTTTTTTTTAATTCTTAATTTTTAAATTTTTTTAAAGTTTTTATAAGTTTTTTAATTTTTTTAATTTTTTTGAATATTTTAAATAAAATTAAGTTTAAATCTAATTTAATTAATTTTTATATTATTATTTACACGTCAGACATGAAATGGTGTTATTTTTGCATTTTCTCCGCCACGTCGATTGTGCAAAATGACGCAGATTTTGAACCAAACTCGTCGGAAAATTGCCACGTCGCCATTTGGCCGGATTTTCGTCGGAGTGGCACTTAAGTGTTCCATTTTACTCTGATATTGGCACTTAAGTGTACAATTTCAAAGTTATGGCACTTAAGTGTCCCTCCGTGCCAAGTTATGGCACTCCAGGTGTCCCAACCTCGTTTCTATTTTAGTGACATGTGTAGTATTTTCATTTGGAAGACACACAAATATAAACAAATCAAGATTTTCTTCAGTATGCGAAAAGAAACCCTCATCACAGATAATGTGGTCACTAACACCTAAATCAATTATCTATTCATCATAAAAAAAAAAAAAAAAAAAATGGTGTTAAAGCAGTAAGAAATACCTAAGAAGCATGCCTTCTTATTAGAGATATCTAGCTATTTTAAAGCTTTCATAATTTGCTAGGATTGATCATGGGTAATTTGTGGATCGGCATTATGCTCGATGACTTGATTAATTGAGAATTCCCTCCCCTTTTTTACCTTTTTCTCCTGGTTTACCATGTAATTTCTGGCAGGTCTCCAATGTGTGGTAGGGACGTTTGCAATATTCACAGTACATTTTCCTCTTTCCTTTGTAATTTTGTGCACTTCTTCTCTACAATATCATGGTTGAAGAATAGACACTAGATTTGATGTCTGACGTGTCATAATGTGAGTCGTCCAATCTGTTTTCGAGATATATGGTCCATCCAATTTGTTTTCAAGATATATGGGCCAAAGGCCATCCAATCTTCCCCTTGCTTATTGGACATCAGATTGGGGCGATGGGCAAATCGGACTAGTACTGTCTGATTTCACCCCCAAATCCTAGTCGTCCAAACCATTCTTCAAGAAGGTTCTGTCCCCTTTCTCTTCTAGAAACCCCAGCACCATGTGTCTTCCTCTCCAACCTTTGACACTCACCGCCTTTCCGTCCATCCCTCACTACGGTGCAAAATACTCTCCCCTATCTTCACGTTTTCCATTGACACAAGGTATGAGTTGTTTTAGATTAAAAGGAAACGAGTCACTTTTTCTCATTCCTTTATCCTTCGGTACTATTTTATTGTTTGCTCGGGTCCATTGAGCTTTTCTTCGACGGCATCTAGTTCATTCCAAAGGGCTGAAAGTTTATTGAAACACGTCCCAATCAACATGTTCACTTGTTTAAGTTCAGATAGCACCTATGTGAGAGCAAAATTTTTGGCTCTATTAAGTTTCCCATATATCTCCTTTATGCTTTCCCATATAACTCTCGAGTAGTCCGTCGGAGGAAACTCGGCAGCGATCTCTAAAGCATTGCAATTTCCAATCCATGTCTAGACCAATTGATTGCATTTCTTCCATTGACACGCCAGTTGGTCATCGGTCGTCAATCGGCATGGGGACGGTTTCATCAAGGAACTCATCTTTGACCTTTGTCACCAAGGCTCGCTGAAGTTCTCAAGACCACGTTAAGTGGTTCTTGGCGTTGATGAGTTGTTCGCTGATAAGGCAAAGCTCCAATCTATTGGCTGTCGAGGTGTACAAGGGGTTGCTAAGCTCTGAGTGGCCACTTCTGACGAGGATCTAGTATGGAATGAATCCGGGTTGAAAGGCCAGGTAAGGATTTGTTCCTAAACCTTGCATACCCGAATCGGATGTTTGACTCAAATTGACTGGTCCCAGCCCAAGGAACGAGCTTGCCCCCCGTAGTGGATGGTGAGCCTTCCTTGGGCTAGGTGTTCTTGCCATGGGCCATGGGCATGGTTTACCACTCCTTGAGGAACAAACCACGGGTTGCTTTGGGCTAGTCCATAAACCCAAGGATTTGGTGGGCCTTGGACAGGCAGCCATTGGATGGGTTGGGTCGGAATGGCCTGCTCCTAGTTTGGCTGGACTTGGACAGGTATCCACGAAATTGGCCGTGTCTGAGCCCCGGAATTCTAGTCCACTTCTTCAACAATTTGTACCAAATCTTGAGGCGTTTCCTCCACACCCATGACTTTTGGAGTTTGGTTTTCTTCCATGGTGTCGGTACTGGTAAGGAGATAATTTTGGATTTGGCTTTGTGTTTAATGGCCCAAATACTTATTCCCACACCGGAGTGCTAATCTTGTTTTGTTGGTTAGCGTTTTCTACAATAACAAGGATAGAAGACTGAGATCCGGGGGCAATCAATGGGTGTGTTGTAGAAACTAGGTTAAAAGCTTTGATACCGTGTCACAGAGTCAAATGGAAGAAGAAAGTGGGAGCAAAATTGTATTCTGCATTTCTCGAATGAATATCTTTATAACTATGTACTCCTATTTGTAATACGATGAATGTACAATTGGGAAAGAATAAATGTTAATACATGAAATCAGAATCTAATCTTAGAATGATTCACAGAACGATATCGTAGATCAATTATGACCCCAAATGACTTTCGAATATCTCTGTATATCCGCATTTCTGCATATCTTTAACAACATTCACAGATATTGAAAAGGAAACAACAAGCCACACTTCTCTTTCTCTTCAGATGAAAAAGCTCGTCGATTCTACAATTATAATGTAATGATACATTTGTGTTTATCGATTGCAAGTAAACGTTTCATGCCGGAAATGCTTGTAGTTTTACGCTGGGCCATTGGAAGGGAAAGGAAAAAAAGGACGAACAGAAATGAGTATAGCATCAAGACAGCAAAGCAGTTTTAGTCGGCTTCACTACATTGTAGTGTTATCTTTGCAAAGCCTAACTTGGGGTATTTTTCAAATCTTATAGTTGCTTCAAACTTTAGCATAAATGCCTTGAATACCCCCTTGCCTAAAAGTCCAAACGGTTGTGACTAGAGATGCTATATGCATGACAACCTTTTCGAATCTTCTGAATTCTCCTACAATTCAGATGAATCGAATATGCACAGAGAAAGCTTAAGAAGTGTAGCTTATTATCTACTTGATGCCCAAATTGTTTTAATTCAATATGCTGGCTGTGACACCCTAAATTTCATCTGGCTAATTAGCCACGATGAGCCATATTAGTTTATTAATTTAATTTTTGCGGTAAGCCTATTAATATAGGCGAAGAGAAGTGACAGATTCCCACTCCCTTTGATCTCTTCAAGACTCGGTTTTGTAGAATAAGGGTGTCATTTGTTTGTTCTGGTGAATCTATTGGCTGTGGCAGTCTTGCATGTGCTATGATGGCGTGGATGTGAAAAGAAGGTGCTGCGGTCGTGTGTTGAGGATGGGATTTGGGGTGCATATCGGTCTTAGGAGGTTTGATGGCTTGCATGTGGTTTTTTGAGCTTGTTCCAGCTTGTGAGGATTTTTCCTGTGGTCGGTGCTTGAGTAGATGTTCTATATGGTTGGAGAGACCCCATTTGTCCAGCACCGTAGTTCGTAGACCTCTGTGTGTTCTCTGAACTTTATAAAAAATTTCTAGGCAAAATCTGGTTTTTCTTTCTTCATAAAAATTGTAGGGGACATCTTTATATACATCATATCAAAATTTTAGAGCTGCTCATTAAAATTTGGTGTCGAATAGTTCCTTGTGAATTATGGTTTTGCTCGGACGAACTGTGGATAGTGTTAGCTTAGGAGAGTTGCTGCTCTTCGTACAGTCCTATCTAGGTCTCAAACCCTCATGATAAATGTTCGTTTAGATCTTATTTATAAGATATTAAAATTTCACAATTCTTTGAGTTTATTTCCTAGGTTTTCCTATTTATTTCGAAAACTGTACGATTATGGTTTCTTAGTGATGTATGCCGAAATTGGTCCCATGTCATGCCAAAGGTAGGGAGACTTTAATTTATAACTTTTGGTGACAAATTCTGACCTTCGACAAGTTATTATATTCTAACCTTGTGATGTTAATGTGATATGCCTTGGTGGAGCGTCTCGCGCGATTTTTTTTTATAATTGTTGTGGAGATGTGGGTGCCCATCTCATAGTGTGTGCATGCCAATTTTATCATGAAAGGTAAGACATGCTTCTAGTGGCATGGTATGAGTGCAAGATGTGTGCGTGCGTGTGATGGATGGGATATCTAAGGCACACGATCCTTGGATGCCAACGTTGGCCTGAGCGGCATGTCAGAGGAGAATGCCCTGGCAAGTGAAGGATGCCCTGAATTTGAGTAGGGAAGTCCAAGAGAGGACAAACACTAACGATGGCCCGGAGGGATGGAGGAGAATTGTCTTAGTGACAAATGCCTTGGGGGTGGACTACCTTGGAGTTTGGGATGCCTACGGAGTGGTGCCGTGTGGATGCCCGGCGTGGTGGCCGAAAGTCACTGTTCATGTCACTTGTAATGGATTGGGAACAGTTAAAGTGAAATTTTAACTTTAATGATAGTGTGCATGTGTTATGAGAAGTGAAATGCACGTTGCTATGATTCTTGATATGGTATGAGTATGTATTTAATTATTGTATATTGCCTCCACATGTGAAATTTGTACTTAATCACAAGTAAATTGTGTGCACATATATATGTACCTATGTGCTTATATGTTAGTTCACATCCTAGGAATTGAGTGCTCACTAGATCGAATGGTTTACAAGTCCACTATTTCTCTTGCTGGGCGATAATTCACTTCTATTAGTATTTTTCAAATCAATAGCAATGTTGATCTGTCCCGCGACCCCTTTCACCCTCTACGGAGAACCAGTAGTTGTAGAGACCGAGACCCATGAGTTTACTGACCAGAACTTCCCCGGTCAGGTTTTTGTGCGGTTCACCACCGAAATGCGTGTGGACATAGGACAGCCTAACATGATTGTGATTATGTGTCATTTTGTCGCTATAGTCCCAAAGGTGGAAGATCGAATGGTGGGGCGCATTCTGTATCCAACGGCCCCTTGTGTCGGTGGTGATGGTGATAGCGGCGGAGGGAAATTAGGTGGGGCAAAAAGTCCGAGCTTGAAGGGATCATACTTTCTTAAGCGAATCGGGAACGTTTGCATGACGTAGCATGTAGAGGGGTAGGCGAGGTGGAGGATGTGTTTATGGACAAGGACCCATTAGTGGCGGGCTTAAGTTGATAGGCCCTTTTTGATGTACTTATCCTAGTTAAACCCTCCAATTTGGTCGTTAGTCCTTCTCCCATTGTTAATTGCAATTATGCCAGAAATAATAGTATGATTCCTTTATTAATTCGTGTCTTGAAATCTTATTTATAATAGGCGTACAGCGACTTTAGTATGGTGATGCTTTCGCTTTATTCAATAACTCTGATAATTAAGAGTAGGATTCGTGTGAGCCAGATAGGGATGTAACACTAGTGTTGTAAGCTAACAAGTCTCATGGGGATTGATAAAATAATTCAACTAAAGAAGCGATAGATACTCTCTTGCAAAGGTGACTAACACAAGAAGGGCCTATATAAAAAGATCAACAATGGGTCAAAGAAGATTTTAGGTCCATAATTTGATGCATGAAATGGTCGTCCCAACAAAGGCGGGCTCACAACACATGCACTGTTGTCATGAGATGGGCTGATTCTGGCAGTCCTTTTCTCGTGTGGCTTAGGAATTTCTTCCCAAGTCAGCTGGAAATTCTTATAAATAGAAGTTCTAGAATTTCTATTACCCGTGACATGATATAAATGAAGGAAGAGAAACCCTATGTACAAACGCTCTCCTAATCACAACTGTACATGTCCATTTAATTTAATAGTTAAAGTTTTATCTCCCCATCTACCAACTAACCGTGTTACTTATAAGAACACTCTAAAATAATATACAATTCTCATATCACCTTCCCCTGATAATATTCTCAAATACGCAAGAACCCTAAACATGTCTAGAAGCCTTGAGGCTCGCCCACTCCTCTTAGTCGATTGTACATTGAAAACCTTCGGACCGTGACACTACCGTCATGGTCTCCAATTCACCTGATCAATGGGAGGGTCAGCTCGGAGTGAGAATTGAGTCTAAAAGTCCTTTTCCCAAGGTCGCATTTGTCAATTGATATTAGAAAATATCAAGTTTTTTCTTCATTTAATATAAGAAAATATCGATTTTTTTCTTCATTAAACAATCGGGTCTAGGAAAAACCCGAGAAAACCTAAGTGGACAGGTTCAAGGCTGAATCAAATATATCTACCTAAGCCTTCTTGCAATATGTTTTGGGCCTAATGGATCGCCTATCCAAGATCAGGCCTAGTTTCCAGCTTTCTAAGCCCCTTACTCCTACATTAATGGGGTACCCTATTATATCATTTGTATACAAAGTGATTTGAGAGGCTTGACACTCATCATCAACCACTTTCTCCACTACATCAATGGGCAGGTGACGGGGGCTGATCATAAAATGAACGGGCTTGCCTGAATTTTTTTAGACTTGTAGGGTAAGCAAAGTTCCAGCCCAGGTGAGTGGGCCGGCCAGGCTTGTGCAAGGGCCAGGCTATTCAAAGTTTATAAACAATTTAGAAGGTTCGGATAGAATGGTAGCCAAAGTGGGCAGCCACTCTGGGCATTAGAGCATCAGGGGTTTCTCCCCTCCCAACAGGGGCTTTTGTCCTTCTGGACAAAAATAAGCCCAAATTCTAATACCGTAGTGGAAAATAGTATAAAACTCATAGTTAAAGTAAAAACATAATAAAAAAATCCCTCAACTTATGTTTCATTTGTTTTCCAATTCCATTTTTTTTTAGCAGAAAAAATTTTAAAAATAAAGAGATAATTATATTGGAAGTCCTAAAACTTATCATGAAAATGCAATTGAGTTTTAAAACTTCCAAATGATATAATTAGGTTTTAAAACTTGTCACGAAAATGCAATCAAGTCCTAAAATTTATCCAAAAACTTAATTTTCAAAAAATGCAGCAAAAAGACTTAATTGGATCAATTTTATCAATTTTATCATTTGATTGCACTTATTAAAAGTTTTAAGATTCAATTGTACTTTTGTTATAAGTTTTAGGACTTAATTGAAATTTTTAAAATTTTAGAACTTAATTACACTTCCGTGATAAGTTTTAAGACTTTCAATACACTAATCCCAAAAATAAAAGAGAAAAGCAGGCTTGCTCATAATTTTCCTTTGGACGAGCTTGGGCCAGCCAAGGTAGGACCTCGGGAGGTTCGGGCCCGAGCAAGTCTGGCGCGGACCTGCCCAATGAGCAGCTCTACTTGTGAGCATTCGTGCGCCTCTTTAACGGATTACAAATACCAAAAAGATTAGAAAAAGAAAATTGAAAGAAAGCACCGACCATTCCTTCTTCTTCGGAAGAAAAGATTTTACAGGTGATGGGACCCAAAGTTATGGATTAACTCCCAATATCTGGAGAACCGTCAAGAGCTCAAAGTTGAAACAATGGCTTTCCTCCTTCGGGCCAGAACGGGAAAACCGGTCATCAGCTGCACCTTAAAAGGTTCAACCGTCGGAACCAACATCAAACACGTAGTCCACTAACTTGACATTCACGTCTAGCAATCCATTCATCCTCGGTTCGAAGAAAAGCAGTTTCATGAGAACTTCTTCTCGAGAACACCACATGTTTCAAAAACATGCACGACATATCATCCGCACTTTCGTTACCAGGGTTTTTGGTTTTTTTAGTTTTTTGTTTCTTTCTTCTTCTTCGATGAATATCGAAAGGATGGCTTGCTGTTAAGGTAACGTGAGCCTTCGTACCTTGCTCTTTCTGCACTCAAAACCATTATAAAAGACCAGACCTGCATGGAAAACTGCATGTTCAAAAATCACGAGAAGGAGGGTGATCCGCATTGTTTCGTCAGGGATTTGCATGCAACCCCCCCTTCTTGACTGCGAACGTCTTCCTCCGGGGTAATTATTCGGGCCGACTGTGTCGTGAGTTCGCTGTTAAGTTAGTCATCGAGGTTAATATCTGTTCTTCCATCAGCCTTTCTTCATTTCTAAAGTTTCCACCCAGCTGATGATATTATATTGTATCATGTGTCTTTCAGCTCTCATGATATAACCATAGGTGACATTGGACTTTTGGGGAAAACTTTTGAGAAAATGCAAAAAACTCTAAGTTAAAAAAGTTTTCCAAAATGCAAATTTATTTGGTAAATTGTAATCTAAAAGTCTATTATAAAGTACCTTTAAGCAAAATAATGTTTAAAGAAATTTTTATTTACAAAGGACTTTTGTGATTATAAAAAATAAAAATAAACAGTTGGTCGGCGAAGGGCAAGGAGCTACCGGCAATCAAAATCTATCATCAACGGTCGACATCTGCAGCCTGGGTTCGGGCAACCCTCGGCAAGGGTCACGAGACCCAAGTGAAGGGCGCTTGAGGTCATGCAACCTCTGTGAGGGCCACCTGGTCGCATGACCCTCACAACCCTCAAGGAGGTTGCATGACCCAAATTTGGGTTGCCATGACTCAAAGGGGTTTGTGCAGCGTCACAACTTGTAAAGGTCGTGGCAACCCAAATCGGTGGCCCCTCGCAAAGGTCACACAACCTGAGTTGCGCAGCCCCTCATTGATATAGCGACAACCCAGATTGGCGACCTCAATAGAGAAGATGAATAGTGTCATATAGCGAGGGAAAAAACAGAAAACAAAAAGATAGTGAGGATAGTTTCAAAAAATAAAAATGTAAATACTACCTTAACCTTGGATATGCCAAGAATGCTAAAAGCCCAAAGTAACCTAGGACCTGCCTTGGGTTTTCAGCCTTCTAAAGGTTGGCTTTCGCAATATTGGGTTTCAAAAAAATTTGCCAAAAACATGCATATAATCCCTCCTGTGCTTTCTTCTCCTTCAACATTCATCAATTCCTCTGTAAAGCACGGCTATATAGTTGAATTCAAGTTTATGAGCTAGAAATTAAAAGATAGAATATTTGAGTAATGTATTCTCTCTAAATTTATCAGGAGAATAGTTGCTCGTTTTATTCTATTTAAGTGTGGAAGTTTGAGATAGAAACGTGCATAGCTAAAAATATGTTTTTGGTGACGGCAAGGAAGAGTTTCGTACGCCAAAGGCTAATCCAATCATGTCCGTTGAATGTGTTCAATAGGAGTTTTCGCAAGAAACCTATTCCAATTTCTAGGAAAAGCCTGAACTTGGTTGAACACTAAATTAGCCCATCACAGACGTGAGACAAATCGTGTTGCAAATTGGGTAGCCAAGGCCCAAAGACTAAATTATCTGCTCTGTAATTGGTTAGCTTATCCTCTCAACCCCTCTAGGGGTTACTTTGTTTGGATGCTCCCTTAGCAAGCACTTATGTTTGAACTCTTTTTATTAAATAAATTTGTACTCCAACCAAAAAAAAAAAAAAAAAGAAACACTATCTCAAAGTTTCCGATACCAATTTAGACTCTCGGTTTCCTCTCAATAATGAAGAACGCCAGCCCCACACACTTTATCTGAATCTCTGCATCTTTCTCCCAAAATAAATACCCACATCTCATGCTTACAATCCCTTTTTTGTCACCCACAAAGGTACAAAACCCACCTCTTGGTCTGCTGACTTTCCGCCGAAGATCAGAACTTTCTCCTCAAAATTTTCCCGGCAATATCCCTTTTCCAGGAAAATTCGACCGACAGTCCAACAGTGAAGGAAGACGAGGCTCTGCCGGACCATATGTGGCACAACCAGATCGACGCCGTCAACGCCAAAGTAATCGCCCAGTTATGGAGAACAAAAGCTTCGTGAAATTCACTATCTGCAGCGCAAGCACCTCTCTCTCTCTCTCTCTCTCTCTCTCTCTCTGCTTTTGGATAATCTTTGTAAGGTATTCCTTTAGGGCTACAGGGTGTGAACATGAAATGCAGCGAAGGATGATCTTTTCGTCCATATTAAATTCCAAATCGAATAAAAAAATTTCGCTCACGTTTCTTGTATTTGGCGTTTATTCTGTGCTCTATTGCCGTTGATTAGCCATTTTCTAATCATCCCGAATATAACTAGTCACCGCCCGATTGAAATTTCTTCAAATTCAAAATGTAATTGTATACGAATTACCAAAGTTAAAACAATCTTTTAACAAGATGCAAACCCATGGGCATGACCTAATCTCTGTGGAAAACAAATAATAGGATCTTCACCATCGACCCAATCTCGATACAATATATATGGTAGACTTTTCAAAACTTCCTAGTTCTCCTATAAGTCGAATGAATAGAACGTGCATAAAAAAAGCTTAAGCATTCTTAGCTTACTGTCTACTTCATGTCCAAATTTATCTAATTCGATACCGTGGTGTATTGTAAGCTAACAAGTCTCGTAGGAATCAATGAAATGATTCAAATGGAGGGGAAGATACCCTCTTGAAGAGTTGACTGCTTAGTTCCTGTACTAAAAGATAATCTAAAGGGTCAAAGAAGAAGAAAGTCCAATAATGCAGAAAATATGCAACTTTAGGATTGGCTTATTATCATCATGAGGGTCACTAGCTTTGGGAACGCATTTCGGTGCAGGAGATGGTCATCCCAGCCAAGTGCGGGAGCACAACGCATTCCCTGTCATCATGGCATCCACTGGACCCAAGCGACAGGTGGGGTAGGTTCGAATTGGTAACCAAACCTTTGAAAATCCTTCCTCCACGTTGTATGAGCAAATGTAGAAAAATATTTTCAGGAAATAATTGGGGCAGTGCAAAACCTGACAAAACCTGAGTGGACGGGCTTATGCTGACAAAGAATAATATATAATAACCTAGGCCTTCCCAAATCTTGCCTGGCCTAGTGGTCAGCCTGTCGTAGCTTTCTACGCCCTTGCTACTAAATTAATTGGCTAAACTATCCTTTTATTAACAACTTGGATTGGAGTGATTTCAGAGATTTCAATTCTCATGTTGTCAGGTTTTGCTTATCGAGTTTTTCATGGCATTACAAAAAAATTCGTTGATAGATTTTCTTGCTCACTCGATAGAAAATCATACGGTACTTTGATATCAACCGTTTTCTCCACTACTTCTCCTCCCATGATCTCAGTCTCCTCTACTTTGTCCCTCTCTTTTTTTTTTTTTTTACCTTGGGGGGGTTGACCTGATCAACAATTGGGCGATTGGTGGGCATGATCAAGTCCTCCCACAAGATGGACCATTTGGATGAACTTTTTGGATTCGATCGGCAAGCTTGGACAAAAATTCCGGATTTAGTGAGTGGGTGGCCTAAGCTTGGGCAAGGGCCTTGAGGCGTAACCTGGCCCGCTCAAATATGGTATAAAAATAAATAAAATTTAATAATTAATAAAACGTAATTATAGGATTTTGTGTAATTTTATTTTATTGCTTCGCTTTTGAGTTTTATACCATTTTTCTTTACTATATTAGAATGCCAGCTTATTTTATCCTATTAGTGTTTATAAACATATTTATTAGAGTAAAATTACTCAAAAAAACGTTTATATAGGCATTTTCCTTTCACCCCGGTTGATGTGATATTTCTTCTCGAGTAAATAAATTGACCTCATGTTGATATAATATCTTGGACTATAGAAGCGCTTATATATTGCCTTCTATTCACAGCCTCCTACAAAGTTATCTCAGACTTTGTTAGGTGACAAAATAAGGGTGTTTGATTTTAGGAGATAATTTGTATTTCATTACCTTCTGTGTAACAAAAAAAAAAAAAAAAAACATATATACTCTCCCCTAAAATGTAGGCTAGATATTTAGCTTACTAGAAAAATTTGATCTTAAAATCTCCTGCTCTCGATACTCAAATAGATTTTATAGAACCATTATCAATAATTCTAAAAATCTAAGTTGTTAGATAAAATTATGGTTTAATATTTAAATATTCCCACAAAAGTTATAGCCCTTTCCACAAAAACCTACTATAGTGCAAAAATGAGCAAACACTAGAGAGTGCTACATAGTATCACAAAACATTAAGACTAGAGGCCATTATACTTGCCTTCGACTCAATTTAGGTCAACAATATTGCTAACAATCTTATGATCAGATGTGAACTTTGTGGATCGATTTAGAGGTGGAAAGCCATATGAAACAAATTGAAATATATACACTATTTGCTATAATGTAAATCTAAAGATATCAAATATATTTGTAAAATTCTGTAATATTTATACTCGATTTACGAAAAATTTGGCACTCTTTGGAAAAACAACAATATTTTTGGTGTCAATTGAAATATGAAAATGAACTTAAAATTATTTCTTGTTATTTAGAAAGGAAAATTTACTTTAATTCCCTTATAGAGATACATACTATTTAATGTTTGATGGAAGGGCTACACATGCTGTATTATATTGAATTAAATTTTCATTACATAAATATTTTTATAGAGCGTAGACAATCTATTCTTTTCCTCTTATGAAATGTCATGGGTGCAGCAACCATGGTTAACTTGGGCTCGTCTACTAGGTCCTAGACCCAAGTGTTAAGAACCTCGGCTTGAGTGTCTAGGACTAGGCCTTGATCTAAAGGGAGTTGGACGTGGCCACTAGGGTCCATAAGCCTAGGCACTAGGGTCCTAGTCATAGGAAGTAGGGTTTCTTAGGCCCAACCAATTATAACATGAGTGGGAGCACCGAGGGCCCTGCCCCGAGAGTTGATGACTTGGGTGTGGGATCTAGGTATCTACACTAGCCACTAGGGGCCTAGTCACAGGCATAGAGGTCTCAAACTCGGCCTCAAGGGGTTTGCACAGCCTTTGTGGATTCGAGTCAAGCAAACAAGGAACTGAGCTTAGGTGCCAATGATTTGGGAATAGGAGCTAGGTACACAAGATAACCTTCAAGGACCTGAGCTTAGGCATTGAGGTCTTAGGTCCTAAGCTTAGCCGTTAAGGACTCAAGCACACACATCGAGGTCCTCATGTCCTATCACCAAGGCCCAAAGTCTAATTGCCGAGTGCTTAGTTATATTTTGAAAAATAATTTATAATTTTTAAATGAGGAAAATCTGAATTTCAGTATAGATTTTTCATTGGTTAAGAAAGAAATGTTCTAGTTTGACTTATTTTTCTAAGCAATTCAAAAAATAAAATATGCGGAATATGTTTTTCGTTGGATTTTTTTCGAAACAAACTAAACTTCATAATTTTGGCCTTTCAGTGAATTTATTTTATTTACTCAAGAACAAATGTCACATCAACCTAAGTTGTTTCAGCTTGAAACCAAGCTGAAGTCAACAAAAGTTGATTGCCTTATTTTGGCTTTTTAATATATAAAGACCAACCACCGAGCCCCCACGAAGCTTAAAGTTTCATGGAAACTCCATAGAAACATCCTCATTCAAGAACAACTGGAAGTGCAAATCCCGAAACATGAGACATATACAAAAAATGGTATTCTAATCGTTAATGTAGGAGTACCGCCGTATCTTCTTCTTCTTCTTCTTCTTCTTCTTCTTCTTCTTCTTTTTTGGGAATTATCCCATTGTTGTTAATCAGTATATATAAACATATTGGACCTGAACAAGTCCTTAAAAGGTTCCCTCCTGAATTGGAAATCCCGGGAGGACTCTCCTCACTAGCCAATTACAGGCAAAGTGAGAGGAGTAAATGGGATAACTTCCCCATTGGGTATCCCGGCCAAACCCCGAAAGGGGTAGGGACCCACATCTGATCCCCGTGAAGCCTTCCCCGGGTAACCAATCCTGGGCGTGGTTCAGGGAAATGACGATGCCTCTCCCTGGGAACGGGGAGGGGCCATATATATGAACACGTCGTATGAATATTTTATCCTATATATAATTTCACTTAATGTTTCTGACGTGCATGACAGGCCTTAAATTTCTTTATCATTGCATGTCAATTGATAGCTGAAACAGCAGATAGAGACTGCTTTTATTAAATGAGAACGATAAAACTCTTATACACAAAGATAAAGTAGACGTCAACTTCGTTCAAAAGTTTCTACCAATATTATATCTCCTTGGTCACGATAGAAAATTGAAGCCTTTCCAGATAAGCAAAGCGGATCACCTCTGCTTTTTTTTGCCCGAAAAGCAAAGTTAATAAATTGCTAATGCATGAACAGTCTCACACCAAAGATTCATGAGGATAACAATGGAATCTCAAAAGAACCTTTGTGGTCCTCTCTCTCCCCCCGCTTTTAGGGCTAAAAAAGTGTGAAATGCAGTGAGCAAGATATTTTCGCCCATATTGATTCTCAAATACACACTTTTGGCTATATACGAAAATAATGGCTATAGCAAAATTTTCTATTTGTCCTTTTCTATTGTGTCCCCACTTCCCTGAATATAACGAGTCACCACCCACTTGAAATTTCTTCAAAAATTTATTTACTACTTATTTATATATTAATAACCATATTTAAAGCATTTTTTAATACTAGATGCAATTCCACGTGCATGACTCGATCTCTGTGGAAGACAAAATGAGGGGATCCTTACAATCTTGAATAAGATAAAAAAAAAAAAAATGATAAATTATTACATTCGTTTAGCCCCTTGCCTCCCTTGTAATTTAGAGATTTTAAACACTAACTAAGCCCGTAAAATTTTTTATTTAGATTAAAAGGGAGTTACTTGATGCTTCATTCATAATTCTCTCAATTTTATCCTCACAACTCCAGCCCTACTTTTTAGAGTTTCCAAAATTATAAAACGTGGTAAATGAGCTGAAAGTAATTAGTTGCAAGGGCTCGGCTCGATCTCACTTAAGAAACTCAACATGCTTGAAAACATGGATCTTGCCTACCTCATACGCTTCAAAATTTCACACGTCATGTTTAGTTGAGACATCAACCTACCGAAGAACTTTGACTAATCCTAGTAACCACCAAAGATCAGATCCTTAATTTTTGGTAAAAAGAAAGAAAAAAGAAATGAGCTGTTTCACAATCGATGCCTCACATAAACATTTTTAAATTTTATATTTTCAAAATTTATTTTCCTATATTATAGCTCACGTGCCATATCCATCACCGTCGGTCAAAAACGGCTTGCGTTCACATCGGAAGATGTGAAAGCGATCACCCCATAACTCGGCCTCCCTTTCTCACACTCGTTAGCCCCACCAAGGTCAAAATAACTTTAAAAAAAACCCTCCAAAAATAATGAAGATTCTCTCGGTGCACTTTAACGGGACTTCAGAAAGGCCACGAATCTTGCTTGATCTTCCACCCTAGTTTATTCCCAGCAGTCCATGCTCCGCTGTCCACACTTAAAACTAGTTTGCATCTCCAAGATAAAGGTCTCTCTGCATCTTCGGTTTCTCTTTTCTCTGCGCTCTTCTTTGATACAGAGAAGCAGATATTCTTCGTTTCGCCTTCGTTTCTGTTCGGCTGTAGCCATCTCACACCTTAACTAATCATTGTACAATTTCTCTTACGTCCTACGTTTTCGATTGACCAGACTCAGAAGTGAAATCTTTCGTGAGCTGAATTTGGTTGCTCTGGTGAGTTTTGCAGGGAAGCAACTATGACCACTGCTGGCGAAACTGGGGTTCCGGCTAGGCTTGAGGTTCGTGCCTTAATTCGCTTGTTTTTGCCTTGCTTTATAGTTTTATCAGGAATACCAGCCCAGGGGTACTAGCGACATGTTAAGAGTCAATTTCCCAAATTTTTCAGGGGAAGTTCAAGGCCATGGTGTTCTGTTGGGTCCTTGGACTTGGGTCTCTTGTTGCTTGGAACAGCATGCTGACCATCGGAGATTATTACTATAAAGTTTTCCCGGTAATCAACTGCTGGTTATTCCCAATTTTCCACATTTTTTTAAGCCAATACTTCTCTGTTTTGTGTTCTGTATTTAGTAAACTCTGTTCTCTTTAGCTGTCTTATATTGATATGGAAGAGTCTTTGACTTTGGTTGAGTTCTGAGAATTGTAGCTCAGTAATTTTTTCCTCGACAGTGTTTGACTAAAAACAGGTGTGTCCAATGAATTTTGCTAATCAAGTCGATCTGCTGAACAATACTTTCATTGTTGTCATCTTGGCTACGGTTCATTTCTTCTTCACCGACCTGATAGCAATAGGAGTTTGTTGCGACGTGGTTGATTGCTGTGTGACGTCCGGATGAGTTCTTAACAAAATCATCTAAGAAGTGCTTTTAGGACTTGCAAACTATGTACTTGCCTTTCTATATCTTATCTTTTCTTATTTTGGTTTATGATTTGCTCAGGGCAATGTGAAGTCCCAGGTTGATTGTGCTACACTAATTATTTGTTTTGTGTTGGCTGAAGCGTTACCATCCTTCAAGAGTGCTTACCATTGTTTATCAACCATTCGCAATTGGGACGATGGCTATCTTAACATACCACGAATCCAAAGTGGATACGAGGAAGAGGAATATAATTGGATACATTCTTTTCACTCTAAGTACACTCTTTCTCTTAGTTGTAAGTAGTCCGAAGGCATAAAACTTTTCTATTCACGGCTTGTGCTATTGTCTAATTTAAGTTATTTTCCCTGAATTCTAGCATCTTACATTGACTCCATTGCTGGATTTCACACATGATAGTTGGACTTAGCGACTTCAGGGAAAGGGGGAGTTGGGCCTTATTTCGGTATATGTGTGCTCGTTGCCTGCTTTGGAGTGGCCGATGCTCATGTTCAGGGTGGTATGGTCGGTGATCTGTCTTTCATGTGTCCTGAATTCATGCAGGTGGGTGCTCTCCTAAACTTTTTGTTGCATTGTTTTTGCAACTTATGTCCTTAAAGATACATCTTTCGAGTCAGATCTTGACCTTTCAATATGGTGGATTTTCATTTATGCAGTCGTTTTTTGCTGGAATAGCTGCATCAGGAGCTCTAACATCTGGTATGAGGCTGATCACGAAAGCAGCCTTTGACAAGGCTCATGACGGACTTCGCAAGGGAGCTAGTATGTAATTCTTTGTTGTCATCAGAAAATCTTCTCAATTTCCAGATTCATCCTTTGTATTATAAGTCTTGTTGTTAGTGGAATTTTAGCACTCGGGCGAGTCTAGTTTTGCTTGATAGTCATCTATCACATGCCAATAACACGCAATCCTTAAGGACTTACGTTCTATGTCATAACATGTTTTCATCTCAAATTATAAGGTATTATCAGTAAGTAGGTAAAAACCAGCTTCGTTTGTCGTGCTCTGCGTATACACAGAAGAAGCTCATAGTGCAATAATCAGCTTTGTCAAGTGACAGCAATATGCAGAACTCTTCTCACCAATCTTAAATTTGTTTTCCAGTGTTGTTTCTGGCAATCTCCACATTCTTCGAGTTCATCTGTATCATTCTGTATGCGACTTGGTTTGCTAAGATTCCAATTGTGAAGCACTACCGCTCGAAGGCGGCCTCAGAAGGTTCCAAAACTGTCTCAGCTGATCTTGCTGCCGCTGGAATCCAAACACAGGTGTCATAGCAGTGGAACTTTCTCTGTTGTAATTGCAAAATTTGTCGTTCCTTTGAATGTCACTAAAACCTTGAAAACTTTGAAATCTTGGCAGGATGGAGACTCTAAAGAAGATCGATTGAGCAACAAACAACTATTGTTTCAGAACATAGATTATGCCATTGATCTATATCTTATATATGTTTTGACACTATCAATCTTCCCAGGCTTTCTCTATGAGAATACTGGAAAACACCAGTTGGGATCATGGTGAGTATTGAAAAGAAAAGCCAATTTCTCTACCTCAAGTAACTGATAGAATTCTCAAGCATATCAGATACTCTGTCACATCCTGTAAAGGTTTGTGTACTCGCTACAATCTTGCTTCACCAGTTCTGTTTCAGGTACGCGCTCGTTCTGATTGCTATGTACAATGTATGGGATCTCATATCTCGGTACATTCCCTCATTGGCTGGCTCAAGTTAGAGTCCCGAAAGGGCCTCTTGATCGTGATTCTCGCCCGTTTCTTGCTTGTCCCCGCATTCTACTTCACAGCAAAGTACGGCGATGAAGGGTGGATGATAATGCTCGTTTCCTTCTTGGGCTTGAGCAATGGATATCTCACTGTCTGTGTTATGACAGTAGCACCCAAAGGCTACAAGGTTTGAGCTGAACATCATCTCTTGTTTTGAAGTTGCGTTTATTTTACCATAATTTCTACTTAAGATTCAAAATGGGGTGAGCTGTTTTTTCAGGGGCCGGAGCAAAATGCCTTGGGCAACTTGCTTGTGCTTTTTCTCTTGGGTGGGATATTTTCGGGAGTTTCTTTGGGCTGGCTATGGATCATACACAACGACAAGTTCTAGTGAGCAGCACTGTGGTAGGGAGTTATTGTCCCATTCGCAGATATTGAAAAGGAGACAACAAGCCACACTCCGCTTTCTCTTCAAATGAAAAAGCTCGTCGATTCTACAAGTAGAATGTAATGATACATTTGTATTTATCAATTTGCAAGTAAACATTTCCTTTCATGCCGGAAATGCTTGTACTTTTACGCTGGGCCATTGGAAGGGAAAGGTAAAAAAGGGATGAACAGAAATGAGTATAGCAACAAGACAGCAAAGCGGTTATCTTTGTAAAGCCTAACTCAGGGTATCTTTCAAATTTTATAGTTGCTTCAAACTTTAGCATAAATCCCCTAGAACACCCCACCCCCCCCTGCCTACAAGTCTGAACAGTTGTGACTAGAGATGCTATATGCATGACAATCTTTTTGAACCTTCCAAATTACAAGAACACTCTAAAATAACACAATTCTCATATTACCTTCCTCTAATGATATTCTAGAATACATAATAACCCTAAAGACGTGGAGAAGCTTTGAGGCTCACCCGCTCCTGTTGGTCCATTGTACATTGAAAACCTCTAGACCATGACACTATCATCATGGTCTCCAATTCGACCAGATCAAGGGTTGGGTATGGGAGAGTCAATTCAAAGTGAGAATCGAATCTAAAAGTCCTTTCTCCAAGGTCTCATTTGTCACTTGCTATAAGAAAATATCAAGTTTTTTTCTTTATTAAACAATCGGATCTGGGCAAAATCCGATGAAACCTAAGTGGACAGGCTCAAGGCCAAATTGAACATTACCTACCTAGGCCTTCTCAAAATATGCTTTGGGCCTAGTGGATCACCTGTCCAAGATCAAGCCCACTTTCCAAATTTCTACGCCCCATGCTCCTACATTAATTGGGTACCCTGTTATATCATTTGTATACAATTGATTTGAGAGGCTTAAACACTCGTCATCAACCAACTTTCTCCACTACACCAATGGGCAGGTGACGTGGGCTGCTCATAAAATGAATGGGCTTGGCTGAATTTTTTTAGACTTGTTGGGTGAGCAAAGTTCCAGCCCAAGTGAGTGGGCGGGCCGGGCTTTTACAAGGGCCTTGAGGCTCGGTCCGGCCCACCCATATATTTTTAGAAGGAGATTTAAAATATGTTGTATCAATAATTTTACTTCATACTCAAAGATTTTATAAACAATAATTGGACAAAAGTAAGCCTAAATTTCTAATACAGTAGAGGAAAACAGTATAAAACTCATTGTTCAAGTAAAAACATAATAACAGATCCCTCAACTTATGTTTCCTTTGTTTTCCAATTCCATTCATTTTTCAGTGGAAAAATTTTTTAAAAAAAAATAATTGCATTAGAAATCCTAAAACTTATCATGAAAATGCAATTGAAATTTAAAATTTTCAAAAATACAATTAAGTTATAAAACTTGTTATAGAAGTGCAATCAAGTTCTAAAATTTCAAAAAGTTTAATCAAGTCCTAAAACTTATTATGAAAATGTTATTAAGTTCTAAAATTTTCAAAACATGTCATAAACAAAAGAACTTAATTGGATCGATTTGATAAATTTTAGAACTTAATTGTACATTTTAAAATTTTTAAGACTCAATTGTATTTTTGTCACAAGTTTTATGACTTATTTGAATTTTTGAAAGTTTTATGACTTAATTGCACCTTCGTCATAAATTTTAAAACTTCCAAAAATACTTATCCATAAAATAAAAAATAAAAAAAGAGGCTCACTCATAAAATCCCTTGGACCGGCCTTGGCGAGCCGAAGTGGGACCTCAGGAGGTCCGGGCCCGAGCAAGCCAGGCGCAGACTTGCCCAACGAGCAGCTCTACTTACAAGCATTCCTGCGCCTTTTTAACCGATTACAAATACCAAAAAGATTAGAAAAAGAAAATTATTTTTTTGAAAAAAAGCACCGAACATTCCCTTCTTCGGAAGAAAAGGTTTTACATGTGATGGGACCTAAAATTATGGGTTAACTCCCAACATTTGGATGACTGTCAAGAGCTCAAAGTCGAAACAACGGCTTTCCTCCTTCGGGCCAAAGCGGGAAAACCGGTCATCACCTGCACGTTAAAAAAGTTCAACCGTCGCAACCAAGATCAAACACGTCGTCCACTGACTTGACATTCACGTCCAGCAATCCATTCATCCTTGGTTCGAAGAAAAGCAGTTGCATGAGAACTTCTTCTCGAGAACACCACATGTTTATAAAAACATGCACGACATATCATGCGTAGTTTCGTTACCAGGGTTTTTGGTTTTTTAGTTTTTTGTTTCTTTCTTCTTCTTCGATGAATATCGAAAGGATGGCTTGCTGTTAAGGTAACGTGAGCCTTCGTACCTTGCTCTTTCTGCACTCAAAACCATTATAAAAGACCAGACCTGCATGGAAAATTGCATGTTCAAAAATCACGAGAAGGAGGGTGATCCGCATTGTTTCGTCAGGGATTTGCATGCAACCCCCTCCCCTCTCGACTGTGAACGTCTTCCTCCGGGGTCATTATTCGGGCCGACCGTGTCGTGAGTTTGCCGTTAAGTTAGTGATCGAGGTTAATATCTGTTCTTCCATCAGCCTTTCTTCATTCCTAAAGTTTCCACCCAGCTGATGATATTATATTTTATCATATATCTTTCAGCTCTCATGATATAACCATAGGTGACGTATAGGTCCTCCTGTGCTTTCTTCCCCTTCCACATTCATCAAATCCTCTGTAAAGCATGGCTATCTATTCGAATTCAAGTTTCCGAGCTGAAAAGTAACGGATTAGATATACTAGCTCTGCACATTCTCTGAATTTCTCCGGAGAATAGTTGCGAATTTTATTCATTTAAGTGCGGAAGTTTGAGAAAGCAACGCGCATAGCTCGAAAATATGTTTTTGGCAACGGCCGGGAAGAGTTTCATACGCCAAAGGCTAATCCAATCATGTCCATTGAGTGTGTTCAATAGGAGTTTTCACAAGAAACCTATTCCAGTTTCCTGGGAAAAGCCTGAACTCGGTTGGACCAAACTAAACTTTGATGGATCATTGAGAGGTAGGACCGGGAAAGCTAGCATTGGCGGGGTGTTTCGGGACCATAAGGCCGAGTTCTTGCTGGGCTATGCCGAACCCATCGGGAGAACCACTAGCACCATCGCTGAGCTAGCCGCGCTCCGACGAGGCCTCGACTTGGTGATTCAGAACGGATGGAGCAACGTGTGGCTCGAAGGAGACGCAAAGACCCTGGTTGAAATCATCTTGCAGAAAAGGCGGGTCAAGAGTGCCGAAGTTCAAAAGCATTTGAGTCACATCAACTTGATCATTCCAGAGCTCGAAAATTGCATCGTGACCCACATTTATAGAGAAGGGAATAGAGCCGCCGATAAATTCGCTCAAATGGGGCACGAGTCGGAGAGGCTTCGCATTTGGCGCGACGCTCCTCCTGATGAAGTTTTGCCCATTGTTCTTGAAGATGCAGAAGGAAAGATTGTCCTTCGCAAACGATGACGAAGCGCCTCTCTTCCAATTCTGTTCCTAGTTATTTCTTTATCATTTTTCTTCATTCTTTATTTGCTAGGCAACGTAGAAAATGTGAATCTTTAGATAGAAGTTGACTGATACTTAGATAAATATAGAATCGTGTACAGTTGGCCAGTTATGTATAGGCAAAGACGAAGTTCTTTTTATCTGGAAATGTCAAATTGACCGCACGCAAGAGCAGTGCTCGGTTTGATGCTTTCTCCTAGATCCATCTCCTTTCGCGTGTCCTCGTATTAGGATGAAAATCAAAGCAACAACAAGCCGATTCATTATCGGTTTATAGTCTGACCTTAGACGTAATTTCAAGGGCAAGCAATTTGGCTCTAGGACAAGCGAAATGAGACGTGAGTGAGAATCATATTCGTTCACTTCCCACCAGGACAAGCAAGATGGGAACTGAGATTGCCTGGTTGGCGACGTATTCTGCAATACGTTTGCGTGAGAAGATGTTGACTTTGCTCAATGTCTGCAAAAGGGTTTGACCAAATACCGTATTTGATAAGCCTTTCGCCATCCCCTCGATTCAAGTTTCGTAAAACGAAGAAGAATATTCGTTATTTGCTCTCTGTCAGCACGAAAACTCATAAAAAAAAAAAAGAAGGGATTTCTTATAGCGTGACGAGGAATGTACCTGCTCGGTGCTGGAAGCTTTGACTTTCAGGAACAAACTACCGTGGAAATGCGTTTCCGGTGACATATAAAGAAAAAGTCTCCGATCTTGAAATGCCATCCCTCTTGTTTCTGGACTAGGAAATTGCAGATAACTCGGCCACATAACGAGGAATGACAGCGAGGAATGAACACTGAACTGTGATCGATTCACGAGGCGAGGTCTGAATGAATAAGTACAGGAGATTCGTTCAGGTTCCTCGACCAAAAAGTTTAGCGCTATCGCCTCGTAGATTAGATTTTCGCACCTCACAAGTCGACGTCATGGTTCCCATGTACCCTGCTCTAGGGGGGACCGGGAATTCCCTCTCCGCCCCTACCGGACTCGGAACTTAATAGTTTCCACCACCCCTTCAGGATTATCCCATGGGGACCTGAGACTGTACGCTCAAGAGGGTCATCAATCTTTCTATTCGTGTTCGAGCAATTTTCAAAAGAGGTTCCTGTGCCATTCCTGGTGTCCTCCTACTCATGAGGATCTGAAAATTTTATGCTTTTATTATATGGAATAAGCTGATGGGATGCAAATCCAAGAAAGGAAAGTCCACTTGCAAATGTTGCTGACCTCGAACTAGAAACACCAAGCAGAGCGCCTAAAAACTCATAAAATTGAGCAAACAAACGGAAACGCCATTGTATGTACCGAGATTGTACTCACTTTCTCTTACACGAGATCACTTGCGCGAATTGAGACTCAGGCATCGCTGTCGAGCCACCTAACAATTTTCCTGTAACATGGAGCCTAGAAGACTAATCATCGATTCAACCCATCCGAGAGCAATTTGTTACAATTTTTGCAGGATTTATGGGGGCAGAGGCACCTCTGGTGCAGATTCAACACATAAAAACATTTGCTCAGAGACATTTTCCCTCGATCCTGCAACAGCACAAAACGTAGAATTTCCTGAATTCAGGGAATCATCAGGTCCTTAAAATATGGCAAAAAGTTGGGGGAAAAATATCTGTTTCCCCTCAATTATTATCTGCATCATGGTTGCAAAAGACCCTCCCATCGACTGACCAAAATTCGTTAACATTTAACGAAACTCACCTGTCATTTCCTCTAGAGCAGCCGCATCAGTTAACAAAAACTGTCACTTTACCATACAACCCATGCTAATTAAAAGCCATGGTATCTCCCAAAATCCATCCCAATGTGTTCTGCAGAAACCAATTACAAACAAGCCAATTAGAAATGGATCAGAAAAGGAAAATGGATCGAGAAAATGAATGCTGCAATCAGGTTTTTATGCAGTGCATATAAGGGGCAGAACGAATCGTTCCAATCTTGGTGGGTTTCGGCCAGGAAAAATTTGCAGTCTTCCCGAAAGACTGGATTCCAGCAGCCGAAACCCAAAATCCCAAATCCCAAATCCACAAATCCACAACCGAAATCACGCTTGAAAACCCAAGAAAATTCATGATTTCCAATACCAATTTGGACTCCCTGTTTCCTCGCAATTATCAAGAATGCCACTCCCCCGCACCCCACTGTATCGTCTGAGTCTCTCTGCAAGGCTGCATCTTTCTCCCCAAAATAAATACCCAACAACGCCTGCTTAAAACCCTTTTCTCTGTCACCCCTCGAGAGCGCATAACCCACCTCCCGGTCTGCTGATTTCCCTACCCGAGATCGCGAGATTTTCCCGGCAAAGTCCCCTTTTTCCGGGGAAATTCGATCGGACGGGGTCCGGCCATGAAGGCGGACGATGCCCTGCCGGACCATTTGCGGTGCAACCGGACGGACGGCCGCCAATGGCGGTGCAATCGCCCGGTCATGGAGGACAAGAAGCTCTGCGAAATTCACTACCTGCAGGGGAAGCACCGCCAGCACAAGGAGAAAGTGCCCGAGTCGCTCAAGATCCAGAGGAGGACCGGGAAATCGGAAGGTAAGGTCCCCGCCCTCCACAATCTCAAAATTAGGGCTCAGAAGATCGAGAAGCCCGGCAGGCGGGCGGTGCGGATGAGGAGGAAGAATTTGGCGAGGGAGCTGGTGAGGATCGTGGTGAAGAGGGAGGCGGAGAAGCGGCGCGAGGTGGAGGGGAGCGGCGGCGAGGATATGATGCGGCGTCTGCCCAATGGGGTCATGGTGATTTCGCAGTCCGCCGCGCGGCGGCAGCAGCAGCAGAGCGGCGGTGCGAATGACAATGTGGGTTCGCAGTGCGATGTTAAGGTAGGAGTCGATGCTAATGTCGCTCCGAGGAGGCGGTTCCGGTCGAAGAATCTTGAGCCCCTGCCAATTGGGGCAGTTCAGGTTGGTACTGCGTGTCGTGTGCTTTTGTTGTCCTCATTCGTTCTGCTTTCGTGTGTGGAGTTTTCTTTTGCTTGTGCTTGATTCATTGTTGTCTGGGAATCGCAAGGTTATGCCATACAAGAGGAATGTGGAGAAGGTCGGGAGGAAGAAGTGTCATTGGTGTAAGAGCAGCAGTGCCGCGAGTTTGATCAAGTGTTCGAGTTGTAGAAAGCATCACTTTTGCTTGGAGTGCATCGAAGGGCGGTTAGTGCTTCTGTGATCATTCCAGTTTGAAGTTTTTTTGTGGCGTTGAATTTCCTGTTCAGTCTCTATTTGGTTGTAATGGTGGGTTGTTCAATTTTTTTGTTTTTCCTCACTTGAATCATTGTGGATTATGAGTTCTTGTTGGTGGCCATCAATGTTCATCTTTTTTGGCCGGAATGCTATCAATCTTGATGGGATGGATTTAAGGAGTGAAGTGTGTTCATCTTGATTTTAGTATCTGTTAAAGGGAGGAAGGTTGTTTTTTGATACATCATAATGGAGTAAAAGGAAAAAAGAGACTACATATTATGCTACCTAAGATGGGCAAAACTCAATTACTTTGTAATAAAGGATCTGAAATCTTGATTTTGCATGAAAGTTGGTTCTGCATACAGGGAACATTGGAAACTAGTCAGTTGTCTGACGTGCAGACGTAGGATAGGTGGTCATGCCTCTGTGTCGTAGTACAGCTGCTAAACTTATGGTCAACATAAATTATAGTATAACTTATTTGCTTAAACTGGAGCCGAAATATTGCCATCTAGAAAGTACATTTCTTGGGTTATATACAACTCCAAATCCCTAGCATTGTGCTATCTTCAAGAAATAATATCCTTTCAGGCCCATGCTTTGGAGAATATTGACCTTTTCCCTTTCAAATCTCTTGAAAAGTCAACCATTTATCTCATTTCTGGTTATTGTTAGCCAGTAGGAGGGGGCATTTTTAACATTTCATTGTTTATTTATTTCTTTTTTTTTTTTTGTTAATATCCTATAGTCTGTAACATATGAAATTCGAATGAATCCAGGTACTTTGACACACAAGAAGAAGTTAAGATGGAATGTCCAGTTTGTCGCAAAACTTGCAGGTGTAAGGCATGCTTGGCTTACAAATATAAGGACAGTGCTTGTCAGGTCTGAAATGTGATTTTATTGACATGTGATCCAGAGGATTCCTTGTTTGCATTGGATGGTTTGATAATATCTGCATATCTCTTGTTTCAGGAACTTTCAAGTGACGACAGTAGAGCTGACAAAATTTTACATTCTCATCATTTGATTTCTGTTCTTCTTCCTGTACTGAAAGAAATAAATGAAGAACGAAGCATTGAGCTTGAGGTCGAGGCAAAAGTAAAAGGTTTGAATTTCACCTCTTATTGCAATTTTTCTATCTGATATGATGCTTCAGCCATCAACATAATTTGTAATTGATCTAATATCCATTAATTGGCGCAGGAACAGAAGTTTCTCAACTTCAAGTCCATCAAGCTGAATGTGGCTTTAACAAGCAATATTGCTGGTATGTCCTTTGCTAATTAAAAGTTGCATGATTTAGTCTCTTATATAAGTTGGGTTCACATATCTGATACTTCGCATGGTTTTGGAGCAGCAATAATTGCAGAACATCAATCCTGGATCTGCATAGGAGCTGTTCAAGTTGTTCTTATAATCTTTGCTTAAGTTGTTATTGGGATTTCTATCGAGGAATTCTACCAAAAGGAGTGAAGTTACCGAACAATAAATACGATAGAAAGAGGAAAGCCTCTGTTCAGGGTCATAAACAACTTTCTGCAAAGTCAATAAGCAAACTTGAGCAAAAATATGGTGGTAAATCTCTCACTGTTTCAATGCCGTTAGCCACTTCAAAAGCTTGTAACGGTGATGACGTATCATGCCCACCATGGGAGTTTGGCTGTTGTGATAATGCCCGATTCAACCTGCAATCCTTTTTCCCCATAAACTGGAGTAAAGAGTTAGAGAAAAAGGCGGAAGAAGTTGTTTGCAGCTATGATTTACGAGAAAACTCAGACGGTAGTTTGTGTTGCCCCTTGTGTCACGGGGATAATCATGAAGCTGTAAATACTCAGTTGCAACAAGCAGCAACAAGGAGAACTTCAAATGATAACTTCTTGTATTACCCAACTGCATTGGAAGTTCATGCTGATAAGTGTGAGCACTTCCAGAAGCACTGGGTTAGAGGTCATCCGGTTATTGTTCGTGACATACTTTGGAGGACATCAGATCTTAATTGGGACCCGGTTGCTATGTTCTGTACCCACCTTGAGGGTAGCATTGCTAAGTGTGAAAATGAAAAGGAAGCATCAAAAGCCAGTCCTTGCCTGGAGTGGTCTGAGGTCAGTGTTTCTACTTGACTTACTCGTCATATAAAATGCCTTACCTAAGTTCCTGGTGAAAGAGACTACCCTCATCTTCCTTTCAATGTGCATTACATATCGCTTAGTTATTGAGATTCTTATTGGGACCTAAAGAATATATTGGAGATATTCTGTATATGTTTTAAAATGATAACACCCCTGTAACCATCCAAAAATCAATAAACCCTGATACAGTAGCTTTAAATGGTCTTTCATGTTCCTTGACTTTACTGATGATCGAATTCCTTGAATCCGTAAAGTCATTGAAAGAATTCATTGCAGTCTGCATTGATACAATGGCTCAAATGGTTCTTTTCATCAGGACCAGCAACTCAGGTAGACATGATGTCAGATTTGCTAAATTTGATCTTTTGTCGTTGGAATGAAATTGAAACCCTGAGTAACATTTCAGAATATGACATACATATGTTTGCAGATGGTTTTAAAAAAATATATATATACATGTTAAAACATACATATCTAATTACATTACAGACCACTTAATGACACAACTGCCAATTTAAGACCACTTGTTTCATTATCTTAAGGACTTTACTGATGACCAATTTGATGTTTGTCCTATAATTTACATGTAACAAATATTTCTCTTGGCTAATGCATCAAAACAATCTCTTAATGTAGCTTTTTATTTTTTTGGCAAACATGCCACTTATGTCCTCGAAACAGAAAATCCAGGGTGACCTTTGCCAAATTTTAGTCTGGTCAGAAGTATGATTTTTCTGGGTTGTGTAAAAGCATGTGCATATTATCTTTCTTATGGGATCCTTCTTAATATAGTCAGATTACATTATTATAATTTGGACCAAAGCTGGTGACTTTGGTGATTCTCTGATTATCAGATAGTAGTTGGAATTATGTTGCTTCTACCCCAGCCAGATTGCATATGGAATCAGAGCACTGACAATTGTCGATAGACCATGTGAGCAAGGATAATCCATAATAGCTACAATGACAGCGATTATAAAGTTGCTTAAATTGGATTGAGGTTTATGGTTCTACTTACAGATGCAATGAGCAGCAATGAAACTAGATACATGACGGTTTACATCTTCTTTAGAAACATGGTAGGTAGGATCTCTATTCACTAGTGAGGTGAGTTGGGCTTAAACTCGAGTTTCTTATCTCTTTTCCACTGCCTCAGGACAGCATCTTAGAGTAGTTATTCTCCATATGACATGGAATTATATTGCCAGCAATGTTGTTTTTTTTTTCAAATAATACCTTTCATATATCAATTCTCATCATTGCTCGGTCCTTACATGCTCCAATTATTTTCTTGTTCTGTCTCCTTGTTTAGTGTACCATGCTAATTGATATTAAATTAGCTTATGTTGTGCATGGCAGGTAGAAATCAGCATGAGACAATCGTTTATTGGCTCTTTTAGACGGAAAGCACGTGAAAGTATTCGACATGAGAAACTGGAGATAAAGAGTTGGCTTTCATCCCGATATTTTCGTGACAATTCCCTGCTCATTATGCTGAAATTCTCTCTGCGTTACCACTTCAGGATTACATGAACCCAGATTTAGGCCGCTTAAATCTGGCCACAATGCTGCCCCTGGAAAATATGTCAGCTGAAATTGGTCCTTATGTTTATATCTCCTATTGCAGTCCTAATGAACATCCCTCTGAACATTTTGGGTCAAAACTATGCTATGATTTGTGTGATGTGGTATGTTGCTCTAATCTCCAGTTACTTTTTTAAGTTTTTTTTTTTTTTTAATTTATTTTTGGGCTCATGTTTGCATGCTTGGAACCAGAATGCCCATTTTATGTCTCGGAACTTTTTGACTCTGAATCTCGTACATTTGTTCTTTATAAGTTGCACCTGTGCTTAGCCTGCATAGATAGATAATGAAAGAATGAGCATGCGGAAGATGTGTCTTACCATTCCTATTTATCCCTTTTCTTTGTTTTAAAAATAGGTTAATATTTTGGCGAATACTACAGATGATGTTTGCGGACAAAATTAATAGAATCAAAAAGCTGATGAGGAAGCGCCAGGCTCAGGATAAAAAGGAATCGACTGGTGCTCCAAATGGTGAACTCTTGGGATCTGACATTGAAAATTCAAGTGAGGTCCTTGATGTGAGTATAGAAGAGATGCAAATACGGAAGAAAATGGCAAAAGTGACTTGGCTGGCAACGGCCTCAGAAGAATCGCCTTGTCTAATTGCCCGAGATAACAAACAGAAACAAGATCACAATAGCACATCAATGGAGGATATCCAACACTCTAAAGAACAGAACCTTTATGAGAATCAGACAGAAAGCCATAGCCATTACATGAAGAAAGCAGGCAAATCTTGTGGTGCCCAGTGGGATGTCTTCCGCAGAGAAGATGTACCAAAGCTTGAAGAATACTTTAGGCGATACTCTGCTGAATTCATGCAGCCGTGTGGATCTCAGAAGCATGTAAGTTGATGAAGTAGTCACTTCGGCTTATAAATGTGTCCCCATATATCCTAGATTATTGGACTGATGCCTTGCATGTGATAGGTTGTCCATCCAATTCTGGATCAGTGCTACTTTCTTGATGAATATCACAAGTTGAGGCTCAAGGAGGAGTTTGGTAAGATGTCATCATTATATTTCACTTTATAGTTCCAGCATTTCCTTAACTTATCCTCTCTTGGTTTTCTAGAAATTGAACCCTGGACTTTTGAGCAACATGTTGGTGAGGCTGTCCTTATTCCAGCCGGGTGCCCCTATCAAGTCAGAAATCCCAAGGTATTAACAGTCTGATAATTACTACATAAGTGTGCTTTACCAACTACCGTCTTTTCTTCATGGTGCATTTGGTTTGTGGAGCATTGCAGTCTAGTGTAAATGTGATTCTGCACTTCATGTCACCTGAGAGTGCTGCCGAATGCATCCATTTGATTGATGAACTCCGCCTGCTTCCAGAAGGTCATGAGGCCAGACTAGACAAGCTTGAGGTAAGTTTTACTCTTTGGGATTATCCTTCCAAATGTGGATGTCAAAACTACTCCATCTACAATGCCTTTATTGGAATGCAGGTGAAGAAAATGGCCGTAAGTAGTTTAACCAGAGCAATTGATGAAATACGCGAGCTTACATCAGTAAAGTGAGTTACATTTCGAATGCATCTTTCCTCTGAGTTAGTTTTGCCTTCTTTCTCTTCTCCTCTTATGATCAGCCACCCGGTAGTTGCCACTCATATTTTTTACTTCATTCTCTTCTCCTCTTATGATCAGCCACCCGGTAGTTGCCACTCATATTTTTTACTTCATTCTTGTTCATATGTACCATTTTACTTGCTTGTTACCCAAAGTGTGTGCTTAAAGGTGTCCTAACTGATGTATGGATTCTCAGGGATAATGCTGAGGCTTAGCAGCGTCTAGAGGAGGAGGTCATGGGAAATGCCAGGGTTTACTCAGATGGCTTCATCAAGATATTCGGCATTGCTAGATTTCTGATTTGGGCAGAAAGGAGGGCACGTTTCATCTATAGAAATTTTGACACCTCTCTCTCTCTCTCTCTCTCTCTCTCTCTCTCTCTCTGTACAGAAGTTCAAATCATGAACTCCATCCAGCATGTATATGTTGGAGAATCATTAGTTGCAGGTCAATTGGTTCGGAATGTAAATATATTGAGTTGATTGACCATTCTATAAATAGATTCTCAGGTACATATTGTCACATTCATGCCAGCCAATTCATACCTTGGTCTAAAAACTTGTTCATTTCGATGAAAAATTACGCAGAACGCCCCTGAATTATGGGCTGGGATGGTACGCATTTGACCCGAGCTCTCCAGCATTACATGATGCCTCCTCAACTTTCATTTTATTACTGTCTGTGAGATCCTTTGTCGTTTTCTCCACTAGCATATGCAATGCACATTTCAAGAGACGAGTGCATTTTAGTTTTTTTTTTTTTTTTATGAGAATTCATCTTTTTACTCTTAATATTTGTGGACAAATGGAAAAAGATATAGAAGTGGAAGAATACTAAATTAAGTAAAATGGTAATCATAAAAAAAAAAAAATCATCGATAATAATATTAGACAATAAGGATATGTTCAAATAAGATGAATATAGCCACTTTAATAGAAATAAGTAAGCCACTTTCATAAGCAAAAACGTCAAATTACAAAAATTAATTCTTATTTTGTGTTTTTCAATAATCAATTAATGTAAAAAATAATTGATTAAACAGAAGATTTTATTGAAAAATACACTTTTATACTTAATGGTGAGTCTCACATTCTAACAAAAAGAATAATGGAAAGTTAAACGGCCAAAACATTATAGAATTTCAAGGAAAATGTTATCTAACACACGTAATTTTCCCCTTTCCTTTCGTATTTTCGTATTCCAAATCCCCGACAACAGACAGGTTGACATTTTGATTGAGCAGGACACAGAAGCATACTGTACTTTGCGTCACACAATTTCCTCTTCTCTTCAGGAAAGAACATATAAAGCCATACATTCAAAAGAGCTACAACTGGGGGTAAAAGGAACAATGAATAATGAATCACTTACATATCTTGAAAGGTTTAAAAGGAGGGAAATGAAAGATTCTGTACGACCTTAAATCTAGTGCAGCCTACCAGTGAAGTAGCCATAGTCATAAAACAAGAAGCCATATATCAGATTGCTTGGTAGTTATCCATTTACCAAATGACAAGGTCCAGATTTCTCCAAGCAGTACCATCCGCCTGAGATTGTGCTTTCAACTTGACTGAAAAGATCATCATGGGTAGATCTTAGAATTCCACCCTGTGCAATATATTTACGAATTTGTAGGACTCGGACCACAAAACTGACTCTTCTGCATTCCATATCAGCAAGTGAGGCATACTTAATATCGAACTCTCGGATGATACACCCAACTTCATGGGAGAAACAGTCAAAAAGGGGAGTAACAATTTTATTTCTATTTTCAGCAATCTTTTGAGCTCTCATCAGTCAGTCGGAAGTCCAAACTCAACAGTCAAAACTTTTGAGACTGTTTTAAGTACACGAAATGGAACAAAAAAATGGTCGAGTACAAGCGAAAATATCTAAAACAAAAAGAGGTCCTATAGCCCGCTTGTTATTTCTTGTAAGCCCTGTATACTTAGATAGCTTCGGCCGTCAAAACTGTTCAGAAGAGTAGCTACACAAAGAAAATCCTTCTTATGGGGCCATAAGCCCATCAATCGTGTAGGAAAGAGATTTTGCCCAGTCAGCTCTGAGCAGCAGAGTCTGCAGAGTCTGCATCACATTGTACCCTGGATCGAGCTTCCGCTGCCAACCCTGTACCACCATCAACCAGCCATGAGAAATGAATCTCTTGTTCAATTGACATAAACATACAATACCTCATATATGAAAGTGAGTTGGAAAAAAAGAGGTAAATAGCCCAAAACCCAGATCATGAATAATTCTATCTTCATGCTCTTTCATATATGTTGATAGCTTATTTATAGAAAAATGAGTGGAAGAGGCTAAAGCAAATTGCAGAAACAGAGGCGCTACAGAAAAAGCAATATATTATTGCAAATAAGATGGGATTTAGGAAAGAGAATCAGTTTGAACAGTTTGAGATAATTGTGATGAAAGGATCATCATTGCTTCATGTAATATTTGCAACGTCTTCAGTTGCTTCAAATTGCCAAGGAAACAAGACAGAAATTACCTCAAGAACCAATGTAGTTACCATCACAGTGCACACATTGCCATCAATATTAACTCTATGACGCCTAGCTTTCTCAAGTAATTCCTGCATGCAATCAGCAGGATGTATCTTATCACCTTCCTTAGTTCCCCAGAAACTGAAAGCCTCCTCCACTTCCTGTCATTCATTTTGTTTGACATTTAGGATAATAGCAGAAAGCAGGGGTCTCACGTAAAACAATATTCTCAATGGGTTAATTTCAGGCACTTACAAAGTGGCCTAATTATACACAACAGAGTACCACTATCAGGAAACAAGAATCCTCATGATATTAATTCATTAATGACGGTAAACAACAACTAAAAGCTAGAATTTTTTTAAGAAAATGAAAAAGACTAGTTAGGGAGTTTCTTATTTGTAATAAGAAAAACTCATCACTCGTGCCAAGTGAAAATTTTAATAGATAGAAATCAATTTAAAGACGGACACTAGAAATACTGTGTAGATGCTCATAATGAATACGAAGGCCTGCAGATAAAGGTTTGAACTTTTCTAAATCATTTGATGAGGTTACTATAAAGATTGAAAATCTGCGAAAGGATTTCATTCTCATTAAAGTAAATGCCACAAACACAAGTAAACAGTACCTCTATAAAGGATTTAGGATCTGGACAGTTTTGCCGCTTCGATAATCGAAGTGCGCATTCAGCAGCAGTACGGCCATCACGACGAGCTACAGCTTTAAAAAATTCCAATAAATTTACACGGTCACTTTTAGACAGTTCAGCGGTCATGCCAACATCAAGGAATACAACATGAGGCTTTGACTTAAACAGCTGTTTCCGAGAAGATTTGTTCTTAGCTACCCGGACAAGAATGTTCCCAGGATGCATGTCTGCATGAATGAAGTTGTCCACCTGGAAAAGACATGAGACCAATGCTTCAGTGAGCTGGTAAAAGCATGCCATGAGAACTCAGGTCACATTAGTTCCATGCAGTCAAATGCAGGGCCACTTATGTCACTCAAAGATCTTGCACAAATCGACAAAAGAGTTCTCCATTTCTCGATGAAGAATCAACTGAAGCATCACACTAGATAGTGAAAAAAGAATTAATTCATGTTTCTGGGAGAATTAATAAGTGAAATGTTACCAGAAGCATTTTCAGAAGAGCATGAGTCCCTATGTGAGCAAGTGCACTTTTAAGGCGAGCATGTCCTTCAAGTCCATCAACATAGTGTGAGACGCTTTCTCCTTGCTCATAAGTTTCCACTAAAACAGCTGGATGGACAAGAGGATACACTGGCTTTGGAAAAGAAACATCCTTCCAACTCCGGAAATTGTAAATGAAGCGACTCAAATGAGCAGCCTCTCTTGCAAGGTCAACTTGAGACATCATAAAAACTGCGAACTGCTGGACACTCTCATCCAACCTCAACCACTTCAAAGTAGGAATAAAATTTGAAACTTTAGCTGCCAGGTTGATTATTGCAAAATCTCTTCTAATGGATTCACCAACGCCGGGATGTCTAACCTTTACAGCAACCACCATTGGTTTTACCTGTTGACCAGGGTATCGAAATCTCAAAGAAGCTCGATGCACTTGAGCAATACTTCCAGATGCCACTGGAAGCTCCTCAAAATGCTCAAATATATCAGAAAGTTTGCGACCAAAAGCCTTCTCAATAGTCTTTCTTGTGTATTTGAAGCTATGTTGAGGGGCCTTCATGTGAAGCTCTGTAAGCTGAGCGCATAAGTCTCTAGGAAAGAGGTCTGGCCTTGTAGCAGCCCACTGCCCCCATTTTATAAAAGCAGGACCTGCCCTCTCCAGTGTTCGGTGAACAACCTGAAGCCACAATCTCCGAAACTGGGCTCCACAACAATCCGCAAATGGTGCCATCACTATGCTGGGTGAGAACAAAATCATTAAATATAGAGCTCTCAAAAGTAACACAATGCCTTCGTAAACTGAGTACACTAGCGATGTGACAACAGCATGCCCATTCTGGGCACGCTTGTAGAAAGCGTTCGGTGATGGGTAAAATTCTGTATCGACAAAACTTCTCTCTGCCCATGCTAGCTGTCCCGTGGTGAAAGCAAAGATACTGGGAACAACAAGCGGCGAGCGGATCAAGCCAAGGCTGACTGCTTGAGCTATCCTATTTGTGCGGGGAAAACCACCACCACCACTAGAATGGCACTTCTGCAAGATCCTTTTCCAAGTGAGCTGGGCATGATGGCTCACTGCACTGCTTACTGAGAAGACAGAGAATTTCCTTGACAAATAACATGCATAGAAACATTGTCCAGGACTATATTGTTGGAAAGCATCATGCCCTCTGCTGGGAATTTTATAGGGCAAATGTGACCTGTATGGTCGCACCGCTAACCCAGCTGAAGCAATCGTCCCATATTTCGTAACTCCACTGTAACTGCTCCTCGGATTACATGAAATTGAGTCTACAACTCTCCTGATACGAGAAATCATCAAAAATCTGCATTCCAACAACAAAGAGCATTAAGGCCAATTTCAAAACTTGAGAGCGAGCTCGCTTCATCATTAAATCACACAGGCTGCAGTACGACCATAGCGCATTTAAAACTGGTCTCACCCCTGAAACCTCATCCTTAGCAACAAGTGCATCTCCCAGATTGTCGGAAACTACTAGCCAGAAAAAACTCCTCCGTCACATTATCTAGGGAAAGACTACCGACAAAGAAATCACCTCCCATTACTAACTATGTTACCAAAAGGCACAAGGCAAAGCACATATTTCTCCACAAAAGACGAGAGCCTGCAAAAGCAATCCCGTCTTCGAAAACGCATTGTTACTATTCCTACGGGGAAGAAGACCTACAATTACGAAGAAGAGAGCAAACAAAAGATACTCGAAACACGCACCACCTGCCCAATTCACAAGAAAAAACCAGCTGGCCGAGAAAAAAAAAAAAACAACTTTTTTTTTTCTCTTTTCGGAAACCCTCCAAAAGCAGCTCAAGAACGAGCCCCCCGGAAGAAAACCGCGCCGACCCAGAAAAAAAGAACCACGACCCATTTCCGAGCGCGCACAGATCGACGTGCCCAGAACAGAAACAACGACGGCGGCGTCAAGGAAGGGAATTGGGAATGACCTTGACATGGCGATCTCTGTGCGGGGAATGGCGTCAACGCGGGCAGACGGTGGCGGCGGTGGCGGCGGCAGTGGTGGAGAGGAGTCGCCGCCAGCATCTTCTCATCGACCGGGGCACGGGCGGGGAGACGGCCAGGAGAGCAAACTTCTCCTTCTTTCCGCTTCGATGCCTGAACGCGGACGGCGGTGTCACGGAAGGAGAGAGAGGGAAGAGGAGGGAGGAAGAGGGTGGACCCATGGACTTTCGTGCTTGGGCCTTAAGCCACGAAGCCTGCGGTCCTTCGCCGACTTTTTTTTTTTTTTTTTTTTTGCCGAATTCGCCGACTTGAAAGTCTCCACTTTTTTTTTATAATTATTTTGATTTCTTTGAATATATAAAAGAGAAAAAAAAATATTATTTTTGTTCTCGCACAAGAAAATTATATGTACAGTTTTTTCCATTAAAAGTCAACGGGAAGTTTCGGCCTTATTATTTAAGAGTTGGCATGTTGAACAAGTTAGTTAGTCTTTCGTGTAATTTGTTAGAAAATGAGGAGTAGTATACTTATTTTTTTGGTGAATCCGATACGGTATAATTTACGCTATTGGTTGAAACTTTCATCAGCATAGTGATCTCGATTGACTCGGGCAAAGAAATGAGATAAGTTAAAAAAGAAAAATCGGAATATTATTTATCAAAGTATTACGACACACATGCTGTATGTAATCAAATAAATTTATTTTACTCTGATAAATAAGGTGCGTTTTTAGAGAAAAGCCATATCTTGTTGGATTTACGTATGTGTATCCTTCATAAAAATATCAAAGTATTTTTCTAGTAGAGATTTAAGATCCAAGTATGGCGGTGGAGAAAAGAAATAAATAAGAGAGAGAAAGAGGGAAGCTCTTCCTTGGTCACTGAACTCCCACGCCCACCTTCTGCCCTTCATTTCACCGTCCATTTCAGCTAGCAATGTAGGGCCTCTCCTCAGCACAAGAAAGTTGGGTTTTTCTCTCTTTCCGGCCCTTGCGTCATTGCCGCTAACTTGTCTCCGTTCCGCCAAGCCGCCACCGCAACTCACAAGGACTCGAGGGAAATAGATGTCCTCCGTTCTATCCTATATTGATCGTTTGTCGTGTGACAAGAATAGTTTTGTAGAAACGTTGTTGAGGTTTTCGTTTAATCGAAGTTTCGACTACATTGTTCATTTAGTCAGAAGTTCGACTACATTACTTAGCTATGTTGTCAAGTTCGAAATAGTCGAACTTGTAATTAGGTCGTAGAGGCATGGATAGTCAATATTTGGCACATGCGAAGGCCGGAACAGCAGAAACCTTCAAGGAAATTTGTGACCGGCTGAGGGCGGGTTTGAATCTAGCCTGACCCAGAAGTTTGCTAATTTTGTACCGACTTATGTGGTGCAAATTTCATGGGGTGTTCTTCATGAGAGTTGTCCCTTATTGACTGTTCTACAACATAATTTAATTTCATATTTTTTGGGTTTCATATGATAAAAATATATTTGAAAAACTTCAGGATTCAAAATCTGTTTTTGGGTCGCTGGACCAACCTCTTTATACTTTTCATTTTCTACAGATTTCTCGGTCCAGAATTCTAAAATATGTTCTTCACAAAATTTGTAGAGAAAATTCCAAGCTACCACGTACTAAATTTTCATAATTTTCGGTCTCAATAGGTTAATGAAATATTTATTTTTCTACTCAATTTCATCCTGGAGATTTTGACTGCTTTGAGCCTGGATTGCAAAAATTATTTAGAACTGTATGAACTAAACTGGATTTTGAGTTCTTCACAAAATATATTCCTTTAGATCTCGTCCACCTTGTACTAAAGTTTCGTAATTTTTGGAGATCGATTACCTAGACAATAGCCATCAACTTTAGAGGCGTGCGAGATGCCTTATGAGGCTAGTTTAGGCCAGAGCTCGGCGAACCTCTAGCGAGCTTGGGCGAGGCCCGAGCCTCGCCCAACTCACTGGATCTGACGAGGCTCGAGCTCCACCCTAGGCTAGCGAGGCTCTACCTCGTCTGATCTGGTGAGGCTTGAGCTCAGCAGGCTCGAGCGAGCTCGGCTTTGCCAAATCAAGCTAGGCGGAGCCTCACCAGCCTAGGGTGAGGCTTGAGCTAGCTCACGGCCGGTCGTCGTGGCCAGCAACTGGCCACCAAGGAAGAAGATGAAATGGAAAAAAAAGAAAGGAAATAAAGAAAAGGAAATACAATTAAAAACTTGATTTAAAAAAAAAACAAAAAAAGAAAAAGAAAGCATAAATGTGTTGGTGAAAAGAAATGAGGTGGAAGAACTCATGGAAAATTTTTTCCACTTTTGAAAAGTTGAAAACATTTTCCTCATCTTTAAAGATTGTTTTTTCCAATGATGGAAAACATTTTCATTGATTATTTCATTTTTCGTAAAACGAACATTGAAAAATCCGAAAAATGTTTTCCTAGAAGTCATTTTTTGTGAAACGAACAGAACTTTGGAGTAACAAGGTTTAGCATGCATAAATTTGACACCTATGAGAACAAAACCTTCATGACACTTCTCATATTTCCTTAGAAATTGAATATCTACGCCAACAAAAACCAAGGGAAGCAAAGCCCTAACATCATACACATAAAAAACTGCAAATCTAGACTAGATAGAGATATAAATCTCCCTGAAAAGAAGAAAGAAAATGTCTAGATCTAGGCAAGATAGAAGAGAAAAGCTTCTCAAAATGGGAGGAAAGTAAGAAAAAGAAAATAGAAAACCAATGAGCCAAAGAAATTTGAAAAAATGGGAGGGTAGAGAGAGATGTAGCTCAAATGATCTCTTAATAGAGGTTGAGGAAGAAAGCCGTGTGAAAATGAGAGGGAGACGAGAGAACTGCAACGAGGAGAGAGTCCGAAGTTATATTTTACCCTCAAAGGTAGTCATTAATCTCCGTTAGTCTCGGTATGAGCTATTTACATATACAAAATGTCTTTTCTTAACAAGTAAATTCAAGTTAAAATCTGGTTAAATTTGCTGGCTAGAAAGCTACATGAAGATCAGTCGGTTCAGCCGACGGACTCGTTCGGATCGCGTAGGGAGTGGGCCATCGTAGCCCCTTCCAAGCCCATCTACAAAACCTTTCCAGGTGAAGATTTTGGGCCTTCCGGGCTTTTTCTAACCCGATTTGATTTTCGGACCCGCAGCTAGAAATTTCTCTCTCGTTAAGTCACTCCGAAGAAGAATATTAGCTGAACTTTCTTTTTCTTGCCAAGAATGTAGCGTAGCGCCTATTTTGATAACTTCAATAAGTGCTAAAAATTAAATTTATTTAGCATTTAATAAATTTAGCACGGCCTATAGCCCCCAAGTAGTTTTGACTTAAAAGGATTTAATCGAGTCAAAAAAGATCATTTAATTCGTTGAGTAAGGATCGGGTTACTTGATTCATTCGATAGTAAAAGCGCCTAGGTCAAAACTAAAATCTTGTACATTACATTGCTAAAAAGTGTAAAACCTACCAATATTATTTCACTGTTCAATATTTGGCAAGAAAATAATATTATTCAGTGCTCAATATTAAAGCTAATAACTTTACCAAAAAAAAAATATATATTAAAGCTAATATCAAACAACAATTTCATTTACATTTTCGGCACTTAAATCGGTCAACACTTAATTTTCCAGACTTCAATATTTGGTACTTAATTTGTAATTTTACCAATCCAGCCCATAGTGTCCTAAATCAGGACTCTTGAATCTCCCAATTAATTTACAAAATGGTTCTTTCGAGGTGCATGATACATAACTCTTCTCGTGTTTTAAGTGTCTTGTAATATGGGAAATCGTTGAACTTTGATAGTAATCTTTTCTATATGCTTTTGAGTTCTTAAAAATTACCACTAGGACCTGTTAATCGGATCTTCCTTCAAATTATGCATCCTTATGTGAAAAGATTTTTATGTACGTGCACCAATTATATTGAGTAATTTTTCACTTCGAGCACCACTGAAAAAGTTGAATGAGGCAAAAGAAATAATGGATTTGAAATTTTAAGGTCTTGAACTAAATCATAACTATCATTGACAAAGACAACGACTGCATTATTTGGGGAACAAAAGTGATACAATTTCAGAGCATAGTACTAGATATTGACCTTGCTATAAATTTGATCTATATTACATTTCTTGGCCCCGTTGCAGTGGACCTTATCATCAAGGTTGATCATCCATTTTTCCTATTGGCTCAATCCATTTTCCCGATAATACGGCTATTGATTGACTTACGGGCAGAACCAAAGAAATTGATTTCTCTTGATGTGACTCACACTTTGACAAAATTCTAAGCTGTTGTTTCTCATGTTCAAACAGATGCACATCGATCACATGTAACCGTTTAAACAATGATTGCATGTGTAGTAGGGGTAAGCATGTCGGATTGCCTGGATTAGGAATTGCTTGAACAAGATTAAACCGGCTGGTTAGATTTGATTCCCAAGGGCGTCGGTTCGATTCCTAATTCCATAAAAATGGAACTGGTAATTTTTACTTCGATTCCTGATTTTGGAGGAACAGGACTAGATTGGACCCACGGACTAGACTAATACTTTTTTTAAATATATTTTTTTAATTTCTTAAAAATAATAATAAACCATAAAATTATAATAACTCTAGTATTTTTTTAAAATTTTTTTGGCTAAGTGGCTAGTTCCATTGGACTGGATTGGACCGATCGGTGCGATCCGGTTCGGTCCGATCCGGTTCCTAGTCCTAGGACTGTTTGGTTCGGCCCCCAATCCTAAAAAATGGGAACCGAACCGGATCGGGAACCAATCGTACTTAATGTGGATGAATTTTTCCTCTTACAATAAAACAACTGTTAAAAATATGTCTCAAGTTTGAGTGAATAAAGAAAACCCAATCAAAGTAGAATTTCTAGTTTGAATGTTTTCCTAGTTAGAGCGTGTTTCCTATTTTGAATATAAATACACACACGATATAGGGTTCTACTATGTCATTAGACAGTAAAGCAGAGAAGAGGAATTTTAGGCTTTTTTTTTTTTTTTCTTTTTGAGCTTTCGGAATGAGTTCTCTACGAAAGATCATGAGATAACATACGTGGGTTTGCTTTGGGTGTTATTTAGGATCGAGAAACATCTGAATGGTTGTAAATTCTATGCTCTCTAGATTCATAGTGGATTTTTTGACAATTGATTTCTTTGGTAGAGTAGGTATCGATTCGGACTAAATCAGATAAATCTCTGGTATTCTTTGTCGTTTCTCGTTAATTTCTCTTGTAATTTTGTTTTATCACATCGGAGTTGAATTGCAAGATCTATTAGTTTCTGCATTATGTTTACAACAATAACTATAGGGGAAAATTTCACAAGTGCTTGGACAGTATAACCAAGGCTAAAATCAAGGCTAAAATCAAGGCTAAAATGCATTAGTACAAAATTACAATTCTCTTCGGACAGCTTGAGAATAGTCCCACTTTACCCCTGTCTTTTCTTAATTCTCTTACTTTCTCCTCTACAAATTGCAATTTCTCAATCTATCCCATAACTTAAATTCATTCGACAAGTTTGGATGGAAAATAGCTATTTGCCATCATAAGATTTAAAAAGTATTTCGCGTCGCTTGCACATAGGACATATACTAGCTATCTGTGTTCATTATTACCCTTTTTTCTTTTTCTTTTTTAACTTTTGCATATGATTTTGAGCACTTTGACAATTGTGATTGGACAAATAAAATAAATATTTGAACCGAACATATTCTTCTTATCAGAGGTGCCAAATTCAGATGGTCCATGAACAAAAATTTCAACCACAACATCAATCCTTTAGAATATTTGCTCCACATGGAAAGTGATCATTTAATTATATCATATAGAATAGGAACAATAATCATCTAGAAGCCATCTCACCAACACCTTTTTAGTAGTTCCCAACACTTTTCATACCTCAAAAGCCAAGAGCACATGCTAGCCCCTATATACCCAACACAAAATCAGAAAATGGCCATCTTTTTTTTTTTTTTTTTTTTTTTTGGGGGGGCTGGAGGAACCGGTACTTCGGCCGACAGCCGTTCCCGTAAACCCCCAGGCGACGCTAGCGAGGAAACCACCACCTCGACGTCGCGCTTAAGTCACCAGGAAACAAAGACTGCCCCCTGCTTCGCAGGGGTTTCGAACTTGGTCCTCCTTCGTGGAGGTCCAAGGCCTATCCAGCCATGCCACCGCGGTCGGTGGTAGAAAATGGCCATCTTTTTTAATGACTCAAAACTCAAAATCTTTTCTTAGTCTATCCCAGAACTTAAATCCACTTGACAAGTTTGGATGGAAAATAAGTATATGCCATCATAAGAGATGAAGGTATTTCATGTAGGGTGCACAAATGAAATGTATTAGCTTTCATGCATGTAGCGATTACCTTCTTTTCTTTTTATTTTTTTATTTTAAATATAATTTTGAGCACTTCAACAATTGTGATTGGACAAATGAAATAAATTTACAAACCAGACATATTCTTCTTTTGGGCTGCTAAATTCCAATGGTCCCATAAGGAAGAATTTGTAACTACAACATAGGCTATTGAAATCCTTGAGAATATTTGCTCCACATGGAAAGTGATTATATGATAATATCATGTAGAATTGGAACTATAATCAATTCGATCATCTAGAAGCCATCTCACCAACACCTTTTTCAGTAGTTCCCAGCACTTTTCCATACCCCAAAAGCCATGAACACATGTTTGCCCCTATATCTGCAGCACAAAAATCAGAAAGTGGCCACCTATGAAGCTATATATTCCACGTTTGTAGCCAGTTAAGTCGTCACCCCCATCGAGGACGGCTCTCTTTGCTCATTTCGCTCGTGCATGATTTTCTTCAGAAAACGTCGAGATTAATGTCAATCTCAAGCCCGACACGACAAGCTGAGGAATAAACGGGAGGAAAAAGAAAGGTGCCAACGAGTCCCTTTTCCTTTTTTTCCCTTGGGCGGTCGAGACGGAAAGCGAGGCTTTGTCGCTTTCCGGCGGCGTCGGCCGGTGGTCAAAGGCCAGGCCTTAGTGCTTTCTTCACCCCATTGTCGACGTCTTCGCGTGGCATATTTTCCTCGTGCTCATAATGGCATGACGCCACGTAGGATGAGGATTTCTTTCTAATTGTTCTAAGGTTTTTGTTCATGTTGCGTATCTGCTTTGAAAATATTCTTTTCAATAATAACTTTGTTTTTGTCGATATAGGATTTGCTGTAATTGTCATTCATGCTAAATCACATTATTATTACAGTGTCAAATAACACGCGAAATCTTATATTATAATTCGACCTTTCCCATCATTTATAATGAGAAACTTCAAATTAGTATTTTGAAATTATATCGCATGTCGAACTCCTTATCTGGGTTGAACTGGCTTTGCATCAATAGAAAAACAGTAGAATTGGCACAAAAATATAATGCACGACAAGTTCCATCTGCACCTAATTTCAATTATTTTAACGGTTGGATCAAGTACACTTTTTAAAAAAGCTGGTAGTCATAATCCATTTCATGTGGCTTAGATGAACACGCTCGACGTGATGGCAACGTGATGTATCAATCACGCGCAAGAAGATTTGACCTTAGAGAGCCTACAGGAAGTCAAGAACTTCGTCGGCCAAAGAAAAATGGGCAGCGCTGAAGTTACTCCTTTGGCAATCTTTGAGGAAATTTGCGGTACTTTGGTTTACTTGTACATGGAGAGAGTTGACTAAATGGAACAATCTCATCCTCTACCGAAATGCCATAATTTAGTGAAATGATTGCTGATCTTCTGATCTCGGTGGGTTGGTTCTTAAATAGTCGCTAACTCAAAGATCGTGTAAAAGGGTTCTCAGATGTCTATATGAGATGGAATTTAGCAGTGTTATTTTCAGAATTTATGTTTAGAAAAGGTGAAAAAAAGGATATACTAAGAGTGTCGTGATTGAGTATCTAAACAAGTAGATGAAAATTCAAAGCATCTATATGAGGCTTTGAGAATGCAACGACAAGTGCTTTTTGGAACATCGATCATCTTATTGTTTCGGGTAATTCGAGAATCCATGGGATTTAGGCTAATCAACATTTTACGGTGTGCATACTTGCTCTTCATTTCATTGGCCATACGTTAGCATCAGCTGCTCATCATGAGATGAGCCGTCTATATGAGGCTTTGAGAATCTAAAGTTGAACCCGCATAGGTCAAATTCTAAGTTGGGATTGCAAAAGTTGATCGTGGTCGAAGGCTTTTCTCTCTCTCCATTTGAGACTTTGGTGCTGGTGGGTGCTCTCAATCTTGAGATTTTATCATCACGATGACCCTTGTCACCGGGGAGAGTTTCACTTCCCCACGACTTTCAACATTTTTTGCGCGCTAGTACGGGGTTCACATACTTCAGATCTTCATTGCCTTACCAACCTTTTTTGTGAGGAGAATCCCCATTTGACATTCCAACCACAAGTGTAGCCATCTAATTTTTCAACTTTGTTCATTTAAATATTATAATCGAGTTGTTTGATTTTATGGGTGTCAAGTGAAACCACACATCTCATGATTTATTTATCATTCTTGATTTGACCATCATATAAGCACTATAATTGAAGTATAAGTAGTTAAGCTCATAATGGGAATATTCCATTCGCACATTTATAATCTTGGATTGTGTAATATAACTTTATATTTATTGAAGAAGAGCTCTGAAATTGCAACTGTTGGGATGGGACTTCCGGGTGATGCATTAAATTCCACCGGTTAATAGTCAAACATATTCGGACAACTTTTTTAGTCAAATTGGCTCATCTCCAACCTGGACGAGAAACCCTAATTTCTCCCTGGCCAAACCGGTCGCCCAAAAAGCGCCAGAAGTGGGACCACCACGAACCCACGGATCGGGTCCACGTGCACCGACCGGTGACGTGATCGACAGGAAGGTGGGGGTCTTGGCCTTGACAACGACGCCATTAATGGCGAACCCTCAAAGAAGAGATGAAGCAGCGCGAGAACCCTGCCATAGATTTTCGATAAAGCAAGCGAAAACGCCTTTCCCCGCGGTGGTCCCCCGCCGCGCAGAGGCCTCGACCGCTCGACAGCTGGCGCTCCGACACGTGGGTGTTCCTGCCCTAACGTCAAAGGCTCCCCAACGCGTTAGCAGCACGACTGTTTAGCATGATCTCCATGCTAAGTTCTCGTCGGCACGAGGGGACAGATCCCCCGTACGCGTGGCCGGGACAGGTGTCGTCCTCCGTCCGGTCTGGCTTAGGTTGCCGGAGGTTCTTGACTGTCCGCCTGAATACAAGAAACGAGCTATGATTTCTTGTGATTTGTCTTTGTCTTGATCCGGTTGCTCATTGTTTCTTTCGGTTGGCCTAAATACAGACAAGGGCGATGTCATATTTTCAAAAAGTCCACTAACTCTAGTTTTCTAAATGGTGTGTGTCCAGTGAATGGCGGCACAACGAATGTGATTTGTAAATCAGCAAATACCAAAAAAAAAAAAAATTGGTCTGCTCCTACCCGCCATCAGTGCATCGTCTTCGCAGACCACCCTCCCCACCTCCCCCTCGGTGTTACCCTCGCTTAATCTCACAATCGAATTCCCCTGCCCATGTGCTTGGGTCCTTAACATCCTCGAGGATTGGCCGCCACAGACGGTCACTTTGTCAATCATTTCTTAGTATGCGCCATGTCGCTTCATGTTCTAGAAATAAGCTCGAGGGAAGGAGGATTGATGAGATTGAAGAGGTTCGATCTTTCTTGAGTCTATTAACCTTCTTGACGAGGGAATAAATCCACAGAAGCTGCCGCCTTATTCAGTAAACCAGACTTGGATTAGTGATTTGAAAGCTTAATTTGAGTGTAACTGTCAATTATGGCTTTGAAGCAATTAGAATGTCAGTTTTGACTCTCCCATGCATCAAAAATAAAAATAAATTGCTAAAGTCAATCGTGGAAAGTTTGGACATGAACTTAAATTTAATTTTTTTATGATCTTAAGATTGACAATTTCTTTGGAAAGATAAATTTTAGGACGTTCAAGTCCAAGTTCACCTAACACTAAAAGTGAAGGTCATAATATGATGAAAATAAACCAAATACTCAATAAACAATTACAAAAGCTATTAAGCACTCTTTCGATTTTCAGATACAGGAATGTTACTTAGATTAATTTTAAAAACCTGAAAACATGCAGGTCGATCGTATGGACAGAGCGAGTACAGAGCATGAATTTGAGAATTAGTGTGTGAAACCCTCATTTGTCTGTTAACTGATATTATATTAAACATGAGAAGCAGCCGATTATACTGATAAATTATGCTACAGAGTATAGACTCATGAGTACGGACGTCATAATTAAAAAATAATTTTGATACTTCGTTCTGCAGGTACGTGCCACAGTTGCTATATAAACCTCCACGTGAACTTTAGAGTTGATATCTGCTGGTGCTGATGTACATATCTTGGTGAAGATCTTGCACAGCATCCAGGCGACAGAAAATTCAGTACGACTTTGGTTGAAATATACGAAGCTATGGAGCTTTTGCAGCTTTTATTGACTTGAGCTCGCATAGAAGATTAAAAAATGTCGACTTGCCATCTGTTTTCTAACTTGTTGACCAGTTCTGCACGTCGGGTGGGTTGAAGGTTTCCTTGTGACGAGTAGATGAGTGACTTGAAGATAAAGCACAAAGACATAAGAAAAACCCAGGGCAATAATCAAAGACTTTCCATTGAAAAAAACAGAGATGATCTTGCTTCCTGGTATTGATGTTATTGAAGTTGCAAGAAGTTTGATACAAGAAAGCTCTATAACTATTAACAATGACTCCAAGACCCGAAATATTGGTAGCTTCCCATTAACTGGGACTCACTACAATCTAGAATATCTGGTACTTCATATGTTAACATCACGTTGCTGCTATAACTTTCGTCCTCAGTGCCGCAACCATTGATGCCCGTTGAGTTCGAATTCATTGGCGCTGGGCTCGACAAAGGCGTCGACATAGCCGAGGAATTCGACATGACTGGATCCAGAACATAGAGGTTCTCATAATTATGTGGGATCAGAGCATAATCATCTGTAAAGTTCGACGACAGCCCATTATCCTTCCAATCAATGACTTGAGAACTTTGGGAGCTGGAGACAGCGAAATTCGACGGAAATTGTTGCTCTAGATTGGACTGAAGAAATCTCGAAGCTTCATCGGAAAATGGAACGCATTGAGTACTCGCCGGTGCACAAGCTGGGACTTCTTGAATTGGAGTTTGCATTTGGTAGTTTTCAGGGAGTGCTTGGCATTGGCTTTGGCTTTGGCTAATTTCCTGCGGGGCTTGTGGAAGATAACTGTGACGTTGATGTTGAGACGATAGGAGTGAGGTCGCAAGCGTTAGTAATTCCGGGTTAACTTGGGGCTGGACTCCAGCCAATCTCGAGAAGTTCATCTGGGACGAGTTGTAGAGAGAAGAGCTCAGGATGGAGGAGAGGTCGAGGAGATCGAGGCGAGGGCTGTGAGTCACGGGATCAATCCCCATGCGGAGGAGCCTCTTCCGTATGTGGGTGTTCCAGAAGTTCTTGATCTCGTTGTCCGTCCTTCCGGGCAAGCGGGACGCGATGGCGGACCACCTACCGACCACACGAAAAAAGATCATGAGCGGAAAGCACTCTCTAGCTAGCTACACGCACCGCGTCAAGCGAAACGATTCACGTTTCATGCAAAGAAAGCGAAAAGGGGACCACTCACTTGTTGCCCAGAATGCTATGGAGCTGAATGATGGTCTCCTCCTCTTCGAACGAGAACCGGCCCCTCTTGATGTCGGGCCTCAGATAGTTCGTCCACCGCAACCGGCAGCTCTTCCCGCACCTCTGCAACCCTAACACAACCAACACCGAAAAAACTCCGAAATCTCAGAACCCTAAAAGCAAACAAAACCAGTCGAAAACCACCTTAAACCTCAACAGAACGTTAAGGACGTCACGGTCATAAACACGTACCGGCATTCTTAGGCAGGGTCCTCCAGTTGCCGCAGCCATGCCTCTGGATGTAGTCGACCAGCTTCTGGTCCTCCTCCGGCGTCCACGGGCCTTTCTTGAGCCCGTTCTTGTCGCAACACGGCGTCCTTCCCATCTTTTCCACGTACTAAGTTTCTCCTATGCAGGCGTCGACGGTTCACAGAGAGATATAGAGAGAGAGAGAGAGAGAGAGAGAGAGGATGCGAAGACGAAGAGGTCCGGATGGAGATGGGGTGGTATATATAGTGGGGAAGGGGAAGCGCTGATCGAAGGAGGGGGCAAGTCAAAAGGATTCGGCGCCGGCCTCTTCGCGAGAGGGAGGCGACGTGTCCTCACCTTTTTTCTCCCCTTGAAGAGACGGACGCCAGCGTTATTAACTTCTCTTTCTCTTTCTCTCTCTTCTCCTAATGGGCCATCAATTTCCGGCGAAGGGAGGTGGCGCAATGACCTGTCCCGGCTTTTGGGATTCACATTAGCTGTCGGGGGGAGCGTGATAGGGCCACGTTTACCCCGTCCTACCTTCATGGAAAAATAAAAGGGGTTCTTAAAAAATTGGAGTAAAATATAGTGAAATGATATAATACATGAGATTTGGATTGTCGTGATGTGAGTATAATTATCGATGTTTATATTTAAAAATCTCAATTGCACTGGAATCATATTGACCGAATAGGATGAACCTCGAATGAGATGAGATGTGGACTCACATGATGTGAATACAAATTGTATTTATGCCGGAGAGCATCACATGTCGATCAATTTTATATTGCATGCATGAATTTTGATCTATCCCTACCGCCCTTTGTTCCTGCTTGTTTGCTAGTTGTTTTCCTTTTTTCAGCACCCTTCTACTAGTTTTGATTTGTTGTATTCATGAGTGTAAGTTTTCGGTGTCGAGTCCTTATTGTATAGCTGTATAGCTTTTGTTAAAGTCAATACATCTCTTATCTTTACCAAAAAAAAAAAAAAATACACGCATGAAAAGGAATTCAGCGTGGAGTTAAACACGACTGATTTGAGGTTAAATTGATTCGAGATTTCAATGCAGGTAGATTTAGTTTCTTTAGTATTAATCGATTTTCTATTTTGTATAGAAATTATTCTAAGCAAGGACTCATACTTAACAATTTGAACAAGATGACGCATTGGCAAGAGCAAAACGATGAAATGATGCTAATCACCATCCTAATTATCACGGACGCATTAATTCAATACAAATCACGTCACCAAAGTAGATAATCTCAAGCATATGATATACTAACCAACTCGGTACGGGCTGATTTGGAACGTCACAAGGGCAATTCTGGGTTTTCTCCGGCTGTACGGATAGTTGCAAAAAAGGAAAAATGTTGGGTCTCTAAAGAAAATTTGATTGATGCCATTGCCGTGAGCGTTAAATTCAAGGTGGCAATAATTGATCGATTTCGGTGCTCGCCCCAGAAGAGGAACGTTTAGTTTAGGGTATCTTGACTAAAAAGGTCGATTCAAGAAACATTTTGGAGTAATGAAAGATGAGGTATGATGTGACTAGTTAGACCAACTTAATGAATTTTGATTGGCAATACTACATTAAAATTTCATACAAAAGTTCAAAATTAAATTAGTGATTTAAAAAATTTAGAATTGAATTAACATTCATATAATAAGTTCTTAATTAATTCGACAATTTCCCTCCAAAAGAATGAGGTCTAGTGGAGCCAATCTAGATACTTAGTCAAGTCGAATGAGATGGCTGGACAAGACAATTTCGACGACTATAATGATTGCTCCAGACACGGAGGTAACTTGAGAATCGGTTCTTTGGCTAGGGGTGGAGGAAACTGTCACGCTCATCAAGATAGATACTAACTCCGGACTCAACCCCAATCATTTCATAGTGATAGATACTACCATCGAATTCTCACATGCGAATGCGTGTAAGAGAGAGATGATGATGATGTTAGTGCAAATGCTTGTAGCAGGATTAGTGCTTCAGTAATTGTCTTCTTCTGGAATGAAATCACTTCCTTATCTCCAAGCGAACTGTGGGCGGGAAGCAGTAAGTCATTGGATTGAAAAACTACGAACCTAGCTGGTACTTTTTCCAAAACCCTTAGCCGCAAGTCCCTCTCGACCACACGTTGATGATGATCAGCTGTCAGAAAAGAGGTGAAGAACTCAATGTCATTGACTCCCGCCCCCTGAATGATTGAACGAATGATTTCGTTGGTTTTCACGCCACCCCTGGCGTGGACTATCTGCAGTAACCCTATGCAGCTTCATCCTAGAAGACAAATTCTAGGGAAAATTATTCACATCAATTACCCATCATCCCCTTGTCAATCACCATCTGTTCCAGCTGGTCAGTGGAAACTCCGATGATCTAGTTCTACTTGACAGAGCTCAAACAGAAAGGTAGATCATATCATTAGCTCTTGAGAAGAGTTGATTTGGTTCTGTACCAAAATGTAAGCTGAGATAGCTGAAAAGTGAGTTTATTTCAAGGAAAATCTATAATTCAAAAACATTTTCTAAAATATGTTGCTTTTGTTACTTATAAAAATGAATAAATAAAAATTATTTTTATCGTCCATAAAACTATTTAAGTATAAATTACTATCAATTGAGAATATATTTTTGATTGACTACTTTTTTAAAAGATACATGCATTATTTTTTGAAAAATATTTTCTAAATCATTTTTTTTTTTTGCAAAACAAATGGACCTGTGATTATCTATTGAATTATTATATCCCTTCAACACTCTCTTTACAAGCAGGTCAAAAAGAATATCGTTAACTTATTTTTAAACGTGAGGAGGCAATGTTTGTAAGCGTGATTTCATGCACCTCTACTGTATGGCAATTACAAGGTGCGATCTAAATTGATTCATCTGAAAACTTGAGTCGATAGATGAAGGCATGGGTAACGATTGAAGCTCGTCAATTTTAATGAACAAAGTAGTGCACAAATCGACAAGATGATCCTAAATTAAAATATAAACCCTAATCTAAGCTCGTAACGACCCTTGTTATATTTTGGACTACAGAAGTGAAGTTTAAAAAACCCGATAACCAATCATGGTGTCATCCAAAAGAAAAAGTATGATAATTAATCACGGGCAAGTGCTAGATATTTCTACAATTCCCACGTAGTCCTGGTAAGATGAGAAATCAAGGGCCGTGCAACATGGCTCGATCAGAAACTTCACGTGAAGCATTCTCTCTCCATAGGCTTAGAGACCCCCCATACGTGTCTAGTCTACCTTTGTGGGCCAAGCTTTGTGGTCAAACATTAATTTAATGAAATTTACCTTAGAATTTTATTCCCTAAGGCTGTTTAAGGAAATGACAAAGCAGATTATCTTCGAACGAAACCAAGAAAATCTTTCAGATTTCTTTAAGGGCATCGTCTTATCTCATTTCCCCTTAAATTATTCTTTGTGGCGATCTTGTCTGATATCATTTTCTACTGAAAAAAAAGAAAGTGTAGCATGAACGCACTTGGTAGCTATGCAAGATGACTATAAAGATAATCTAAAGTACTATGTCTCCATGCACGAGGTCATGGAGACAGCCCCAGCTCGTCCGACCAATATCAAGTGCCCACCGCATTCAGAAAGCTGCTAATCAGATTGATTTCATGTAAATTAAACAGGGATTACCCACTAAGGAATATTAAAATAAATTAATTCAATAAAAAGCTTTATCAATACTCAATAGGGGTAACGACTTGGCAGAAATCTAGGGCTTGCTTGCGGATTGAGCTGCCCGAAGAAGCTGCCTGCGTGTACGAGTTGACCAGCCGATATGCAGTCGTCATGGGTTAAATAATTGCTTTGGATTGTGACTATTGCATCTCGATTTCGCCAACAAAACTTAAGATATTCTCTAATCATCTTTCTAATGCATCTAGAAAGATTTTTTTAAACAGGTTTCACATGATTTTGGGCTGTTCTAGAATACGAGATGAAATGCAACACGTGTGGACTCTCAACCGTTACTCTTCAGAGAAGTCTCTTTGTAAATTTTTACTCCTCTCCATATGAATGAACTGATTACATCTGTGAAAATTAAAAGAAAGGTTTATCACCAAAGTTGATTAGTAATCTAGGCGTCCGATTTTCGACCAGTTCAATTTGGTTGATGGGATGGAAGTGATGGTGGTGGTCAATAGGTTGAAGGTGGGGGCTGAGAGGACCGAAGTGGCGATTGATAGGATGGTGGAGGGTATCACGGCGGAGGCTGCCGGTGTAGTGGAGAGCATGGCGGTGGCGGGGGTGGATGTCTTGGAGAAGGCAGACGCTACCGGGGAGGTGGTGGTGGATGCCGGTGAGATGGCGGAGGGTGGTGGAGGCTGCCCATGAGATGGTGGTGGAAGGCTAGTGTCTAGTGGAGGGTGGCGCGTCAAAGATTTACTAGGAATCTAATTTTTGCTAAGTCTCGAGATAAAAAGGGATAATTAAAAGAATTTGCTTTTAGCGGTTATCGATGTATATGAACCAACCAAGTGATGGAGAATAAGTGCGTCTGATTTTGGCTAGCAAGAAAAATAAAAAGGAAAAATTGTCTTTTCTAGGTAAATAAAACAACTTTGGAAAGTACAAATTTCTATTATCTAAGATGCGAGAGCAGAAAAGTCAAACAAGGAAAGGGCTCTTTGCGTCACAAGCCCAAGAAAGTTGAGAGGCTTTTGGGCTTTATCAATGGCATTTACTTTTGTTGCTATAAAAGGGGTAATCAAACGTTCTAGGCCTACCTACTCTTGATGAACGAATTGCCTAATATTGTTTATGATGGACAACTAGCAGTGATTGGTTCTCAAGCCGTCCAGTTTTCAAAATCAAGAATCGAGAATCGGACCGGTGGGACCAGTTCCTCATTCACTGAAACCAGAAGCCTGAATCGGTGGCTTCCCCCACCATCGCCACCAGTAGAGCACCTTTCATGCTTCCAAGTGAGACACTCCTTTGAGCGTTGCTTGTGGTCGTCCTACTCGTTGCCCGTCCCAAAATGGCCTTGTTTATGGCTCGCGAGGTGGTTCGTCCACAAATATAGCGAGCCTGGACGATGGAGGAGTGGCTTAGCTTGGATGAGTCACTGGTCCAGCTCTAGGTTTGTGCCTCTAGATTTGGCTTGCGAACTTCTAGATGGCGGTTCATCCATGGCCACAACCGACAACGAAGAGGGCTTGAATTTGGAGCTAGTGACGACGGCTCCTCCATGGCTGCAAGCGACGAGGGAGAGAATGGAACGGGTGGTTCGGCTTGGACGAGCAACGCCAGCGATGACCATGGACGAACAGATTTTTCTTGGGAACAAAGCGAAGAAGCTAACTCTCTATGGGAGTAACAATAGTTCTTTTCCCCAAATTAATAAGAAATAAAAAAATTGAATAAAATTAAAAATAATCACTTTGGTCTAGGTGGGGATTCCACCTCTGGAATCGGGAGCCAGACTAGACTGCTGACTTCGGAAATGGCCCAAAATCAGTTAGTTTGGTCCAGTTCAAACAATTGCTTTTGCTCACCCTTATGGGTGACTATGCTAAGGTGCCCGAGAAAATCATTGCTTTTGCATGTGTGCTATTGCAATATTTAAATAAAACAAATCCAATGACATTATTCAAGACAAGATTTGATATAATATCAATATATATATAAGGCATCCTCCAGGCACTGGTGGAATAATATCAACCACTTGACGTTCATCTGATGCATCTGATATGGTTATTTCATACCCATGTGGTAATCAATTGCCAGATTTAGAGGGTGAATTATTGGTCCAAATCAAAATGAAAGCTGTTTAGCAATTCATAAGTAAAGAAGAATACTCATGGCACAAAGGATTTATTCATTAAGAATACTCATGGCACAAACTCCTTTACTTTGCAGGCCAAAAAGCCTCCTTTTTTTGAGAAAAAAATTTCCTTATCTGTGTTGTTGGATTTTTTTTTTTTTTTGATACTGAGGAATTGCCGAAGATCACCTTTCACTTACACTAATCGAGATACACACACGACCCTTTAGTGCTATGAGGAACTGCCGGAGATCACCTTTCGCTTACACTAATTGGGATACACACACGACCCTTTAGTGCTTAGTAGCATCGTAGCACGGTACCCTACACCATGGCTCCCCACTTAAAATGTGTTTGACAACGCAAAGATTCGAACTCATTCCCTCAGCGATGAGGTAGTAGAGCCCAACCAACTGTGCTACCCACCGGTGGGTTCTATTGTTGGATTTTGACTCTAGAAGAAAACAAAAATCGAACTACAATGTGATGTAGGTAGGAAAATGAATATAATCCGTTTCATGCTCACAATATCTAGTACAACCACTAAGAACACTCAAATACAATACAAGTTTATTGAGAAATCGGAGCCTAAATTGAACACGATACAACACAATACGGTCAACTTGAAATTGGCACAATTGATAATATTTTATATTATAATATTTTGATCACGACATGAAATTATACAAATAGTCCATCCTAATCTACTAACAGGAGATGATTTACCACCCTATTTCGTCCTTACAGTAATCGAGATTTGATATTTTTCCTTTAGGCTTTTTTTATCGTGTATAATCATATCCAAGGAATCTCACTTGGTGGGATTTGATGTAAGAGTTTTCAACCCTAATTTTCCAAGGATACCGGTCAAGCAAGTTAAATGGTTTTCTTGGGAAAATTTAGTGGTGCAAAAGCCACCGTTTCTTTGTTAGGTTTAACTTCACGGCTAGATGAACATTTCCCTTCTCGGACCTCCCAGTTCCAGCCTTCTGCATTTTGCATGTCAATTCCTTGTTCATTGTATCAATAGTTTCCAAGATGACTCGTCCTTATCCTCGAGAAATATCTACAAGCCGCCGCCACCACGAAATATCCAGTGGCACTGGCCCACAGGATATCACCATACCACTGTCCCGCCCTCCTTTCATCGATCCGGAGGTGACCGCCAGTAGTTTCTAGACTCGCTTCCGCATCCATTTCCTCTCTCTCTCTCTCTCTCTCTCTCTCTCTGTGTGTTTATATATCTAAGCACCTCGTTGCGTCGACAAATGATGTCCTCAAAGTTCTGTGCAACATCTCTCAAAGCATAGTCAGTTTCCATCGTTGGTTTGCTGCGGTTTTTCGATGAGCCTGAGGTTCATGGGGAGGGCAGTGTACCAGGCGGCGAGCCGGCTGACGCAGGGGGTCAGAGACCAGTCCTCGGCGGGGATGAAGTCGCTGAGGGACTCGAAGCAGGCGAGGCGATTCTCCGGTGCTGTGGACTCACCAGCAAAGCGCGACGACGGCGAAGTGTACAAGCGAGCCGAGGAGTCGCTGTGGACGGTCATGTTCTTGAGCTGTAATTGGGGTCCGTATTGATTGAATCCATATGCGCGTATGTATACTGTAAATATATGTCTATGTCTATATGTGTACGCATGGTGAAATCTCGTGAGGATTGGTTCTAATAGTTTTGTGGGTTTCCTTTTCTTCTGGGGTTATCTCGTTCTAAACATAAAGACAGTAAAGACATTCTGAACTGTTCAATTCAGACAGATCGATTTGTGAGCTTTTTTTGTTGTTTTTCTTTACATGGCTCTACTCAAGGAGCGTTATCTAATACTGAGCTAGGTGCGAAATAGCTAATCTTGCTGCCGCAATCGAGCCCGAGCCTGTCAAACATCCAGGTCCAGGTGAGGAATCTGACAACTAATCAACTGTGTTGGTGTCGGGACGTGTAAGGATACGAGTGAAGACATGGTTGAATGATTAGTTCAACTGATTGAGTGAAGTCCATTCATGCAGAAATTAAGTACTCTTTGCAGCATATCTGATGTTGATAATAGCATGTTCGTGTTCATAAGGTCACTCAACTTCTAGGGAAATATCCTGATATAACTCGAAAGAGTTTGCAGGGTACCAATATTTTAATAAGCACAGTTGGCCCAGTTGATGGCTTTGAATGCTAGGCATAGCTCCAGACCTTTTGGGTGTTCACTCTTCTCCTCGGCCAGTGATGTAGGCTGGGAATACTCAGTTCATCTCAACCTTTTGTAGATGGTGTAACAATGTCATGTGTAGCATAGAGAGCATTGCAGATCTTTAAATCCGGCACGAGCGGTTTATATGACGTAAATCGAACCTGTGGGCTCGTGAAAGACAATCGACTCTTTTCTCACAAAACCCAATTACCTTGAAATCGATATAGCCTCTTCCTGATCACTACTCATATATGGTCTTGCCCTCCATGGATCATTGTGAAACGGGCTGAGGTTTTACTTGCCGAAAGACTCGAAGTTTAGGCCCGATTTGCTTGGGCTCGCCTCTACTTGATAATTTTATGCATATAATTTTATAAGGAACTAAGCATCGGAAGGTTTGATAGATGATCAATCTTTTATATGTGGAAATTATACGAAAAGTTTTCATAGTCATAAATTTTTGGTCAAATTCATAGTCATAATTGATATGGAAGATTTGTCAAAAAATTAGAAAGAGGAGGCTCTACATTCGATCAGCATCGTTTTGCACGCTACCTAGAAGAGAACCATTTTGCAACATCAATCGACTAATCTAGCGAGACATACTTCGTGATTGTACCCTTTCATATGAAGCATAGCTATAAGTACAATTACTTATGTAGTTCCTTTCTAAGGTTGGAAGACGTATCATGAACAATCTTTTAATAAACACGTAAAGAGATGAGGAAATATATATTCAACGAATTCATATTTGGTATTTTGCAATATTTTATAATTGCAACACACTTCGATCCCCCTTCAATGAAATGAGTCTATGTACATTAAGCATAGTCCTTTTCTTCAATCTTTTGAACAAACGTTCTCTAATATGTGAGACATCTTTACAAAGTTTGTGACGCTATTAATTTAAATCGATATCCATATTTCAAATGTAGCTAGTTTATAACATTCTTTTCATGGAAAAGTTAATTGCCTTCTAAGCTTGTCGGTACATATATAACTTGAAGGATGTTGAATTAACGTAAGAAGTAATGCAATCTTTATTCCAATAAAAGTTATTGTGGAATACATCCTGTTAATTTCACGTTAAGAATTCACAAGGCACGCATATCAAATAAAAGTCTAATTAAGTAGAAGTGAGTGTGGTTTTAGGATAGAACCAAGAATAGAAGGACCGGATTGGAGAAAATAGGTGTGGTTCCAGGTTCCAGGATATGTGGGGGTACATTTCAAATTCCAAAAATTAAGGAATTGATTGTGACGGATAAGTTCTAGGTTTCTGAAACCAATAACTTGGAAAAAGTCTTTGTGTTTTTTTTTTTTTTTGGTTCTATGTTTGTGTGTGATCTCGCGGTATTCTGTTGCATCCAATGATGAGTGTGTAATTTAAAACCATTAGTCTGAGTTTTCATTTCCATCGATATCCATGATTGAGAATTTTGTTTAGTTAATGGTTCATATTTTTCATTTATCTAAATGAGTTATAGTCAATATATTGTAATAGCAAATGATGGTCATTAAAGGTGATAGCTCACTACAATTGTTTTATTAAGAATATTGATAGAGCCTGGATAGACTTTGGAATTGATCTTGAAACCTGTGATAGAGAAGGTTTTAGGTTTAAGAGCATGCATGATAAGTTTCAAGTTCTAAAAATTCAAGAACCTATTATGACGGGTAAATTCTAATTGGAACTGGGGCTAAGGGCCAATTTGATTCAACTTTAGAGAAATGGCTTTGCATTTTCCCAAGTATCTTTAGAAGGATAGGCATTTGGTGAATGTTGAAGTGTTTGGGTACTCTTATTTTGGTGTATTTTGCAAAGTAGCTCTGAGGTAAAAAGAAAAAGGAAAAAGGAGGAGGAGATGTTGAAGCAGAGGGGAGCAATTGGGAGGCAGCCGGAGTTGGTGGGGGAGGCGGCTGGTGGTAGTGGTGGTGGGGTGGCAGCAGGTTGCGCGACCTAAGCGACGCCACTTGAGGCTACGACCCACACGACGGTGGTGCATGGTGACGACGGTGCGTGGGCGACCAAATCTGGCCGGCTGAGCATTGCTCAACCCATCGCGTGGGTCGCACGACCCAGGTGACGCCGCCTGAGATCGTGACCCACATGGCGATGGTGCATGGCAACGGTGATGCGTGGCAATGGCGGTGCGCGGGCAACCAGATCTGGCCGGCTGAGCTCCATTGGCTAAGCTTCACTCTTGAAGAAACAAGTCCAACGAGGATGACGATGAATTGTTTTTTAGGGTAAAATAGGAAAACACAATTATTAGTGAGGGCAATATTGGAAGAAAAAAAATTCATTAAACCCCTCTTTAGCATTTCACAGAATTCCAAATGCTAGCATTTAGCCAATGATACCTCCAAATGCTGAACCAAACGCCTAAAATTTTCCCAATGGGCTTTCGGGGCTGAAAGTCTATTGGGAATGCTAAACCAAATGGAGCCTAACTCTAGGACCTCTTACCCCTACAATTAAGTGTGGATATATGAATATACACAAAAACGATTAATGTGAATCATAATATGCATCATATGATAAGTTCTAAATTAATTTGACAATTTTCCCCCTGAAAGGATGAAGTTTTGTGGAGCCAATCCAGTTACCCAGTTGAGTCGAATGAGATGGATGGACGGGACAATTTCGGCGACTATCATGATTGCTCCAAATGTGGAGGTAACTTGAGAATTGGTTCTTTGGTCAGGAGTGGAGGAAACTATCATGCTCATTAAAATAGATACTAACTTCGCACTCGACTCTAATCTTTTCATAGTCATAGATACTGCCTTCGAATTCTCACACGCAAGTGTGTGCAAGAGAGAGATGATGATGATGTTAGTGCAAATGCTTGTAACAAGAGTAGTGCTTCAGTAATTGTCTTCTTCTCGAATGAAATCACTTCCTCATCACCAAACGAACTGTGGGCGCGAAGCAGTAAGTCATTGGATTGAAAATCTACGATCCTAGCTGGTACTTTTTCCAAAACCCTTAGCCGCAAGTCTCTCTCGACCACACGTTGATGATGATCAGCTGTCAGAAAAGAAGTGAAGAACTCAATGTCATTGACTCCGCCCCTGAATGATTGATCGAATGATTTCGTTGCTTTCCACGCCACACCTGGCGTGGACTATCTGCAGTAACCCTATGCAGCTTCATCCTAGAAGACAAATTTTAGGGAAAATTACTCTCATCAATTACCCATCATCCCCTTGTCAATCACCATCTGTTCCAGCTGGTCAGTGGAAACCCTATGCATATCTGTTGAGCAAGTTAGGCATTTTGGATATCTACTAGCCACCAGTTTGAGGAGGAGTGTTAGAAGATATGTATGAAATCCCGAATATATGCTTGGGAATCATACTTTGATTATGACCATGCACAAATTAGTTAGAGATTTAGATTGAGATTAGATTTGATTTCACAGAATATACTATTGCCATTATTATATTATTTCTGTATTATATTTACAGAGGTCTGTACATCAAGAATAATATACAATGAAAATATACATTTTTTTTCCCAAACTCTCTTATCTTCTTCACAATTTCTTGCTTTGTTATACGGACCGGTGGGACCGGTTCCTCATTTACTGGAACTAGAAACCTGAATCGGTGGCTTCCCCCACCATTGCCACCAATAGAGCACCTTTCATGCTTCCAAGTGAGACACTCCTTTTAGCGTCGCTTGTGGTCACCTACTCATTGCCCGTCCAAAAATGGCCTTGTTTATGGCTCGCGAGGTGGTTTGTCCACAAATTTAGCGAACCTGGACGATGGAGGAGTGGCTTAGCTTGGATGAGTCACTGGTTTAGCCCTAAGTTTGTGCCTCTAGTTTTGGCTTGCGAACTTCTAGATGGCGGGTCATCCATGGCCACGAGCGACAACGAAAAGGGCTTGAATTTGGAGCTAGTGACGACGGCTCCTCCATGGCTGCAAGCGACAACGGAGAGAATGGAACGGGTGGCTCGACTTGGACGAGCAACGCCAGCGATGACCATGGACGAACAGATTTTTCTTGGGAACAAAGCGAAGAAGCTAACTCTCTATGGGAGTAACAATAGTTCTTTTCCCCGAATTTATAAGAAATAAAAAAAATTGAATAAATTAAAAATAATCACTGTGGTCTGGGTGGGGATTCCACCTCTGGAATTGGGAGCCCGACTAGACTGGTGACTTCGGAAATTGCCCAAAACCAGCTAGTTTGGTTCAATCCAAGCAGTTGCTTTTGCTCACCTCTATGGGTGACTATTTACTAATATGCCCTAGAAAATCATTGCTTTTGCATGTGCGCTACTGCAATATTTAAATAAAACAAATCCAATGACATTATTCAAGACAAAGATATCCATGGGGGTAATCAAAAGCAATGATTTAGAGGGTGAATTATTGGTTCAAAACAAAATGGAAGCTGTTTAGCAATTCATAAGTAAATAATATCAAATATCAAATTCGCAAATAATATAGATAAATTGGACTTTCAATGTTTTTTTCAAAGGATTTTATTCGTTAAGAATACTCATGGCACAAACTCCTTTACTTTGCAGGCCAAAAACCTCGAGTAAGCCTCCTATTTTTGAGAAAGAAATTTACTTATCTCTGTTGTTGGATTTGATGCTAGAAGAAAACAAAAATCAAACTACAATGTGATGTAGGTAGGAAAATGAATATAATCCATTTCATGCTCACAGTATTTATACAACAACTATGAACACTCAAATACAATACGAGTTTATTGAGAAACCAGAACCTAAATTGAACACGATTTAACACAATACGGTCAACTTGAAATTGGCACATACGACAATATTTTCTATTGGAATATTTTGATCATGACATGAAATTACATGAATAGTCCATACCAATCAAATAATAGGAGACGATTTACCACCCCATTTTGTCCTTACAGTAATCGAGATTTGATATTTTTCCTTTAGGCTTTTTTTCTCGTGTATAATCATATCCAAGGAATCTCACTTGGTGGGATTTGATGTAAGAGTTTTCAACCCTAATTTTCCAAGGATACCGGTCAAGCAAGTTAAATGGTTTTCTTGGGAAAATTTAGTGGTGCAAAAGCCACCGTTTCTTTGTTAGGTTTAACTTCACGGCTAGATGAACATTTCCCTTCTCGGACCTCCCGAGTTCCAGCCTTCCGCGTTTTGCATGTCGATTCCTTGTTCATTGTACAAGTAGTTTCCAAGATGAACTCGTCCTTATGCTCGAGAAATATCTACAAGCCGCCGCCGCCACGAAATATCCAGTGGCAGTGGCCCACAGGATATCACCATACCACTGTCCCGCCTTCCTTTCATCGAGGTGACCGCCAGTAGTTTCTAGATTCGCTTCCGCATCCATATCCTCTCTCTCTCTCTCTCTCTCTGTGTTTATATATCTAAGCACCTCGTTTCGTCGACCAATGATGTCCTCAAAGTTCTGTGCAACAACTCTCAAAGCATAGTCAGTTTCCATCGTTGGTTTGCTGCGGTTTTTCGATGAGCCTGAGGTTCATGGGGAGGGCAGTGTACCAGGCGGCGAGCCGGCTGACGCAGGGGGTCAGAGACCAGTCCTCGTCGGGGATGAAGTCGCTGAGGGACTCGAAGCAGGCGAGGCGATTCTCCGGTGCTCTGGACTCACCAGCGAAGCGCAACGACAGCGAGGTGTACAAGCGAGCCGAGGAGTCGCTGTGGACCGTCATGTTCTTGAGCTGTAATTGGGGTCCGTATTGATTGAATCCATATGCACGTATGTATACTGTAAATATATGTCTATGTCTATATGTGTTCGCATGGTGAAATCTCGTGAGGATTGGTTCTAATAGTTTTGTGGGTTTCCTTTTCTTCTGGGGTTACCTCGTTCTAAACATAAAGACATTCTAAACTGTTCAATTCAGACAGATCGATTTGTGAGCTTTTTTTGTTGTTTTTCTTTACATGGCTCTACTCAAGGAGCGTTATCTAATACTGAGCTAGGTGCGAAATAGCTAATCTTGCTGCCGCAATCGAGCCCGAGCCTGTCAAACATCCAGGTCCAGGTGAGGAATCTGACAACTAATCAACTGTGTTGGTGTCGGGACGTGTAAGGATACGAGTGAGGACATGGTTGAATGATTAGTTCAACTGATTGAGTGAAGTCCATTCATGCAGAAATTAAGTACTCTTTGCAGCATATCTGATGTTGCTAATAGCATGTTCGTGTTCATAAGGTCACTCAACTTCTAGGGAAATATCCTGATATAACTCAAAAGAGTTTGCAGGGTACCAATATTTTAATAAGCACAATTGACCCAGTTGATGGCTTTGAATGCTAGGGGCAAAAGAACGCTTCAAGTGCCATAATTTTAGCCAAAGGGACACTTAAGTCGCCATAACTTACGAAAGGTACGTTTAAGTGTCATTCGAAGAAAACCAGGATCACTTGAAAGTGCACTCCCAAAACGTCCACATGGCATTTTTCCGACTAATCTCACCTAAAATAACGTCATTTTGGGCTGACGTGGTAATATATATATATATAATTAAAAATTAAATTTAGTTAAAATATTTAAAATAATAATTTTAAAATTAAATTTAGTTGAAATGTTAAAAAATTAATTATTAAAAATTTTAAAAAAAAAATTTTTAAAAAAAAAAAAAAGGAAAGGGGGAGGCGGTGAAGGATTAGCCCTCAGCCGTCGCCGCCGCCGGGAAGGGCCGGCGACAGCCGAGGGAGCGTCGGCTGGGGTCTCTGGCCCCCGGCGGCGAGGGCTCGTGAGCCCTTGCCGCATCTGGGCGAGGGCCGCGACCCTCCCTAGATCTGTGGCAAGGGCTCGCGGCCCTCGCCCAGATCCAACAAGGGCCGTGAGCCCTCGCCCAGATTCGGCGAGGGTCGGCGGCCCTCGCCCGGCTGGGCCAAGGGCTACCGCCCGCTGGGGCGACCCTCGCTAGATCTGGGTGAGGGCTACAACCCTCGCCCCAATCTGGGGCGAGGGCTCGCAAGCCCTCGCCGCCGGTCGGCCAGGGTCACCGGCCCCTGGCCAAGGCTCGGCGACCCCGGTCGACCCTCCCCCCGCCATCGTCGGCCCTTCTCGGCGGCAAAGCAACTCGGGCTAATCTCTCAGCCGCCTCCCCCCTCCTTTTTAATTTAAAATTTTTAATATTTCAACTAAATTTGATTTTAAAATTATTATTTTTAAATATTTTAACTAAATTTAATTTTTAAATTATTATTATTAAATATTTTGGTCACGTCGGCGTGCAAAACTGCGTCGTTTTAGGCTCGGTTCGCCAGAAAAATGCCACGTCGACGTTTTGGCCGGATTTTGGTCGGATTGGTACTCAAGTGATCCATTTTACTCTGATTTTGGCACTTAAGTGTACCTTTCGGAAGTTATTGCACTTAAGTGTCCCTTTGGCCAAAGTTAAGGCACTCCAAGGGTCTGCACGTTGAATGCTAGGCATAGCTCCAGACCTTTTGGGTGTCCACTCTTCTCCTCGGCCAGTGATGTAGGCTGGGAATACTCAGTTCGCCTCAACCTTTTGTAGATGGTGTGACAATGTCATGTAGAGAGCATTGCAGATCTTTAAATCCGGCACGAGCAGTTTATATGACGTAAATCGAACTTGTGCGCTCGTGAAAGACAATCGACTCTTTTCTCACAAAACCCAATTACCTTGAAATCGATATAGCCTCTTCCCGATCACTACTCATATATGGTCTTGCCCTCCATGGATCATTGTGAAACGGGCTGAGGTTTTACTTGCCGAAAGACTCGAAGTTTAGGCCCGATTTGCTTGGGCTCGCCTCTACTTGATAATTTTATGCATATAATTTTATAAGGAACTAAGCATCGGAAGGTTTGATAGATGATCAATCTTGTATATGTGGAAATTATACGAATAGTTTTCATAGTCATAAATTTTTGGTCAAATTCATAGTCATAATTGATATGGAAGATTTGTCGAAAAATTAGAAAGAGGAGGCTCTATATTTGATTAGCATCGTTTTGCACGCTACCTAGAAGAGAACCATTTTGCAACATCAATCGACTAATCTAGGAAGATATACTTCGGGATTGTACCCTTTCATATGAAGCATAGCTATAAATACAATTATTTGTGTAGTTCTTTTCTAAGGTTGGAAGACGCATCATGAACAATCTTTTAATAAACACCTGAAGAGATGAGGAAATATATATTCAATAAATTCGTATTTGGTATTTTGCAATATTTTATAATTGCAACACACTTCGATCCCCCTTCAATGAAATGAGTCTATGTACATTAAGCTTAGTCTTTTTCTTTAATCTTTTGAACAAACATTCTCTAATATGTGAGACATCTTTACAAAGTTTGTGACGCTATTAATTTAAATCGATATCCATATTTTGAATGTAGCTAGTTTATAACATTCTTTTCATGGGAAAGTTTAGTGCCTTCTAAGCTTGTCGGTACATCTATAACTTAAGAATTCTGAATTAACGTAAGAAGTAATGGAATCTTTATTCCAATAAAAGTTATTGTGGAATACATCATGTTAATTTCACGTTAAGAATCCACAAGGCATGCATATCAGATAAAAGTCTAATTAAGTAGAAGCAAGCATGGTTTTAGGATAGAACCAAGAATAGAAGGATGAAAATAGGTTCGGTTCCAAATTCTAGAATATGCAAGGTAAGTTCCAGATCCCAAAAATTAAGGATTCGATTGCGACGGGTAGGTTCCAAGTTCTAGGTTCCTAAAATCAATAACTTGGAACAAGTCTTTGTGTTTTTTCTTTTTGGTTCTATGTTTGTGTGTGATCTTGCGGTATTCCGTGGCATCCAATGATGAGTGTGTAATTTGGAACCACTAGTTTGAGTTTTCATTTCCATTGATATCCATGATTGAGAATTTTGCTTAGTAATGGTTCGTATTTTTCATTTATCTAAATGAGTTGTTGTCAGTAGATTGTAACAACAAATGATGATCATTAAAGGTGATGGCTCACTACAATTGTTTTTTTTAAGAATACTAATAGAACCTAAATACACTTTGGAACTAATCTTGAAACCTGTGATAGAATAGGTTTCAGGTTTAAAAGCATGCACGATAGATTTCAGGCTCTAAAAATCTGAGAACCTATTCTGATGGGTAAATTTTAGATGAAATCTGGACTAACTCTAGAACCTCTTACCCCTACAATTAAGTGTGGATATATGAATCTACACAAATATGATTAATGTGAATCATAATATACTTAATTCCTATCAAGATGAAACTATATTTTTTTATGGTGTATTGTGGTGTACCTTATATTGATATGTCAAAATCTGTCATATATATTATATTGTTGGATAATTTACATAAACTAATGAAAAATAAAATAAAATAAATGAAAGCTAAGATGGAGGAGTAGATAGTAGGAGCAGGTGAATGTAGAGTAGAATAGGAAGCTACTTGCCTTATGATTGGTTAATTAGATGTCAACCCACCAACTTTAATTTATTAAGATGATGATTATGACAATAATAGTTGTAATAACAATAAAAACAATGACGACATCGCCACTTAACCATCCCAATGTTAGATTTACATAAAAATATTTGGGCAAATTTCCAAGTACTTTACTCATATCGGAGAATTTTTCCCAACCCTGCAAGGTTGCATACTAGATTAATCCATCTAAAGTTAATAAATGGTGGATCTTATTGTATAAAACAACATTTACATATACATGTTGGCTAGACTTCACTTTACAAGTTTTATAGAGACATCACGTTTCACTCAGCTTTTCAGAGCATATAGGGAGGTTAGAGACCGGAGAGTTTTGAAAATCATCATATTTATGAGTGTCAATTACATTTTGGCTTCTATTTAGCATAAGAGCAACACTAATTCATCAAGGTAATCCAATCTCAATAGGACCATAGATAGAGAAATGCTCGTCTTCCTTGTAAGACACCAAAATGAGGCAACTTGTCTATTTTCAATGGTTTTATTTGGTTCATAAATGGGATAAAGACAAACAGTTTATTAATTTTGATCTAAACTATATAATTCCTGAACTTTTAATTGTTCAATATTATCTTTGAACTTTAGCTTAATGTATAATATCGTCCATAAACTTTTAATTTATTTAATATAGTCCATAAACTTTTGATAGATATTCAAGTTTGTTCCTAAACTATATGAAAATATTTAGTGATATCATTTTATTAATTCAAGTTCAAGAATAATATTAAATATTTTCATATAGTTCAAAAATTAAATTGAACATATATTGAAAGGTCATGGATCACATGAATAAATTGAAAGTTCATATGCGATATCGCACATTTAAATAAAGTTTATAAGTCGTATTGAACAAATTAATAGGAATCACATTGCACATAGAACCAACATTTAAGAATTACTCACGTCATTTTCTCATCATGAATTGATGTTTTATTTACTTTTTTATATTTCTGGATAATGGCAAAAAGAGTCAAAGATGTCTTCAAGAAAAATAGTGTACGCCTCTTGTCCTCCCAACTAAATTTTCTTGCATTCACACTTAACGTGGCTCCACGTCTCGTTTAAAAATATATCAAATCAATTGAACCATCAACTAATCCCACTAAATCCCATCACCTAAAAAACAAAAAGAAAATAGAACTCCAATCACACGGCACCAAAGAAGACATTAACTGACGCCACTTCCACCGAAAGTCAACTGCACCCGCGTCAACGGTCCTCTGAAAAGTAGCCCTTATTTTCCACCACCCCAGGTTTTGTCCCACCGGGTGGGACTCCAAGAAAACAATTCTTTTTTTATGTTATTTTATATGTGAACAGAACCGAAAAGTTAAATTTCGCTTAGGACAATGTTGTACCAAATCGACCGTATTCAATACTCAACGACGGTCTTACCCAATTTTGGTCTATTCTAGTAAAAAGGTCACTCATTTTTTTGAGATGGTAAGTTTGATTTATGTTTTGACCGAATCTTTCAAAATCTTTGACCACATGTCTTAACTATGACATGTTCTAATAAAAAGAGATTTCTTAAATTTTAACATATGTGTGGAATTGCAATGATAGAATTCGTAACCTTATAGACATTTAAGTCACGAGTTGGGTATAATGATTTTGTCTAGAATCGAATATTCTATTAACATGTGTAAAACCCCTCATGTTAATGTTTAGAGGGGATTGCTAGTGTTGATTGTTCTTTTCTATATTTTTACTAATAAAAAGAAATTTTTTTATCATATTATTACCATACTAATTTTAACATAAAACCTTTTAAAATTGTTCTTTTTATCTGGACTAGATAATACATTTTACTGATACATGGAAATTTCACTCCAATCCATGAAGTTCCATCATTATAATCAACCATTCATCTCGTGCACAAATTGCAAGATAAGCCTTGCAATTTGATCTTGAGATCACTAATATCAACACAAGTGGGGTATAATCTTCTCGTGCCATCCAATTTGATTTCCTCGAGTACCACACACAAGAGACGAGACGAGACTGGGTCCATTTCGGGACAAAACTGAGTCCACCTCTTTGAATTGTGGGGGGGGATTCAAAGATTGAACCTGAACCTTCTTTTCCGGACCTAAAAAGCGTCAATTTCACAGAAATTGTGTAATTGACCTATCGAAAAAACCAAGAATTCCCTTAAAGAATCACTGGTAGAAAGAGAAGGTGGGCAATGAAACCGCGTGGATCCCAGCGGGGCGACGTCGTTTTCACTGCTCCAACCTCACCTTGTCCCCCGCTCAATCAAAGAAGAACAGTGGCGATGAAAAACTCTCGATAAAAAGAAGAGCGAAAGCGAGCCAAGCGGGTGCGGACGTGAAGCCCCCGCGTACTTAAATCCGCCTCAATCCCCACTCTCAGATCCGTCTCCTCCCTTCTCTCCTCCATTTCTGCTCCTTTCTCCCTGCCCATCTTGGATTTGAATCCCCTCTCGCCTTCAAGCGCGAGCCTTTGCCGTTCTTTCGGCTCGATCGAATCCGACCCAGAAAAGAGCATCCGCCGGTCGCGTCCCGGGTGCTCGAAAGATTCGATCTTGGTTGGTGGGTATCCGAGTTTCGGATCGGCGAGAGCGCAGAGAGGGGGGAAGTTTTGTGGGCACTTCTTGCTTTTCTTGGGACTTATATGGTAAGTGAAGGGCTGTGATGGCAGTGGTGGAGCAGAAGCCGAGTTCCGATCAGGGCAAGGTCTGGGGCTTCTTCAAGCTGCCGTTCCGGAGCTCGGGGGCGGCTCAGAACAGCTCGTCGTCGGCGTCCGCGGTCTCGCACCTCGGGGTCTCCACCACCCGGGCGGGCCCCAGGTCGAGGGATCGGATGGGCATCACGGGTCGAGCTCGGTGTCGTCCGTGGCGAAGTCGCTGCTCCCGACGCGGCGGAGGTTGAAGCTCGATCCGTCCACGAAGCTCTACTTCCCATGTAGGTCGATTTCGCTTCGAATTCTTGAAGTGGTTTGGTCTGCTGCGCGAATTGGTGTCGATTGATTTGATCTTTTGAGGTTTGGGTCTTGATTTGTTTTTGGTGAGTTCATGTTGGCGCGTGAGTGTTGTTTACAGCGAATTGAGTTTGGGAGCTCAATTGACGCGATTTCTCTCATCGGCAGTTTCAAGAGTAGTTGGGCTTTGGAAAATGACTGCTTCTTGCAATAGACATGAGAATTAACGGTTGCCCAGAATATCATACTTAATGATTGTGGATGAAGTGCCTTTTAAGTGTATTTATTCATTGAGTTAAAGTTTGCCTTAGGATATCTAATCGGCATTATATGCTTGTTGTGTAGTATACCACCAGCAAGCTAAGAAAATATATCAGCCTCTTGTCTGATCCACTTGTGTTTTGTAGCTTTGTTACTGAAGTACTCGAGTTACTTATAGGTCAAAGCATGATATACTTTAATTGTGTTGTATTAGGATTTCTTAGGTGTCTGTGTTGAATTTTGATGTAACGTGTGGTTAATTATGACCTAGGTATGGCTTTTTGTCAGGAGAATCAGCTAGCTTACAAGAATGCTTGCTACTTGATTCTGATTTCCCAGGTGGTTTTTTCAGATGTTGGGGGAAACAGTTTTAGAAACATGGGCATTTCATTCTTCAAGTAGAACATCCATGCTGGCATGGCACTTTAACAACTGCGTTACTTGGGGAAACACCAGTCCCAGATTGGTTATGTGAAACTCTGAAGTCCGTCCTTGATGTGACTTGGATGGTGAAGTAGCGATGCTTTGGTTTTTAGGGTGTTTCCTCTAGTCTTTTGATGTTCAATGTCCAACCAAAGAAAAAAGGAAGTACATGAGACATCAACCTTCCTGACTTCTTGGCAGTCATGTATTGCAGCGTTCCACTTATGAATCCATCTAGCAGTTCATGACTAATAGCTTCTCTGAAATTTCTTTCTTTATTCAATCTTCGGCTCTGTGTTATTTCCAATTTGGATGCTGGAGATGTTTGATCAGCTTTAGTGTTCCATCGTCTGAGATTACCCTCTTTATCCTGAAGTGGAGACTTCTAGAAAATTGCTCCAAAAGCAAAACACAAATTTGTTGTTCTTGTTGAGTGGCTACCTTTAATAGTTGAATTTCATATCTGTTTGAGGCTACGATAAGTTGTCTAGTGCTGGTATATGTGATCGAGTGGTAGTAACTGAAGGAGACTTTGTGGTCATGGAGAAAATTGAGATAATTGGGGCCCTGACGGTTCTCAAATTTTAGTTGAGTTGTTGGACACCACATTCTTAGTGCCAGAGTCACTTCTTGGCAATGTTAGCACGGTAAAAGTTGCAGTGTGGGTTGATGCTGCAAAGTTTTCTTGTCATTGGGTTATCAAAGGAATATTTCCATATCATGCTGGATTTTGTCATTTTATAGCTCTGAAACTAAATTAAACAAGTAAGGGCTGTAATGTAGATGTCAGGTCTAGCCCAATCTTGATTAGAGGTGATGTTTAGGATCATTGACAAACTGCTTTTTGCTTGGGTTAGTGTGTGTGTATGTGTAGAGAGAGATCAGCTTCATCTTGGAGGGACTTGTCATATTTTATAGTGCTCAAATCATTGTTCAGGTAGGCTACTATTGGATAATCCTGGCAATGGAACATGCCATAGTCCCTTATGACTTTGCTGCTTCTCATGCATGTTGAAATGACACATTACTCTGAAAGTCTCGGACTATTTTGAACTTTTGCGTGCTGTTTATGCCATCAGCTGCTTTTGTTACCACCCCCTAATAATTGTCAGTTGCTGATAGGTGAAAGCTATACTGCAATCTATCAGTAAGCGCTTTGAACAGAATAAAGGCTGCTCTCTGCACTATCCATTCTTAATTGGGAAGCTCGCAGAAGAATCAATAGGGCGGCCTTGTGATTATGCTAGCTTTTTATTCATTAGCACATTTTATGGCTGTAAACGCCAACATCTTAACTTTGATAGTTATTACTTCACGAAAAACTTGTTTTGAGGTCCCTAGGTTGTTGCTCTATATTTTAGTCAACCAAGCGAGCAGTGTCCTTCCTCTCTTTTGCTCTCTTGTGACTAGCGAAACAGTTGAATGACACGCTTGACATTTCCTCGTTGGTTAGTCATTCTTCACATGTTTTTTTAACGATTATTCTGCATTTTTTGTGTAGATGAACCTGGCAAGCAAGTTAGGAGTGCCATCAAGATTAAAAACATCAGCAAATCTTTTGTGGCTTTCAAGGTTCTACTTACAGCTTCTATACTATTGATGTTTGTTTGTCTCTTCATGTATATTCTCTAGTATGTATCTATGCATGTGTCTTTGTGTGTGACCCCTGGACGTATGTGAATAAACGCCACAATATGTTCTGATCTAAGAAATGTAGTGTTAGAAGCTCTTTGTATTCTTTGTGAACGCTTTTATGCATTTCTTTTTTTCATGTATTTGGATAAATATCTGTGCGAGGAACATCAATTATTCTTTTGTTTTATTTTCCTGTAGTTTCAAACAACTGCACCTAAAAGCTGTTTCATGCGTCCTCCTGGGGCAATCCTTGCTCCTGGTGAAAGTATCATAGCAACAGGTAAGAATATGGTTATGTTGGACAAGCTGTTTCTTTTGCTTATCTGTTATATGTGCACATGTAAAGATTAGGTTCGGACAATGTTTTTCGTGTTGATCTTACATGTGTGTGGTGTTGTTTTAGTGTTCAAGTTTGTGGAGCATCCAGAGAACAATGAAAAACCGATGAATCAGAAGAGTAGGGTCAAGTTCAAGATTATGTGTCTGAAGGTGAAAGGAATGATGGAATATGTACCTGAACTGGTGGGTACAACAACTGTATTGATCATGTCCTGCCATCAAGATGGTCTTGCATGTCCTAATTTGAGATGTATACTTTCCATTCTTGATTAACTAACATAGGTGACCAATTTTTGGGTGCTATGTCATAGGCTTGTAGCTTTTTTACTTGCTTGAATCTTTTTCAATCATTTCTTGTCCAGGAAATTTAATCAAATGTCTTAAGTTAAAATGGAAGTCATCTGGCTGCCTTTGTTGAACGCGAGATTCATGATTGCTCTGAATACCAACCCTATCTATTTTCACTTTGTGCAAAGATGTGTTTAGGCTTGCTTTTGGCTTGAACATCTTACTTATGTAATTTCATGTTAACTCTCATGCAGTTTGATGAGCAGAAGGATCAAGTGGTGGTAGAGCGCATACTGCGGGTTATTTTCTAGACCCCGAGCGTCCTTGTCCAGTATGTAGCAGTGTTTGTGCTTCTTAAATATAGTTTTGTATGACCACCATTTTCATGTGAATTATGTGCAATACTTTCTTGAACTGTGCCATTTTGAAGATTTGTGAACCTTTTCTCTTGGTTTATTGTTAGGCTCTAGACAAGCTGAAGCGCCAGTTGGCTGAAGCTGATGCTGCTGTGGAGGCAAAAAAGAAACCTCCAGAAGATGCGGGTCCAAAGATCATCGGAGAAGGGCTCGTCATTGATGAATGGGTGAGTCAATGAGGACATTCAACAAATTTCATTTCGTAATATCTCTTTGCTGTCTAACGGACATATATTCTCTGATGCGTGTAGAAGGAGAGAAGAGAAAGATATCTTGCGCGACAGCAGGTGGAAGGGGTGGACTCGGTGTAAGGTTTATTTACCGAGTGATTTAGTCAGAGTTGATTAAAAATTTACAGTACTTTGTTGGCTTCAATTTGGCCCTTGCCCCTTCTTTTCAAGTGTAATGTGAGAGATGTCCCCGAGGAATTGTGCAGGAAACTACAACTTCATTTGTAAAAAAAGCGCAGTTAATTTTCTGTGATTTGAGGTGCAAGATACTCGGTGCTTGTAGATAACGTGAGTTTCCTCCTTATCATACATGAAATTGTCCGTTTAGTTGGCTTTGAGTCTTTCGACGCACCAATCATTCTTCATCACTAGTTGTCCCAGTCTGTCGTTATTGAACGAAGTGTTCAAAAGGTAGATAATTTTTCTCCTTGACATATTGTTATTGGCATTGCATTTGCCAGAGTTCCAATTGCTAAGCTTCTGAGTTTGCGTCAAGTGGTGAGTCGTGTGTACTGAATCTGCAGCAGTTGATCAATCAAATGAAAAGGGAAAACAAGAATTAGCTCTGCTCCTCCTGTATGTAAGGAGAAGTGAGTAATGGCTACAGAATGAAGTTAATGAGATGATGCTTTTGGACCTCTTTTTTGTTTTGGAGGGCATATGTTAAGACAGAATGCAGAGCTGAGGTCCTTACCCTGCCTTCCTCTGCTGTTTTGTGTCAGCACAAAGTAGGAAAAGAAATTACCAAATCCGAGCATTTACAGTAGTATATACTATAAAGTTGGATTTGGTTAGAAATTGACACGTGGCAAGCAATTTGGAATTTTATAAAAACAAATTGAAGTTACAAAAACCTCACAAATCAATGACCCATAAGTTTTTATAAATGTTTAAACGTCGAAATGTCTCTCTAACTCGTATGACTTTTCCACTCTTTCACATTTCTTTGTGAAATTCTGTCCTTTCGTCACACTTTTTCGCATTTCACTTTCGATTCGTAAGGAGAAATTTTCATTAGAGAAAAGCCATGAAAACCTTTAACCCATAAGGCCTTATAAGGATCGCCATGAAAATTCCATCTCTAAGAGGCTTTCGAAGCTTTGGCTCTAGTTCCTTTTGAAAACTTAGTGCAGCAGAAAGGTGTTGAGATCGAGCACTCCGCTCCAATTCACTGTGAAGGTTGAGTGCAACGGGGAGGTGCAAGGACCGAGCATTGCACATGGGTGGGAAGGTTGAGTGCAATGGTGGGGAGCACAGAGCAAGCATTGCATATAGGTGCGAAGGTCGAGCACTCCCCTCCAGTTCATTGTGAAATGTTAAGCGCATCAGTAAGGTGTGCAAATTGAACATTGCAGAGGGGTACCAGGGTTGAGCGCAGCAGAGAGGCGGTGAAATATTGAGTACTATAGCATGACCATTCAAGTACTCTCGTTCTTTAGTCATAATAGGTCCTCTCTTATACGGACGACTAGTACAAATCTCTTACTCTCAAACAAAGTGATCTCTCTCTCTCTCTCTCTCGGGTTCAAGTTTAAACAATTTTAGACAAGATGCAAGTGTCGAGCGTCTCGGTAGTATGTATTTGTAATTTCAGCTAATCTAACATATGTTATCAATCAATGGCTAGGAATTTTTTTTCCAGATACAATTAGATCCTTCGAATGCCTGCCTTCATTGATCGAAAGTACAGTGGCCCTCTCGAACACCATGGATATGTTGGTGAACCAAAAAGGTTTTGTAGGCTGAAACCAAATGCTGTGGCTATAGGTGTAGGTAACCACATGTTTTAGACAAAAAAATAGTACAAGGTTGGAGCATTTAATGTTGATAGTAGGGGTGATCGTAGGTTCCAGACTTGGACCTTGTATTTGATCTTGTTCTAACCCCTTTTTTGGATCCTGCACTTTACCATGTGTACATTGGACCCTATTTTGAAACTGTACTATTTTTTTGGGCTGGTTCTAGGATCAACCCTGTTGGTACTTAAACCTATTTTGCAATCGCTCGATATCCCATATAACTTCGAATTTTATATTAATATGTGATAAAACAACATAATTCTCATAATTTGTATTGAAACATTAAGTATATGTAATCAATAAATACATGAACTTTTTGACTAAACGAAACTAAGGATCCACAAGGCTAATTATCATAAACAAACATTATGAGACGAAGCAAAAATCCTATGTGATGGATGGTGCGACCGTGAACCAGTGATAAACAATACAACCGTGAGTCGGCAAGGGAGGGAAGTGAGTGAGGAAGAGGAATGACAAAGGAGGAGCACCGTGCGAGAGAAAAAACATAGTTCTAAGATTAGAAATCAAGGGAAAAAAAGATAGGGTTTTGGAGTTTTGGGCTTACAAAATCGATTCCCAAATCGGTCTAGTCGATCCAATTTCCAGGTGGGTATTCACTTAGAATCGGTTCTTGGACTGGTTCAAACTGGTTCTAAATTTTGGGAACCAATTCCTGACTTGGTTTCAATGGGAATCGGCCCTAGATCTATTTTCCAAATGGATCGATCTGGTTCTTGGGTAGACCCAATTCGGTTGCACACCCCTAATTGATAGCAGCCTTGGCCATGTCTCACTCTGGAAACTAGTCATCATTGACACCTTAGCCATGCCAAAGCCACTACCTTTGACGGTAGTCTCCTCCGTGCATTGCCATTGCTAGAGTTGATAGCACCACTTTTTCTCCATAGTACAGGGAAAATTGTCTAAAAAGTTTTAAACTTATTGCATTTTTGTTAATTCAATCGTGAACCTTTCAATTTTACTAATTGAGTCTTAAACATTTTAACATTTTTCCAAGTTAGTCCATCTTGCTAATGTTAACATAAATTGTTTACTTGAACACTAGTCATATTACGTGGCATGGTTGACGTTGATACGGACAATTATTAATCATATTGTTTTCAATTTCAATTTCTTTTCTTTTCTTCCCTTTTTCGCTCTTTATTTTATTTTAATTTTTTTTCCTTGTGGTCCTCGAGGGTTGTGGCCCTCGCCCATGGCTAATTGAGATCGACTTGCAACATGGCCTCTGAGCTCTATAACTTGAATGGTTGTGATCGCAAGCATCGAGCTTAAGTGGCCATGGCAATTGCCAACCTAGAGCTTGAGCTTGAGCAACCATAACAGCTGCAAGGTTGAGATTTGGAAATCATGGCAAGGGATGAGCTTGAGCAGCTATGGGCTAGGTAGTCTCACCCAAATTTGGGCAAGGGTTGTGACCGTTGCTTGCGGTCGGCGAGGGCCTACATAATTTTTTAGTTTTTAAAAATTTTCAATTTTTTTCATTAATTTTTTAAAATTATTTTCCCTCTTTTTACATAATGCTGGTGGGGCCACCAAGTTGATGACCCTTGGTGGCCCATGGGAGAGGGCCATAAAGCCCTTGCCATGGCCTACGAGGTCCTAGGGGAGGGCTTACTACACCCTTGCCAGTGAGGGGTTCTTAGTCCTTGCCTAGTGGCTAGCAACCTTGATAGCACATAAAAAGAAATAAAGAAATAAAATGATAGAAAAATAGATTTTTTTAAAAAATAAAAATTGTCTACATTATGTTGATAGAGCCACAAAGGATTGCTGTCTTGATTGGGCTATTATATTAACGATTACCAGTCAAAATTAGCTGGAATTATTAAATTGATAATTCATTAAAATGTTTGAGACTAAATTGACAAAATGTCAAAAACTTATTGTATAATTGAAATGTTTAAGACTGAATTAGAAAATTATAGAAATATTCATGACTAAATTGGTACAATTGAAAAGTTTATGACTAAATAGGTTATTGTATAAAAGATTTATAACTTTTTGGATAATTTTCTCCACTAGTGTCCATTCGACTAAAATGCGAGTTTATTTATGGAGTGAGGAGTGGGGACACTTATCTCGACATGGCACACATGTTTAACTTTATTTTGGAAAGCTCAAGTTGTGATGTGCTCTTTGTTGGATAATGGCTTTTTGATGTTCCTGTTAGGATTTGTCATACGACCACAAAAAAAATAGAGTACAAGTGAGAAAGAGAATTCGAAATGCAAGTTTTTATCTTGGTTCACCCTTGAACTAGGGTTATATCCAGTTGAGGATTCCCTTATTAGCACATCGCACTTCTCTGTTCCATCCTTCCATTACAATAAAAAAACAGAATACACACACACACACACACACACACACACACACACACATATCCAAATAGAACTACCAATAGTTATTCATGAGCCCAAATCCAAACTATCAATAAAATATGAGCTCATCCTCTAGAGTTGCAGGGGCATTGCCTCTACGTAGTTGATGAGAAGTATGAACCACATCCTAACGGTTCCCTAGATTAATGTCGAACTTCTACTACATATACAAAAGTGATATTGGATTAAATGTTTAATTCAACGGGTTATGCCTGAATATTACACATAGGATTTCTTTACAATGTGACCTAGATATTATCTAAATCTTCGTCCTACTTAGTCACCCAATTTCCTAGAGACACTATTGCAACTCTGTCCTAGGACTACATTGTGCACCATGTAGAAACGCCGGCATGAAATATTGATAATTAATTATTATGCGTGACTCGGGTTCGTCACTATAAAAAGAATGGTGTTCCGATCGAGAGAACATGGTCTTTTGCATAGCTCTTCAATCCAAAGAAAGTAAAGAAAGCCCAATCAATTAGGCCAACATGGCTAGAATCAGCAGCACATTGACCATGCTCTTCAACCTCTTCTTGGTGCTCTCTCTTTGCTTCCCTGTTTCCATGGCCGAAAGGATTCTGAAAAATGGTAAGTTTTGAGTTTCCTTAGCGCATAGTCTATTTCATATAATGAAAAATAAGCACCATGCATGACTCACATTCTCTCAAACATAAACATCTCGATGTATGAACGTGGTTTTCAGGATTTTCTTGGCAGACCGATCGAGTAGTCGATGTCATCCGCTTGTTAGAACAAATAATTTTTTTTTTCGAGTTGCTGCTTATAACTTGCCTATGATCTCGCATTTTAACTTTGGATGTTGACTGAAAATAGATGTACCGATTTCCATTGGGCTAAAATGCGAGTCGGTTTACGGAGTGAAGAGCGGAGATACTTGCCTCGCCGTGGCGAACATGTTCAGCTTGACTCCAGGAACCTTCGCCGCCTTCAATCCAAACCTCAATTGCGACAAGCTCTTCGTTGGTCAATGGCTTTGCACCAGGGCAATAGATTTGTAAAACTTCCTCTCTTTGCTTCCACGAAGTTCCGAGCTTGGAAGTACGAAGAGATTGTAGATGTGTCGATTGTCATTAATGTCATAAAATAAGGAGATGAGTATTCTCCATTTTGAGAATAATGCTAATTTTGTATTGTTTTTTCATTTTGAGTTCTCAATAAATCTCTCTCTAAAAAAGAGATGAGTATTCTCCTTTCGAGAATAATGCTTATTTTATAGTGTTTTTTCATCTTGAAAGCAATAGATTTGTAAAATTTCCTCTCTTTGCTTCCACGAAGTTCTGAGCTTGGAAGTACGAAGAGATTGTCGATGTGTCGATTGTCATTAATGACATAAATAAAGAGATGAGTATTCTCCATTTCGAGAATAATGCTTATTTTATAGTGTTTTTCATCTTGAGTTCTCAACCACTGGGGGTTCGCCCCAGTGGCCACCCTTCCAACATGGAAGGGGGAGGTGAGGGGTTCAAATCCCCACCTTCTCAGGGGGGGATGGGGGGTAGGGACGCGTAAGTTTGAGAGTGGGTTGCGACTCCCACGCCCTGCAAGCGGCAGGGTACAAGTCTGCGAGTGAGTGTAGAATAGGAATAGAGTAGGACTGACCAAAAAAAAAAAAAAAAAAATCTTGAGTTCTCAATAAATGGTGAAGTATTCTGTAAGTATTCTCCAAAATACTTTCCTCAAGGTATATCTTATGTATACATGGTCTAGAATTGTCTATGCTATGAATTTATCCATATATATAAACTGCTTCGTCTATAAACTGCTTCGTCTATTTGTTAGCCATCAAACTTACTAGCCATTGTTTCATCCTTTAAACCACATTTAATTTATACGAACCAAATTGTTGATTATGGACCCGGTTTGGTTTAAAAATGACTTGAGTTGATTTGAGGATATCTGGACCGAGCAAAGTATTTCGAAATGCACATAGATACATTTTTGGACATCCTAAATCATGTGGCATATGTTAGGAATGTAGCTTCAAAGTTAGGAGGCTATTGCGGATCCAAACGAGAAGAACGGACCTCCAACCAGAATGTAAAAGCCGGTTATGTTATGGCATTTTTGACGTCCGGTCCCTCCCAGATCTGGATGTCTCACTTTAGCAGTTTTTGGCCGAGAAGATTACATACGTCCAGCGCACTTGGGCGGAAGTCCAAACTCATGTGGATCCCGGAATGCACATGGGACTGAAAATAAAGCATGGGATTTGACGAATATCGCTCACTACATTAAGCCTAACTCAAAGAGTGCTTTTGGAAAGTCATCAAGAAAAATCTATTCTGAGAGATTTTCTTGATTAATTCTTGTGGGGCTTATTCGCTTGTAAACAGGGTTGGGAAAAAACTCGTGGGTAAATGTGATTTCTTTGCCCATTATAGTGGAATCATCCCGTTGATCTCTTCTGGTGAATGTAGGGATATAGCTGAATCACGTAAATCTATTGTGTTAGGTTTATTGCTTTTTGCATAAATTTCTTAGTTGAATCGTTTTTTGTTTTATTTGTCCTCCAATTTGGGTAACAAACTGGAATCAAAGCTTAGGGTTTATTGTTGATTGATTGTTTTGAGAACTTTGTATATCTGCAATTATCATTACGGCATATATGAAATTCGAGTTGTAGAAATTCATTAGCAAGAATGATTTTAACCCTTGACACACAAAAATGTGCGCGTGGGAAAACACAATTAAAATTTAGCGATGGAAGGAGATGATAATCTGTTGAAGCGGAATAAAATGCTGGGGCTTTGAAAAAGGCAAGGAGTATTGTTCTGTTGAATTTTTGGGGGAAAATATTCTTATTGAGCCTGGCTTGTTCCTTGGGTTTTGAGGGAAGATCCTTAGGATAAACTTCCATACCTGGTGGTTAACCCCGCACGGGCTTGGGGGAGCAGTTTAAGGACCTACTTAGGTTCAAATTCTGTTGAATTTTGGGGGAAAATATTCTTATTGAATTGGCAGATGAAGCTTGGGCAAAACTCGAAGTATGTGTTAAAAATCGAACTTTTTCTTCCCATTAAGTATAGGTCAAAATCTAACATTTCTTCGCATTCAAGATGGAAAATTACCCATAAAGTCTTAAATTTATTACACTTTTGCTAATATAATTCCAAGCTTTTTAATTGTGTCAATTGAATTCTAAATATTTTCACATTTCGCCAATTGAAACTATCCAATCAATTTTAATTCGAAATCACTAATGTGAATGCTAGTTGTCTTACATTACACAATTAGTATCGATGTGTACATTTTAGTTATAGAATATATATATATATTATAATTTGTTTGATTTATTTTCTTTCCTTTTCTTTTCTTTGGACTCAAGCCATGGGTGAGGGTCGCTAGCCATAGGTGAAGGCCACCCTCACCAGAACTAGGCAAGGGCTGCCATGCCTTTGGTGGATCACATCAAGGGCATCACGACCTTGCCTAGGTGCTGGCGAGGATTGGCTGACAACCCTCGATTTGTCTTAGGAACATGCGCAAGAGCCAGTGAAACTTTAGTCAAATATAAGATCAAGAAATATTAAAATTATCATCTTGTATTTGCTCCAACTCAATAAGAGCGGTTGACTTTGTGTGGATCGCTCAGATAAAAAACGAGTAAGAACATCGCACGATTAAATGAAACTTCACACAATACAAAACTCATTGTACGCGCAGCATCAAACATTGTACCACAGAAAGTACAAGAAGAAAAAATATACACACGTTTATGATTATACACACACTATATTACAAGTCATGTTACTAAATCTAATCCTCTTAACCAAATCTTGTTCTCGTAAATTGTTGAATTATTGTCCCGCATCACTTGTCAACGAAATATAAATGCTCTTTATATTTATGTGATTTCCCTCCCTATTAACCTAAGTTTTTAGGTTGGGCTTTCACATGGTATTAGAGCAATAAGTTATAAGTTTAAATCTTTCCAGACCCCTAATTACCTCCTCAATTACATATTTCCATGCTTAGTCTAGAGTCCAACCCACGCAAGAGGGGAAGCGATAGCATATTTGAATAATAAGCCCCGACTTCATCTAACAGCTCAAGTTTTTAGAATAATTGGTATTGATTTTACGAAATCTCACATAAATCCATATTTATTAGGCAATGATACCTTGATGGCATTGAAGATAGTTATTTTGTTAGGCAATGGCACCTTGATAGCATCAAAGATAATTATCTTATTTAGTTAGCCATGTTCGTAAAGACGTTAATGCAACTCCATTTAGGATCATGTTGTGCACCGCATTGAAACGCCCGCATAAAATATCATTAATTAATCAAGTTTTTTCTTTTCTTGAATTTGTCTTGCTTGATGGGTTTGCTACTATATAAAGGATGTGTTGTGATTGAGAGAAGACACCCACTTGTGCAAAATTCTTCCATTCAGGGAAAGATAGAAAGAAGCACTTAAGCCAAGATGGCTAGAATCAGCAGCAAAATGACCATGCACTTCAACCTCTTCTTGGTGCTCTCTCTTTGCTGCAGTGTGTCTACAGGCGAAAGGATACTGAAAAGCCGTAAGTTTTGAGTTTTAGCAGCTAAACGTGAAGAAACACAGAGAAGAATTTTGATTTTATAAGAGGTAGCTCGAAATTAGTGAGGAAACATAACAATAAATCCCTTACTCCCTCAATCTCTTGATATATTTCCTATTCATTGAAATGGAAACATATCGTATATCACATTCTGTCAAGCATAAATATCTTGGTGTGATGGACGTGGTATTCAGGGTTTTCTCAGCAGACAAATCGAGTCGGCAATGTCTTCAGCTAGATAGAACAAACCATATTCCGTTTATTACTAGCTTGTAAACTCACATTTTGACTTTGGATGTGGATACAAAATAGATACGCCGGTGCCTGTCAGATTAAAATGCGAATCGGTTTATGGAGTGAAGAGTGGAGATACTTGCCTCGGCGTGGCGGACATGTTCAAGTTAACTCAAGAAAGCTTTGGTGTGTTCAATCCGAACCTTAATTGCAACGCGCTCTTTGTTGGTCAATGGCTTTGCACTGAGGCTATATTTCTCTGAAAAACGCTTTGCGTATGCTTCCATGATGTTCCGAGTTGCCATTACTGTCGGAAGACGAGTGTTCTTTCACTTGACAATAATGCTATATGCAGTGTTTTTTTCATTTTGAATTCTCAATGAATATCTCTTATCGTTTATTACAAAATGTTTTTTATTTCTCTCTCTCTCTCTCTCTCTCTCTCTCTCTCTCTCTCTCTCTCTCTCTCTCTCTCTCTCTCTCTCTCTCTCTCTCTCTCTCTCTCATACCTATACTCAGGGAAATAAGCAAGAGATCTTAAATTTGAACCTATCAACATATTCAATTGGACTCATATTTACTCAAAAATATAATTTAATGAATTATGAGTCAACTAAGATAATATAACATACTAATTCTCTGATATGAGACTTTTCCTAATACAACTCAAATATGTAATAGTGAGCCTAGTGTGTTAGATCTGCTTTCTCTTAACTCAAGTATCCTTTTGCATCAAACATTTCTACAACACACTAATTCTCTGATATGAGACTTTTCCTAATGCAACTCAATTGGGTAATGGTGAGCCTAGTGTGTTAGATCCGCTTTCTCTTAACTCAAGTATCCTTTTGTATCAAACATCTCAACTTGAATATCCAACGCCTCCTCATCACTAGTCTCTTTATCTAAATTGAAACAACCATCGGAATTGCGTTGCTACACCACAACACTGCCATCCTGATGCTACACCACAATGCGTTTGCCATTAAATTCCTTCTTTGAGATCAATAAACACTAGAAGAGATTGGTGAGGCTTTGATAATAGTTGTTGGGAGCGCGCGGTAGAAGCTCCATATCTTTACTTGAGAAGATAGCCAAGAGGGAACCCGAGTTTAGAATCGTCAACAAATCCAATTGGTCCTACCTTCATTAAAATACTTAAAACAATAAGTTATAGGCTAACTAGAATAATAACAATTGCTCCACACCACGCAATATCTCCAATGCGGGACTTTTTCTAACACAACTCACATGTGTATCTCAATAAATGGTTCATCTTTCTTTACAATGATTTGTTTTGAGTATGGTTTCAGATCCAATTAGTGGGATAGTAAGGGAGATAGAATTAAGAATACAAAGCTTTGGTGACCAGAGTCAAAAGGTCGTCCAAGCTAGGACGAAATACTTAAACAGGGTAAAAAAATATTACGAATTTCACCGTTCTCGTAAGATATCTTTGTGAAGTCGTTTCAATAAGTGAAGCCAAGTTTTCCTTAGTAATGATGGATTTCATTGTATCTCTGAGCTACTTCCTCTCTCTGTTGTCGAAAATTTACTTGACACTCTTTCAACCTTTTAACCACAACTAATTTATACCAACCAAATCGAACCACCTTGAGTTGATTTAAGGATACCTGGAGTGAGCGAAATATTTCAGAGTGCACAAAGGGACATTTCGGACGTCCTAAATCATGTAACTGACGTATAGAATGAAGCACCGAAGAATTGAGGCTACTAGGGTTCTAAAACGAATAGAACGAACACCTGACCAGGATGTAAAAGCAGCTTAGGCTAATGAGTGTAAATTGGGTCGTGACATTGTGTCATAAGAAACCACATTCATAGTGAAAGTGCACACCACAGATATTCTGGGGGACAAATTAATGAAGCCTATCCCATTAATCAAGTTCCGGGGGAATTCGGGAGCGACGACAATCGATTTGGACGAGGTTGGACTTCCCGCTAAGGAGGAAACTTTGTTCATTAGGGGCTGAAGTTAGCCATGATTTGATTTGGAATTGACTTGATTCGAGGACATTCGGAGCTACCGAAATATTTCGGATTGAGTTAAGGGACATTTTCAGATGTCCTAATACTTGTGGTGGATGTTCGGGATGAAGCACCAACATTTCGGAGGCAGTACGTGAGTCCGAAACAAGAACAGACGTCCGGGCAGAATGTAAAAGCTGGAAATTCCAGCATTTCGGACGCCAGTCCTTCCTTGGTCGGACTTTCGACTTGAGCAGTATCGGGAATCACTTGTGAGTGACTGCGATGGAGCAATTGTAATATCCTCTTTACCGATTATAGTTGAATTATCTCGTCCATCTCTCCCCCTGGTCTGCCGAACCACTTAAATCTGTTGTGTCAGGTTTACTTTTTTGTACACATGTCTTGCTTGAAATAGTTTTGATTTTTGCCTCCACTACCGAATTTGCGCAACACAAATTAAGGCTGCTCTGATCTGATCATGTGTTGGAGCGCAAATTTTAATTACCAACTTTATAACTTCTCACCACAGTCAAACCTATCACAACTCTTTCATCTCTTACATAAAAACTCAATTTTAGAGGTGTCGAGAAATCCTCACTATCCCGGACAGAGAATGGAAAATGCACGGAAAGAACTATGTCGTGTCCCTCGACTTAGTGCTCTCAACAATATTGTCTCCTTCTAATTGAACCCCATCGTAAGGAAATGTATCAAAATACAAAAATCTACAATTCCAAAGTATGATTTAGCACGCCTTTGAAGTGCCTTATCTGTTCCTAAGTGCGTGAGACATCTTTAATAAATTGCTGCTGCATGCAGGCGTGAGAAATCTTTAATAAAACTTCGTCTCTTGCGAAAGAACGCGGTCTTCCGCATAATTCTTCACTTCGAGATATAGGTCAGACAAGAAAAGAAAGCATCAAGTTCTCATGGCTATAATTAGCAGCAAGATGCCCATGGCCATCAATCTCTTCTTGGTGCTCTTTCGTTTCTTCAGTGTATCTACGGCCGAAAGGAAACTACGATGTAAGTTTTGCCTTCACTTGTGTATTTACACGAAACCTAATTCGATTAATACGCCGTTGTTTATATACGCAGTTCCGATGCCTATTGGTATGCCGTTGTGGAAACACATATAACTATATAGCTTCACATGTTGTGTACCCTAATATATTGAGTTCAAATCTGAATTGGAATAGCTAGTGGTGCACCGCCGACGCTGGCGACATTACGCGTACCCTCCATGATTTATTGCGTGTCGGTGTATGGAGTGAAGAGCGGGGATACGTGCTTTGCCGTGGCGCAGATGTTCAACCTGACTACCTCAAGTTTTGACAAGATCAATCCGAATCTCAACTGTAAGGCACTCTTTGTTGGTCAGTGGCTTTGCATCTTACAAATTGTCAGACCATGTGTGCGACATCATAAGTCTCACATCGTTTTGAGAGGTACTGCTTAGCGATTGATAAGAACACCTACTCTCAAATGATTTATATCTTCTATAGCTAACTATAATACTTCTATGAGAGCTCGGCCCACATGAAAGGAGTCTGGTAAATTAAGATAGTACTTTGAACATGATTTTCTCCATTAGGTGCGGTTTGTGGACAAAATATACCTATGCCCGATCCGAAGAGAGCAACGAACGATTGCAAGTCCAACGATAGGGTTTAGACAATTTCCAGCTTTTAGTAGGTTTCTAAAATGGATGAGGGTCAGACAACACATCTAATAGGTGGAGTACCGCAGGGCAGTACGACCCAATACCGATGAGGACATCTTTTTCCAAGCCAATATACTAAGGAGGGCGTCATCTTTTCAGGTGGAGAGACCCGTGACATTTCAACTTCCACATCGATTGAAAGAGACCTAAGTGATTTATAAATTAATGACCGCTACGAAAAATGGACCCAGTACTTACAATAAACGTGGAAAAAACATAATACGGTCATTGAAGAAAAATGCAATAACCTAATACCGAAACTAGTGGAGCAGCCATAATAATAATAATAATAATAACAATAACATAAACTACGATATAATGTAATGCTAGATGATTCCTTATAGGAAAATAGAACAAGCGATGGGTTCTCCCATCCCTAAAGGGCCTAACGGCCGTAATCCTATCCCTAAACATGTGTGTTACAGACGGATATTGTGATATCCTGATTTTCAATTCTGATTTCGATTAGATAAGTCGGACCTTTTATTATAGTGACTATAGTGTTTTTTTCTAAGATGGCCTATCTTGAGATAACTGACCTATCTTGTGAAGTCATTACGGGATTTTAAATGCAATAGATTTGAGAATTCGACCAGAAACCGATTGCTCAATCGTGCTAGTCTATAAGGATCATTACAGCACAATTAAAAATCGATCGGAGACCTGAGATAGGTCGAATCGACTGAGATGGTGATCAAAGTGTAGGTGATTCCAGCTGATTGCAAAATTCTCGTCGATCGATACTGAACCAATTTTCTTTCGTTTTAGGTACCCTGTGTCCATATTTGAAATATCGGAATTTTCACAACCATCGAGAGTTGCTAATGTGTCGAAAAGGTACGTGCGGTTCGAAAAAAATCGACCACGGGTTAATTGTACAAAAAATTCCTAAAAGATACCTGATAGGTAAGGTCACATTAAAAGCGCATCGATTTGAAAATAACTGTGAATTTGAATTCGATTTCGGAAATTGAAAGTCCTATCGTGTCATGAGTCATTCTAGGAACGTTGGCTCACATTTTGAAGAATTTCTAGCAAGTTCGGGACTTTCACGGGAAATCGTTACGAACGATTCGGAAAACAAATGGAAATATGGGTTGGCCAGTTGGAAGAGACTTTGGGCATCTGGTGTAAGTAAATCGGTAAATGAAAGTTGTTTAGACTTCAACCGGATTTGTTTGTTTAGAAAATGGGATGCCGAGAAAAATGAAATGAAAGTCGGTTTCGAAGAAAATTCGTAAGATTAAAGGATCGTCTTATTTTGGCCTTCAATTGGACTTCAAATTGGACAAGTGGGTATGGAATTTGACCTAGCTTGACCAATTGAAATTTGTTGTGTTGAAGTGAGCAAAATTAACTTGGTTTTGTTTTATTTCTCTTCCATGGACTCATGCCCCCACACACACGCACACCTTCCCCCTCCAGCCGACGTAGCCCCACCTCACGCACGTTTCCCCTCTCTCCACGCACGAACACACCCCCCTCCGCACGTCTCTTTTTCCTTCCTGGCCGACTATCCCCTGCACGTTGGTCTCCACTTTGCTTTTCTTTTATTGACTTTTAGTCAATACACATCCATCTCTCTCTCTCTCTCTTGAATTTCACCCCTCATGGCCGACCGTCCCTGCTGTCCCTTATCCTTTCCTCCTTTGCTGTTTTTCCTTTTTGGTTTTCATTGATGCGGTCGAAGACGCCACTCTCTCTCCCCTCTTATCTTCGTGGACGTCCACTGCAGCCGCCTCACTTCACCGAACGCTGCAGCTCCATTTTCCTTGGGTCTTCTTCATCGGTTCTTCACGCGAGCAGCAACACCGAAATTTATTTTGCCCTGCAGCTCGCCCACGTGTGTCACACGGTCAGTCAACCAGCGAAGATCCCTTCCCCTTCGTCGACCCAGCAGATCCCTCCGTGCGCCACCTGCCTCCCTCAGCTGCCCATGATCGAAGCTGCTGCCCGTTTGTCCATCTTCACCAAGATTTCTTCAAGCTGCAGCCGTGGTCTCATTGCACCACCGAAGCAGCTGCCATCTAAGCTTCAGTCCACCGAAGCATGAGCTGCCAGCGTCCACGATCTCCTCTCTTTTGGCCCAGCATCACCGAAGCAACAGCCCATCTTCAACAATTTTGTGGCCCAATCCCACTGTGTGCAGAAGCCCAGCAGCTTCTTCTTTGCTTGAGCCCAAAAGCCTGCACGTCCGGCCCAAGCTCAACGGCCCATCTCCTTTGAGCCTGCACGGCAGCCCGTCTTCAGTCAAGCCCAACAAGTGTCGCAAACCCAGTTCGTAATTTCAGCTTTTGTTTTGAGCCCATGCCCAATTCAACTCAAAAATAAATCTCAGTTTGGACTGAGATTTGTTAGGCCAAGTTTAAGGCCCGGTCCAAGCCCGTCAGTGCCGTCGTGAGCCCAAGTTCGGCTGCCGTTGTGTCGTCGTTGCGGTGTTCCGGTCTTCGCTTTCGCTTTAATCAGTGAGTTTTGCTCACTAATCCCTTATTAGTGGACTATTGATGCTTAGGGGTTCGATTAAATTTAATTAAGTACAATTAAGTGGATAGATTAGATTAGAATAATTAAATTAGGGATTTACCTATGCATGTTAGGCGATTGGTTAATGTAATTAGTAAGTAGAGACGTACTCCTATTTATTGAATGCATCTCGGATTTTTCCCGATCCGTTCTGACGTCTAATTAGGCATTACGGGCCTAAATTGGATTTTTAGTATTTATTTATTAATTTTCAAAATTAATAAATAAATAAATTAATTTTCAGAAATTAGGTAGGGATAGCTGACGACTAGGAATTTTATGCTAATTGTCGTGGCGCAATTCGTTTATTTAATTGAGCTTTATTTTGTGTTGAATTGAATTAATTGTGTTTTTAGGATTTTATTCCTAAAGTGATCAATTTCGGTAATTGATTGGGAATGACCGAGCGTGGGTCTACAACACCTTTAATGTTTTAATAGGCTGTATAAAGTGGTGAGAAAGAAAGTTATATTACGTGGGCTCGAAGACCAAGAAGGTCGTCCTAAAGAATGCACATGATTTGTGGATATTACGTGGGCTCGGTGACTAAGTATGTCAACCTAGAGAATGCACGTGGGCTTGATAACCAGATATACTATATTGAAGAATGCACGTGGGCTCAGTAACTAAGTATGTTAACGTGGAGAATGCATGTGAGCTCGATGACTAGATATACCGTCTTGGAGAATACATGTGGGCTTGATAACTAAGTACGTTAACCTGGAGAATGCATGTGGGCTCGATGACTAGATATTCTACCGTGGGGAATGTATGATATTAATTAGAAAGACCGGGAATGGTCATGATGACATGTAATCGACTAGGTCGATTTGATTGATATTTTGATTTGTTGTGATTGTTTGGGTGCCTAGTGAATTATACTGATTTGCAGGTGGAATCAGAGACCAAGGTAAATCCTCTAACCCATGTGTGTATAGGCAGCCCATGGTGTATTGGTTTACTAATTGAGTCTTAGGGGGTAGAACTTACTGAGACATTATTTCACTGGTTATTGAATAACCATTTTCAAGTCCCTGGATGGCGGTCATGAAGGACCGGAAGTCCTAAAGTCTGGGAAAGTGGAGATCGAATGATTGGCAATGTGTCCGACTAGTGGGTCATAGAATCATTACCTCTTGTGGAGACAATAGATTTGTAAACAACATGCTGTTATAAATAAACAAGTTTGTTTATAAATGGTTTATTTGGGTTGTGAAAATTTTTTTTTGGAGTCCTACTTTCCTATCCCATTATTTTATTGTCTGGAGATTATTTATATGCTTTCGCATGTGTATATTAAATGAATGGGTCGGCGATGCATTCTGGGATGTCGCTATTAATTGACCAAGGAGGGATGGGCACGTGTTCGGAGGATCGAGGTGTGACAGGCATCCCGTCCCTAAAAGCCTTTTTGCTATGCTTTTATATTTAATTGATAGAGACAGCACTAACCGTCCGTAAAAAAGTTCAACTAGGGACAATGCGGCCATCTATCGTGTCCAAAGTAAATTTTTTTAGTTCTCGCTGCTCTTCAATGGATAGGAATTCTATTACTTCCATATTTTGCATAGCAAAGCGGTTTTATTATGTATTATCCAGTGTGCAAAATAAATAGATCGGTTTTATTGAGGTCAAATTGTCAAACTTCAAAAGAAGCCCATATGATAATACAGTCATAATGAGTGATCTCTCGGGGAATAATATCTCGATCTCGCAAAAGAATTACAAAAACGTTGCCACAAGATTTCACGGCTGAAACACCAGTTGATGGAGGCAATTCACGGAAGAATTTTAACTTTGCACGAGAAATGCAAGCTGGCAAGACTGACACGTCAATATCATCGATGGATAAGGTCCTTGTTCCTCGTACGTACGTCAAAATGCAAGCTAACATGAAATGTATTTAATTAAATTACCTCTCCATGGAAAATTCGTTTCACGTGACTTGGTTCTCTCTATATAACGAAGCGGTCCTAGATTTGAGAGACGACAGAGTGCTGCTATAACTAAACATTTTGGTCAAATGGCCAGACTCAGCAGCAACAAAATGACAATGCTCTTTAATCTCGTCTCGGTGCTCTTACTTTTGTTCGGTGTTTCTACAGCTCGCGAGGTCAGAAGCAGCGGTAAGTCTTGTTCTTTTTAATTCACTAATCAATCGCCCATGATTGATTTTTTATTAAGTCTATTCCCACTTCCGAATTGCATGGAAAACGTCTAGTTCTTTTTTTAAAAAGCACACTGTGGTGGAGCATAATAGTTACACTTGCACGAAAAGGGTATCATCTGTTCGCCGATATGATTAGGGTTTATTACAACTCATAAAAAGGATTATTTATTTTTCCTCGACTGCTTTCATAGGACATATGTGTAAGCATTAATTGATGTGCTTCGATCTAAATAAGAAAAGGTGGAATTTTCGCATACTTATTATTACTAGGTTTACTCATCAGGCACAGTTAGCTTAAGACTTATCTTATAGCTATTAACATATGATTTATAGTCGACAAATTACTAAAAAGTAAAAAATCGAGATTTAGGTTTCTAATCACGACGAAGCCCTTATCTTTCAACCAAAAAGTGTCGTTTTTCATTTCTTTTGCATTGTCATTTTTAAGCAGTTTTTAGCTCATTTAAAAAAAAAAAACCCCGAAAAGTCAAACGGTTGACTTTTGATCAACTCTTTGACCAAAAGTCAACCCCGGGTCAAAAATTGACTTTTTACCAAAAAAATTCCTCTTAGCTTTTATTTCCCTTATTTTTCAAATCAATTTCTTGAAAATTCAAAGATTTAAAAATCAACATTTTAGGAAAAGTCAACTAAATGGTTGACTTTTGGTCAAACTTTGACAAAAAAAATAAAAAATAAAAAATGCACAAATACATTTTTTTAATGCCAATTTGAATTTTGTGTTGAAACTTTCACAAAATTCGATTAAGAACCTCAATTTTTGAATTTTTCAGTTTTGGGTTATAAAAATAGACCAAAAATAAAATTACTTTTATTTTAGTCATAATTAGGTATAGTTTCTTATTTGACATTTGGTTTAGGGACTATCTAAAATCTGTTTGAGTATTCAATTTTGTGATTTACCGGGTCAAAATACGAATTGTCGTTTTAAGCCCTAATTAGGGGACCAAAATCAATCTTTCATAACTTGCGAATGGACAATTGTTTCTCACTCATTTTCTTAAGATAAATCCAAATTTGAGATCGCTTTTGTGAAATTCACACAATAACTCATCAATTTGAAGAATTTTATCCTCCCAAGCATTAGAAAGTCAAGCAATTAAGCTTCAATTGACAAAATTCGAATTGACCCATTCATGACTATGGTTTAATTTCATAAATCTATGTCCAATTTTAATATTAGGCTTAGATTCATTTTTGACCTAAGCTCAAGGACTTCAATTCAAGGTCAATTTGAATGTGATAAGTGATCTTTCAATTTGAATGTGATAAGTGATCTTACCTATGGGTAACTCATTAGATATGGCAATTGTGACACTAATTGAGTTTAATTTTAGTTAATTTGTAATTTTGCCCATTGAATTGCAAATTTTACCATTTTAGCCCTTTAAGCCAAATTGAAAGCACCCATGGTTTCGACTCATTTTTTCCACAATAATCATTCAATTAGGTAAAAAAAAAAAACCCCTAGATCATGTTCATAAGGTATGATTAGCTTAATTGTATCTTAATCGGTCAATTTCTTCATAAAAATGATAAAATTCCTTTTCAATTAGGTCATTTAGGGGTCAAATTGCATAAATTTTTGACCCATACGGGTCCCAAGTGGACAAAACAATAGAAATCGGACCAAATTGGTCAAGAACCGGTCAAAATCAGGCCAAACCGTACCAAACCGGTCCGACCAGTCTGATCGGCCGTCGGCGGGATTGGCCGGTTCAAGCCCTTTCCGGCCGGTTCTTGGCCTCCGGCCATCGGTTCTGGAACCCTCTCACTCCCAATTTCACTTCTACACCTTCAATTTCCCAAAATTTTACAAATTGGTCATTGAATTTCGTCAAATTGCAAATTAACCCATAATTAGACATTTTGACGCAATTCCCGATTTTGGCTGGGTTTTTTGCAAATCAAACCACTAGACCAATTACCTGACACCTCGAGATCATAATGGAGTCTTCAAAATTGATTTTTGATTGTTGGATCGAGATTTTGGCCATAGGGTTGAATCGACAACCAAAATTACTTAATGTGGGAGTATATAAGTGAAATCTCTTCTAAGTTCATAAAGGGGGGTTCATTTGCACGAATTCTCTCTCTCTCTCTCTCTCTCTAAGTTTTGGTTCATCTCTTGGACCGGTCTTGTTCTAGGCTCGAACCGGCGATTGCCGAAGCTCCCAAGTCTTTGAGTTGTTGATGATCTGCTGTAGCAGGGGTGTTTCACCTTGCTATGGACAGAGGAGAGTGGAATCTCTTCTAAGTTCATAAAGTGGGGTTCATTTGCACAAATCTCTCTCTCTCTCTCTCTCTCTCTCTCTCTCTCTCTCTAAGTTTTGGTTCATCTCTTGGACCGGTCTTGTTCTAGGCTCGAACCGGCGATTGCCGAAGCTCCCAAGTCTTTGAGTTGTTGATGATCTGCTGTAGCAAGGGTGTTTCACCTTGCTATGGACAGAGGAGAGTGGATTGGTGGCCGGATCTTCATCGGTGGCCCGATCTTTGCTGGCGAGTCAAAACCGGTCCGTTTTGGATTGGTTCTTCCTTTTTTCCTTGAGCCAGTGGTTCAATTGGCCCCGATCCGAGCCGTAGTGACCTGATCTAGGTTCTTGAAGTCTTGATTGTGATCTGGTGATTTGATCCAACTAATCGCGATAGAAACCGATGAAAATCGCAACAAAGGTAACGATTTGAAACTCAAATTCGATGAAGTGAAATTGAGTTAGTCGATCGGGGTTAGGATTCAAGATTAGGAGCTTTTATATGCTTAAGATTGATGAGTATAAATGCTATAATGAGTTGTTGATGATTTGAATGATCATTATGATTTTAGACCTAATATGTGATTTTCGTAGGCCTGTACATAGGTTACTGTTTTGGCCAAAACGAGATTCGAAACGACCTCGTTTTAGCTCAAGTCCTCTTAGGATTAGATAATAAACATCCCAAGGTTCGAAACGATAGGTCGCATGCCCAAAAAGACCATCGTTTGGCCTCCAAAAACACCTTCGAAGATTAACGATTCTGCAGTAGTTTAGGTTTTTTTTTTTCGGTTCTGATCCGATTCTTCCTTCTGACTTTGTTATTTTTGTTTCGATTTTCACGATCATTTTTTGACAAACTTTTCTCAATAATTTTTTTTTTCCAAATCACGTCATGCATCTTCGGTAATTTTTTCATGATTTTTGGATGTGTTCAACTAGGTCAGATTTACTTAGATCTAGGCTTAGGTCAATCTGTTCCATATTGATATCTGATTTTGCTATTTTTGTGCTGATTTTTGTGTCAATTTTTGGAGCAATTTTCCTTCATGAAAGTTTCTCATAAAGGTGTTGTGTATGTCCCGTATTTTTTTCAAAAGTTTTAGACTTGATTAGCTAAGTCAAAATTGCTTAGATCTTGACATAGGTGTTTCGGTGAAATTGAGTCCATAAATGCACTCCCTCATGAGAGTTAAAATATATTATATATATATATATATATTCAATTGACGTATTCTTTAAAAGGTTTTTACTTTGACAATGTGAATCAATTGTGTGCATTAGAGTAAAAGGTACTGCAGCAACATGTGTTGGACAGATAGTGTGATCTGTCTTGCCATTTTTTCCATGATTCATATGATCTTAATTGAGTTTCAATCTCTTAACAAGAAATCTTCATCACTGTATGCTCTATATGTGAGATTTTTGGTAGGATTTATGCATATCTTGATGATGGCTGAAATCATGCTTATTCTGTAAACTTAATGCTAAAATGAAACCTTGTCATATGTGCATATTTCCATGCTTATTTGAGTCATCTAAGGATCAAATCTTACAATCATGCCTTCTTGATGATTGAACCGCATGTTACAAGATTTGCATACGTGTTTAGGTCATGTCATTTGAGTTTCATCTTGCACACTAAACACTAAATTGTCTCACAAAAAGTGTTCATCATACTTAGAATTCCCAATCGACCAAAAAAACAAAAAAACTTAGAATTCCCAAGCATATCATTAAGAATCATGAATCATCTCATAATGTCATTTAAATTGTATGACATTTTGTATGCCGACTTAGGATTAAATAACTATCCAAACTTTCCGTTGCATCCATTCCTAAGTTCCATGTGATTTCTTCATGTCGTTTGTTGATTTTAAGGTTTTCTAATGAATACTTATATTTTGTTTTCTTAATTACTGATGCGTACACTTTTAGATATCTCGATTTTAGGATATCAAATTGACCTAGTTTGGATGGAACTAGCCCGAGACATCGAAGCACCTCTGGACCTAGTTGAATCCTATTTGGACCTTATCTTTTCCGATTTTGTTCGATTCTGACTATAGTTTGGCCTTCAGTATTCGAGGTTAGTTTTGTGAATTTTTCCTTCCACGATTGAGATTTCCTTGGATTTATCTTGCTTGCTTTATTCTCGTGTTATGATGGAGAAAATTAGGGACGGATTCAGAAATTTTCATCAGCGGGAAAACCTAATACTAGAAAATAAAAGGTAAATGCAAATTTATTGATTCAAATAGTAAGTATATCATTTATGTGCTTGTGATCACATCGATCCTTCATTTGGGCTTAACATTGGAAGCTAAAGCCGATAATTCTGAATGTAAAGCTATTACGTGAGCGTTTTCATGTTTCTACATTTCCAAAAAATCATATGAACTAAACCACACCTTTAAGTATATACTAGGAGTCAATCGCACACTTCACCTCTCACTTGGATAGATGTTCACTCCAAGTACAATAACTTCTCCTGTGTGCTTACAAATGGGTTTTTCATAGGCGACTTGATTATCCTGATTTAGTTTCATGCGATAGTGTCCTGCCTCATATAAATTTGTGTCCTTTCATGTCACACGTCAGTTTCTGATTTGACTATTATCAGAGTCGCTCCGCATCAGTCCCACGTTAGCTCCACTGCTGTGCCATGCTAGCGACTAGTCCAAAGGTCCACCGCGTGACCGCGTAAGCGAGCCCTGCTGATCATTGGACGGAACTAGCCTAAGACATTCAAGTGCCTGCGGACCTAGTTGAATCCTATTCGGACCCTATCTTTTCCAGTTTTGTCCGAATCTGAATATATTTTGGCCTTCAGGATTCAAGATTAGTTTTGTGAATTTTTCCTTCTGCGATTGAGATATCCTTGGATTTATCTTGGTTGCTTTATTCTCGTGTTACAATAAAGAAAGTTAGGGACTGACTCAGAAATTTTCATCAGCAGGAAAACCTAATACTGGAAAATAATAGGCAAATGCAAATTTATTGATTCAAATAGTAAGTATATTATTTATGTGCTTGAAAAGAAAATCGAATGATGAGTAAAATTTAAATTAGATTTTGCTTCTACTTTGCACTTAAACCTTCATAACTTACCTTTCAAGAGTCCTCCTTGGAAAGCCCCTCGTGGGTCTGAAATTGGCAGCCAACGCCTATTTTTTTTCCCAATTTCTTTTTGACTGATGAACTAAATCTCTTTTTATTTGGCAAATTCTATTTAATTGTCAATATCTAAATTTACCAATTACATAGAAAAGTACCCCGATTTATTTGGTGACTTCCCGATTTTTTCTAGATTAAGTTGCTAGATGGAAAAGTTAATAAAAAAAAAAAAAAAATGTTGATAGCTAACTCAAATGAGATCGATAACCGGTTGAAAGCTTAATCAAAGAAAAGATTGACAAATAAGAGTTAGTAAATTTAAGGCACAATAAAGAACAGTGAATGAAAAATTGATAAAAAATAAGAAAAGTTGGTAATTAAAAAATAAACTTGGTAAGTAATTCATATAAGAGTTAGTGACTCAACTAATTGATAATTTAAATGGAGAAAAGTAGATAAGTCATTCTAATTGAAGTCGGTAATGTTAAGGCATTTTTGAGAGATGCTACTAGAAGTTTATAGATGATAAAAAAAAAATGATAATTAAAGTTTGAAGGTATTACCCTTTTATTTTTGTTTTCTAGCTGGGTTATGATATGCAACTCCATGTGTCTACATTTCTTAGACATTTCATTTGATTCTCACCCCATACGCCTGGTCACTTGTTGGGCTTAGGGCCATTTCTCAGTCCTTCCTTCAATCATGTCTCTATCACTTCTCATTTTGCTAGATGACCATCGCTCATTGACCATTGTCCCACACATAGTTCTTGCAACTTCCTTGAAAGGCATCATGACGTGTTTTCCATCATCTCGGTCTTGTAAAATCACCATAAAACGTGGCTAGGTTAAAATCTTGAAAAATCCCAAATTAGTACACATGTGATAAATTTACCTCAAACTATATTTCTGACCACCATAAACCCTAAATTTGTATACCTTTGATAAATTTACTCTAAATTGATACACTTATGACAAATTTACCCTATGTTAGTTTTCGTTAAATTTTACTGTCAAATTATTAAGTTAAATGACATGTGACAGTTAACCGGTATACCAATTTGGGATTTTACGCTCCGTTTTTCACTGTTTACAATTTTTATGATTTTTTTTTTTGTGGTATTAATCCAATTTAGCGGAGGGTATATTTGTTACAAATTTACCAATTTGGAGTTTTTTGCGGTTGAATAAATTAGTTTGTGGTAAATTTATCATAAATATACAAGTTTATGGTTTTTTATGGTTGGTTGGGGTAAATTTGCCACGGGTGTACCAGTTTGGGATTTTTCATGGTAAAAAAGTAGTTTGGAGTAAATTTGTCACAAATGTACTAGTTTGGAGTTTTTCAACGTATTAACCCAAATGTGGTGTGATTTGTTTCATAAATTTAGGAGGTGCGGCTAAGATAAAAAGAAAAAGGAGCTGTTTATACTCTTTCCTTGGACTTAAACCACCTTACAAGTGATTTTTTTATTTATAAGATTACTATTTTCCCAACACTTACATTCAAACAAAAGTACTTATATGCATAAAAAAACCCTAGGTTTCTCAAGGTAAATGTCACGCCCCAAACCTCGAGCACGCGCACATCCCTCGATGGTCGATAGAATTTTGTGACGTTCTCAGGACTCGTCTCTGACCCTTTTCATTTTATTGCACATGCGGAAGCGAATTAACTAATCCCCTGACAACAACAAACATGAGATAAAAAAGTAGGACAACCAATTTCAAATCAAATACATTTTCATAAACACCTTAAGCTTATACAGAAGGTCTATCTCATAAAGGACTACTAAGCCACCTATGCTTCTGACCCTTCCGCTTCAAGCTCTGGGTTCTTCACACTGGGGACCTGAAATGTTATTCAATAACCAGTGAGATGTAAATCTCAGCGAGTTCTTCCCATAGTCCCCCGATTAGTACACCAACTCAACTCAGGGTATCTTTTCAGAACCATCCCACAAACAAATCAAAGATTAACAACCAACAATCAATAGTCGGTTCACATGCAACCTTACCTGGTATGCCATACCCTGCACATCATAACTCAGCATAGTATACGCAATGCACATGGCCATTAGATGATGTAGTTCATCAATCACATACAAATCGTGTTACAAGCGATCTCACTTGGCCATGGCCACACAAAGGCGTTGTCTAGGGTAGATGTGCGGACGCACTGCCATCCCTCATCTCGGCCCAGTATTGTTCTCTTTGGGCCCCGCACTAGTGTGGATGAACCGCCATCTCAGTTAGGCCACCTCTCAAGGCTTTGTTCTCAGTACAACATAAGCATGTGTGAAATGCATTATCGGTTCATGCGTGTATGCCATACACAATGTTCTCAACTCATGCATGACTAGAACTAAAGATGCCATGATTCTCATGCGTTCTTGCACATTAGTGCACCACACAGCACAAATCGATCAATCACATGGATTCCAGTCAATACAACAGATAACAGTCTTCCGGCATAACTGGACATCGTCTCACACCATCGAGCACGACATCGTCTACATTTAGACGGCATTCTATATAAGAGCATCGACCCAGCTTCCACTATGACCGGCATCCGTTGACTTGGGGCATTCCCGAAGGAGCATCGTCTGGGCCCAAAGGCTTGTGACGACATCTCATATCATTCATGCATTCATTCAATTTCGGCTCAGGACATCATGCATTGCACTCAAATACCTCAATTAAAATGGTGATCCTAGCCTATTTTCTTCATATTATAAATGCATGATAAAATAATCGTGTGTGGGGACACGGTCAGATCAAATCAGAAAATTTGTATCATCTCTTTTAAAATCCCATAGTTTGATATAGTATTTAAAAACACTTTCGGTGTCCAAAACCTGACATCCGGTATTTTCTAATTAAATACCAACAGTTTCCAATCACTATATTATTGCACAAAACATCATCTAATTCATGCGGATGTCCATGTATTTACACATCCATTCACTTCTTAAAATTAATACACATGAAATTAGACCACTTTTCATTCTCAGGTGAACGGTGCACGTGAACAGTATCGCGTGAACAGTAACTCGTGAACATTGTGTCATAAACAGTGAAATTTCAAAATTCAATAACTAATAAATTAAATCCACAAGTCATTAAAAACACTAATTAAAGAAAGTGAAGCATCAAGAACCATCATTAAACTAAAATCAGTCCCAATTTATAGAAACCGGGCCTTTGCGCGTCTCCAAGTTTAAATACAGAAACCTAATCGATCAAGCTCAGAAAATTCCCAAATTTGAATATGTTGTAAATGACATGTAAAAAAAAAAAAATTCATGAAGACACTGAGACTCAGATCCTTCTAGATTCGGCCAAGTAACTCACTTAATCCAGTGCTAAAATTAGGTCCGTTCTCAGAAAGTTAGTTTTCCAAAATCAGTTTGGTTTGAGATCTTAAACACGTCCGTTTGATTTGAAATTTGCGTATGTTGAACTAAAAGAGGTGAAAAACAACTTTTGTGAAGAAATAATTTTAAAATTCGAACTATAAGAGTCAATAAAAACCCCTAGAATCCTAAAAGGTCACCAGTTCCAGCGAAAATTGTAGTTTTGTTCAAAAATGGCAGAGCTAATATCTCCTACTTCTGAGTCCCTAAAAATCTTGAGAAAAATATATGTTGTAGCTTAGGATGTTTAAAAAATTTCTTTAAAAGAAGTCGGCTTCAGATTCACGATTGATTTCAATCTACAAAAATTACAAAGAGCAGACATCCAGGAACCAGTTTTGAAGAACAGCCTCTGTTTTCACCCAAATCATCCTCAAACGTGTTAATCTCACGAATTAGACTAACATTAATCCATTCTAATGCTACTCTAACCATTATAACTTATAACTAAGCCATACTTAAGTGAGTCTAAACCATCCTTAAACCAAATCAACATCCTAAGCAAGTTTAGGCACTAATCAAAGGATTAGGAGCTAAACTCACCCAACGACAATTCCGATGACATAAGCGTGACGATGGTGGCAAGGGCTACGAAATCACAAGGCTCACAACTCAAACGGCGATGGTTCGTTGAAGTTGAGCTCAAGGCCATGGGCGCTCGGCTTGAGCGGACGGCGTGCAATGGTGAGGATGATGGTGAGCCGAGTGGGTGATGAAGCTATAGAAAATGAAAGCAAATAAATGGAGGTGAAAGAAGATGGGGGTGCTACGATGTCACGCCCCGAACCTCGAGCGCACCAACATCCCGCCATGTTCATGCAAATGCGACATTCCCAGGTAGTGTCGCCGACTCCATTCAATCATTATTGTGCAAGCGGAACGTATTATAAAACCCCTGACAAAAACTCACGGGATAGGAAAGCAGGAAACCAACTCATTCATAAACAAACATGCTTTCAAAGGTAACCACACTAGGGTTTTCACATATACCAAAAAGGGGCATGTCTACAAAAGGGATCAGTCCTATGACCACTAGTCGGACTCGTTCTTCAATCCCAGTTCTGATTGATCAGCCTCCGGGGGTTCCACCATCTACGGTCGTGAAATTTTGGCCTACAACGGGGTGAAACATTGTCTCAACAAGTTCAACCCCCTAAACCCCTATTAGAAAGAAAATACGCCTAAGGATAGCCTAGTCACACCACATAGAAGACTTACCTTACCTTAATTCATTCATGCAGGTTAGCATAATCCATATCACTCAATCACATGTTCATATCACCCAACCACGTACAGTAATGCGAACTTAAACAACCAGAACGTATTTACTTTTATATAATTGACAATCACGGGGGTCCTGATTATAAGACTAAATCGTTATAACACGTCCTATTCCATACCACACAATTCCATCCCATAATCCGACACATCAACAACACTCAACATGTTTTCCAATTGTTATTCACTGCCACACAAGGGCATAGCCTACTCGTAGTTCGGCTATCTACTAGCATATAGCCAGGCATCATCTTCCCACCTTGGAGCATGACTTCGTCAGTACCTTGACTGCATTTCCGAAGGAGCATGGGCCCAGAATCAACTGCGACCCGTAACCACTACGTGGGCATCCCATATATGGGTAAGTCCGGTTCAACAGCCCATGACAAATTCCTTTTAATTATCATACAACAAAATCATACTCAGCCCCAGAACACTTTGTATTTCACTCAATGCTTTCACTTAGAATAGTGATCCCGATCATTTTTCTTCATATTAAAAACATCTGAGAAAGTAGTTGTGTGAGTAGGTACACAATCGGATTCGACCAAGAAAAACTAACATCATTTTTTTTTCAAACCCCACTGCTTGATATAATACTTAAAATCCATTTTCGGTGTCAAACCCGACACTCGGGTTCTGAAGAAATTATATACTTTTCACAATCACCACTCAGTTTCACAATTTAGCAATCAATTGCACAACTCATACTCAATTTACAATATCCACTCATCAAATTAATAATCTGAATACACAGCAGTGATTAGCACAAAATTCTGAAAAAATAAGGTCTCGAAATAATTTTCGGAATTTATTAAATAATTAATTTTATTCCGAAAATTAATTAGATAATAATATCCATATTTTTTACAATCTACGCATTACAATATCCAACCATCAATTTCAAAATCTGAATACACAGTAGCGATTAGCGTAAAATTCTGAGAAAATAAAGTCCCGAAATAATTTTCGGAATTTAATAAATAATTAAATTTATTCCGAAAATTAATTAAATAATATTATGTTAATAATTTTCGTAATATAATATATTATTAAATAATCCAATAATTTCAAAACATTTATTTAAATAAAAAATAAATTTCTTTAAGTCACATCAAGGCTTATACTAATAATAACCAACTTAGCCCTAAATTAAACACACTTTAAGTTAATTAAACACCTTAATCTAATCTACATTTAAATAAATTAAACTAACCACCTAAGCTTAATTAAATTAAGCTAAGCACACCTAAAGCATAATAAGCTCTCTAATCGAAATTTAGTGAGCTAAACTCACCCGATTAACAAACCGAGCAAACCAAAACGACAGGGATGTCGAGGGGAACAACTTTCCTCAAAGTAGGCCAAGCATCCGGGGTCAGGAAGCCAGCCAAAACGGGCCAAGACTAGGTTGCCATACCCACTCGGCGAGCTGCTGGTTGAGGCCGAGAAGGGGCTGATCCGGGGCTAGGTTGGGCAGAGGAACGGCGATGGAAAGATGGCGGCTGCTCGGGGTGGTGTCGGATGGCGACGGTGACAACGAAGGAGGCTCCGACGATGGCGAACGACCAAGGGTAGCGGCTAGTCGACGGGGCTTGGTTGACCGGCGTAGGGGAGACGGTGGAGCAATGAGCCATTGCACGGCCGACACGCGGACGAGCGATGACCGCGGTGGCGACAACGACGGCGGCGAATGGGTGGACGGGCGGACGGCGTCGCACGAGGAGGGGGTGAGCTGCTGGTTTCCGTCAATCTCCTCTCTCTCTCCTCCAAGAAATCCCAAAATTTCCAAGCTTGAAGATGATGGAGATTGGTGAGGTGATGTCCCACCTTTTTGGGGTTATATCTCATCCCTACACTTTTCAACTTCTTCTTCATTTGCCCCAACTACCATGACCTAAGATGACATCACATTCCACTCACCCAATCCTCCACAACCTCTTCCAATGGGTTCAAGTTCATTTTCCGCCGGGCAATAAAATCTTGTACAACAACTTCTTCAATTCCACTCGATTCTCTTCCAATTGAATCAAATTGAAGTCCATAAAATTAATCCAATGTCACCACACTTCAATTTACATCTTCACTTGTCCATAGAACCAACTTAAGTCCCAAAAGCACGACCAAATGGAGGCCTAATAATTTCTTGAGCCAAATTAGCCATTCTTTGATTTAATTGCTGAAAAATTTTGATTACATGAAAAATCTTCCGAAGATGAGTCAATGATCCTAAAATGATTTGTGACACACCATAATTTCTAATTTCTGAATTTGATCTCAATTTCACGGTTAATTTCACTTCAGCACGATACTAGCGCGTCCTGATCTATTGAGCAGCTTTTAGAAATTTTCATGCATTTGACCTGTGGTTGATTAAGCCACAATGTACATCTTTGACACATTGGCGACTCTTGGTTATTGGGGTAATCTCAAGGTTTCAAACACGGACACAGTGTACCAAATCGATAGAAAAGTTGGTTCGATGCCGATTGATAAGAATTGTGCAATCTGGTGGAATCACCTACACTTGATCATATGCCTTTGTCGAGTCGACCTATCTCCGGTCTCTAATTGATTTTTAATTGTGCCGTAATGATCTTTGCAGATTAGCTCAGTCGAAAGGTTGTTTCTTGGTGAAATTCTCAAGTCTGATGTATTAGAATCTCTTAACGGTTTCACATGGTAGACTGGTTTTCACATAAGTGGTCGACTCAAGGAAAATAACTATATGCGTGCCGACGAAATGCCCGTTTCAATTTATTGAAAATAAAATTGGAAAATCGGGATGTCGCATACGATAGAAACGGAGTATGCGTGAGAGGGAAAGAAGAGAGAGAGAACGGAGAGAAAAGGAAAAGAAGAAGGGAGGGATGTTGTCGAGAGGAGAAAGGGGGGAAGAGGAGAGAGAAATAATAAAGTAATGGAGGGGAAGTTGCAGGGAAATTGCAACAGAAGAAGTTAGCGTATGTGAGGGGGTGGAAAAGTGGGAGAGAGAGGGAGAAAAAGGAAGAAAGAGAGAAGAAAAGAGGAGAAAAAGGGGGGGTGAAAGTTTCCGTAGAAAGAGGGGAAACGTGAGGGAGAAGAGAGAGAAGAGAGAGAGAGAGAGATAAAGAGAGAAGAAAAAAGAAGAAGACGACTTTTGGCCGAAGGAGGAGGAAGCGTGAAAGAGAAGAGAAAAGGAGAGAGAGAGAGAGAAGAAAAAGAATAATAGTAATATCGTTATCATTTTTCTTTTTTTCTTTTTTTCTAATCTCTGATTTTTCATCCGATAATTTCTTTTTCGAAATTTCGGGATGTCACAGTAAATGCATTAAAAAGGGATAAATTTTAGTGGAAGGTGCCACTATAGTTGTAGTAAACTTGCTTTGGGTAAAATGTATTAGTAGCATATCTGTTGTTGATACCTAAAATTTTGTAATCCAATTAGTTGTTAATTGCATTAAAAAATTTAGAAATCGACCCTAATCTCTAACCAAAAATCAACAATTGCATTTTGCATATTCGTTGCATTTTTTCATCCATTATTTAATCCATATATTTCCATCGGACAGGGGCAAGTGGATTTAAGTGAATTATGTCGAACTTCCTCAATAAATTGGATTGAGCCAATAAGAGCATAAAATTTTTGCCAAGTGCATAAAACACCAAGTGGCTGAAATTTATAAATGGGAGAACTAAGAGGTGCCAAGGTGGAAAAAATTAATTCATTAGAGTTAATTCGGGAGATATGGACAATAATTTTATAAACGAAAATTTCAAAGGACATTGCAGGAATGTCTTCGCAACCACATCACGGCGAGATTGGTTCCATTTCAATGTCTGAGATTCTTCCATCCCAATCGAAGGGCTTATGTTGGTGGGAACAGTGCAAGATTGTCGCCCTTGCCCTCCTCATCCCCTCCCCTGGCCCTTCGGCCCAAAAGATTAAGATATTATAATAATATCCCTAACCACTCTTTTCCACATCTGTCCTTTCTCCACGGTAAGTTTCCAAGAACCTGCTCCAAAGACTCGAATCACCTCCCCTTCCCCACTTTTTTCGACCCAAAAAGAAAAAAACCCCAACACACGTCCGAGTCGACGCCAAGCACATCATCTTTGTGCATCGCGGTCGTACACATTGAGAGAAACGACAAAAGGAAAACAATAAACTAAAAAGGAAAAGATGAGGGCCAATCTAAGTTAGGATTGGTCGGTCAACAAGAAAGAATATCGGAACGTCAGGTTTGAGAGATAAGGAATATTGAGAGTAATATATATTTATTTTAAAACAAGAAAGGTGAGATTAATATTTCACACAAAAAAAAAAAAAAGTATAAAAAGCTCATTGGAACGGCCGCTTCCGCACAACCGTTAAGACACTCAACAATTAGAGAGGACGGGCTGCCAATTTGAGAGACAAAAAGAAAGAGAAAAAAAGACAATATAAAAAGAAACAATTTGATTGTCCTTTTTTTTTTGTCGAAATGGAAATATATTAAATAGCTCGAAAGTCTGAGTAGAAAAGACTTGAATTTAAACAAGTTGAAGCCAAAAGGGTTGGACGCCTCGTTGATCAAATTCTCCAAATCCCACGAACAGCTGGTCTCATCTTAGGCTTTCGACACTTTTGGCTTATTTCAGATCTGAGGTAAGGAGCCTTCGTCACCGTGCGCTTTCTTCTTTGAGTTCGCCTGATTTGTAAAGCAGAGATTCTTCGCCTTGGCTAAGCTGATGATTTTCTTTGGGTTCGGTTTCTATTGGCGAAAAATTGTGCTGTTCCTCTCTTTCCAGATCAGCCAGAGTACTGTGGCTAGGAGATTGAAACTTGTTGAGGTATGGGTGAAATCTTGAAGCCATTCATCTATTCGATGACGGCCGAAGTGTGAGATTTGGATCTGTAAGGCTGGGTCTTGCCAAACTTCTCGGTGTCGTTGCTGGTTTCGTCCGGCGGTCTGGTTTGCTTTCTCTTCGGAATTCTCGAGACCTTGTTGCCGGCTTGCCCATCGCCGCCGCCCCTCACCATTCACCGCGCCCGCTGCCGGCTTACCCATCGTCGCGCCTCTACCTAGCTTGCCGGCTCTCTTCGTCGAGCTCAGCACATCCCGCGGCAACTGCAGCCGCGACAGCGGCTTTGCCGGCTTATTCTAACGCTGCAGCAGCAGTCCCAGGCGGTTTCCGGTGATTCCAAGCGGCGTCCTGGCTCCACTTGACGCCACCGCTTGCTGTTTTGTTTCCTCTGCTACGTTTCATTTCCTTTCGCAGGTTGCATAGAGCAGACTAGCATTGATCGAACCCACACCGTTGCCGCCAAGCCGAGTCCGACCGACAAACCTTTACCGTTGCATTTTTTTTTTCTAGCGAACCTGTCTGCAATATGCTGTGTCCTTGCTGGATCACCGGTCGACGTAAAGCTCCCCGCCCTGGTCCCGATTCTCAGAAACAAATACTTCAAACTAGGTAATTTCTCAAACCAATTCGATTTAATTATTCGTTGCCGTGTTTGCAATTATTGATTATCTAATTTGATATTATTCAATAATGATCTTGATTTGTTTAGAATTTTTAGGCATCTCCATGTTAGGAAATTCCCTATTTTGAACAGTGTGTATAGTTGATAATTCGATATGTAGGCATTAAGATCGGGTTATGGATTGCATAAGCAAATTTTAAAAAATTTAATAATAATTTTAAGTTTCCTTATACGTAAACTTTAATACAATGAAAAATTACCTAAACCAATCATCCGACGTAAATGAATATAAAATTAACAAAGTTTCATAATCTTATATTCTTCCACTCTGCTTTTAGAAATGCATATCTAAATAAAATTAAGGAGCACCTAAAATAGTCACCAATCCAGCTTTTTCAGATTTATTTTTCTTGTTGCTTTTTACTCATAGGAGTACAATAAAGTAACTCCAAAAAAAAGCATCACGTTGCTCATGACCTAAAGATCAGGCCAGTCAAAGCGTCTTAGGATAGTTGGTTTGCATCTGACGCTATTCAAGATCGAGGTGCAACTCTCTCACTCTCTCTCTCTTTTGGATTGTCATCTGGTCAAGTGTAACTTGATTGACATTAAGATTTCTGATATATAATAAGAAGGGGAATATGTTACACTTGAGTTCCCTTCTTTCTATATATCAGAAATCTTAATTTTAATTAAGGGCCCTTTCTTCTTTTCTTTTCCCTTTTTAGGTACACGTGTTTCTTAATTATAGTGACTTGACTCCAGTGGATCCCAGGCCAGCCATCATCGCTGTGCAGATTAATGGTGATTCTGATTTGTAAGAACACATTATCTTGCACTTTATATTTGAATAAACATTTTAAATCTTACCAAGATAGTAAAAAGGTTTTGCTTTCTAGAGAGCACCAAACTAGTCCTAAGAAAACTCAGTTACCACGAGCATTATGTGTCATTTGTGAAACCAAACTATGCATGTACTTACATCTATCAATAATTAAGAAAGTAAGGTAAAATGGAGCTTAGTGGTTGAACCACATAATCACAAATTTCCATCTCCTCCCTCTCCCTTAAAATTAATTAGACATATTGCTTTACCATAAATTAGGAAAAAGTAGAAAAAATAATTATTCATCACATTTGATTTGATATAACTTTTCTAGAGCAATACACTAACGTCAACGTGCCTTCCTTATCTTCGGTTTACTTAGACTTTGACTCGACTCTGGTGGGCCATGGAAATCGGAAAACAGAAACTCAAATTCACAGGTCTCGAACTAACATGAACTTGCTGGAGTTGCATTTCCCAGGACTCCACTTGTAGAGTTACATATCTCGGACATTTCATCTGATTCTCGCCCCCATTTCGCCAGTCAACTTGTGGGGCTTAGGACATTTCTTAATCCTTTAATCATATCTCTGCAATTTCTCTCAATCAATGCCGCAACAGGACAAATGGAAACTGAGCTTGGCTTACCTACCTGACCATCGCTCATTGGCCCCTATTAAAGCATGTCAATTCTTTTGTGATTTGCTTTCAGAATTTTAGCAGACGCAGCTGAGATGAAAAGAAAAAGGAGCTCTTCTCCGGAAATTGGATTCACACGCCATGGCTCATCTGGAATTAAGTATGACGTGTTCTTGAGTTTTCGAGGACCAGATACTCGCACTACCTTCACAGATTACCTTTATCATACCTTGCTGGATAAGGGAATCAGTGTTTTCATAGACAAGCAGGGGATCGACATTGGGGAAGAGATCGGTCCCGAGATTTTCCAGGCCATCAATGACTCAAAAATGTGCATTCCCATCTTCTCCACAGGCTACGCCTCTAGTAGCTGGTGCCTACGTGAACTGGAACACATGATGGAGCGTAGAAGAACTAACAAACTAGAGGTTATGCCCATTTTCTATGATGTGGAACCCTCTGATGTGAAGCTTGAAACCAAAGTGTATAGGGATGCTCTAACTTTGCAGGAAGAAAAACATGGTGCTGAGATTGTGCAGCGCTGGATGGAGGCACTCAAGGAAGTTACTGGAATCAAGGGATGGGACACCAAGAGCAGAGGGTAATTTTAACTCACTCAACTACATCTTCCCTTTTATCTCTGTTTCTTTTGCTTGAATGTGGATTATGAATTGAAGAGCACAACTTTTTCTTAGTTCTAGACCAAAAATTGTGATGGATATTGCATGCAATTCTACACTCCATTGTCTCAAGACTCGAGGATTACCATCTCGACATAAACATTATAACCTATCGAATTAGATTGAATAGAACTAAAGAATCATGTATTTATTCTTTTGTTCGTTGGGTCCAGCATCTACATAACTTCGTGTTAATGTTTGATCGTGCAAGTGTACAAGTTTGCCATCAATCTTATAATTCACTTGATTATGTTGTGTGTCCTAACACAGCCACGGAGAACTTGCACATTTGATTGCTCGGAAAGTGTTGGTCAAGCTTAAGGTGTCTTCTATTCGAATATCCGATTATTTAGTTGGAATGGACGACTCAGTGAATAGAGTAGTAGCTTTGTTGGATGTCAACTATAATGATATAAGGCTCATTGGAATTTGCGGGATGGGTGGAATAGGCAAGACAACTCTTGCCAAGGTTGTTTACGACAAGCTATCTACTAATTTTGAGAGTCACAGCTTCATTTCAAATATTCGAGAGTCTGATCTATTAACTGTGCAGAGGCAGTTAGTCTCTGATATCAGTGGTGACATAGGAGATGAACTTCGTAGCATTGATCATGGGATGAATATGATCCAAAATCGATTTTGCAGAAAGAAAGTTCTTATATTTCTTGATGATGTAGATCATAGAAGCCAACTTATGGCATTAGTTGCAAAGACAGAATGGTTTGGTTTGGGAAGTAGAATAGTTGTCACAACAAGAGACAAAGGTGTTTTAAATGGATTCCAAGATCAATTTGGACATTGTTTGATTTATGAGGCTAAGGAACTCAACAATCCGGAAGCTCTTCAACTTTTTAGCAAGCATACCTTTAGAAGCAACTCTCCTCCAAATGAATTCTTGAGTCTATCTATGGAAGTTACTAGAAAAGCCGGAGGGCTTCCTTTGGCTATCGAAGTGATTGGCTCGTATTTATATGGAAAAAAGAAAGCAGTGTGGCAAGATACATTGAAAAAGATGGATTATTGTCAGCATAGGGACGTGAAGGAAAAGTTAATATTGAGTTATCAAGCATTAGATCATTTGCAACAACAAATATTTCTTGATATCGCTTGCTTTCTAGCTGGACAAGATAAGAGCTATTCATATTACATGTGGGATGACTGTGGATTTTTTCCAAGTGAGGGGTTTGATATTCTGTTTTTAAGGTCCTTAGTGAAGCTGGAGAGAAGGATGAACTATGGATGCATGATCAGCTTAAGGACTTAGGCAAGACCATTGTGTATGAAGAAAATTGCAAAGACCCCACAAAGGGTTCTCGAGTGTGGTGGGCTCGGCAAGGTGGTATAAATATTGTCCAGCAAAAGAAGGTAGTATTAGTCTAAGTGCACCCTCGTATTCTTTTTTCCTTGCAGAAAACTTCCTTGGTCTGTTTTGCCTTTATTTTGGGCTCTATTTGGAACTCCTCAATTTGAACCACTCTTTCTCAATTTAGGGAACCGGAACTGTTGCAGTGTACTATCAATCTAAGGCGCCTCTCCAAGACTTTGTTTTGACATCAAGAGACTTTATCGAAGTGCCAAACATTAGATTTCTTGAATTGGCTGGTTGGACCCTCTCCGGAGATTTTAGGGATCTCTTTTCAGAATTAAGATGGCTTACTTGGTATGATTGTCCAAAAGAAATGCAGGCAACCAACTTTTGCCCAAAAAATCTAGTCATCCTTAAACTATGTGGGAGCAGCTCAATAGATGAACATTGGGGTGGTTGGACTCAACTCAAGGTATGTATGTGTGTGCAAATTATTTGGGATAACATGTTATATTTTCTTCTAGTCACACTAGCTCTTGTGTCACACGTGGTCGTTGATTGTCATCCTTGATCTCTTTATTATTATTATTATTTTATTAAAGTATATTGGTTTAATTCATAAAACAACTCTTGGTCTTGAAGAAGGCTTATGACACCAATCCCTCATTCTAATCGTTGTGTTTTCACTGGAAATAACATCAAATCAAACAATTACTTTTCATTTATGTCGTAGATTCATTCAAGCGATAATACCACTTGTATATCCCCGATGAAGATACTTTGGTCAATGAAAAGACTGGTACCCTTGACCACTTTTATTCATTGATTCAATATTGTGTTCATAGATGTTTTGTTGTGTTAATGGAGAGAATTTAACTTGTGTAGATTTTTCAAGATTGCATTTTTCATTTTTACCTAATCAAACAATTAACTGACCAAAAAAAAAGAAAAAATAAAAAAGATGTTATGATTTGGTTGATGGTCATCAATATGCATTGCATTTTATAGTTTTACATTGATATTACGTTATTGCTGTTTTACCATTTATGCCAATTCTTCTCCAATGGCTTTCTTCAATTCAAATTGATTGTAGTTGCATGATTAAAGGGTTAACTACATTTTGGGTTGCACAATAAATAAATGTAATGACTTGATTAGATATTTATACATATTTCGTGATTTCTATAATTTGTAGGGTTGTTAGATTGTCTAATGGAATAAATGTCATCGCTTAATATCTATTGACTAACATTACTATTTAAAGAACAATTTATAAATGTTCAAGTTGTTTGGAGTTCCCTAATCCCCCCAACGAGTTGTCACGAATAAGAAATGTTTAAAGTTAAGTGAAATATAAGTAGTGACCCTCTATAATATACAAGGATCCGATGCAGAAGAAAAAGCAAACGATGGAGAGAAATTAGCAAACCAATGAAAATTGGCAAATAAATTTGAATTTGCAAACTGATTTATTTTGAACATCAATGCTGTTAAATGAACATTGTACTCTTTTGAGCTTATGTGAAAGCTAATACGGCCCTTATTTTAAAATGAAATACACAAAAAGAAAAGGTAAAGTGCATATATAAATTACTTTATAGATAGAAAACATGTGATTATTTTCTATATTGAAATTTAGAAGATATATGCACATAGGAACAACCGTAGAGTTTACAACCATAAGTACTTGTAGTAAGGACAAAATCGCTAATTTGATGACGAAGTTGGAAAGGAATGTTATAATTTAAAAATATATATATGTTCTTTAATTGGTTGTTGGGGACAATATTGGAAGAAATGAAGGGTGGCGAATAGTGGTTTTGGCTTAAGTTAGGAATGCATGTACAAAGTATTTATAATGTTGCTTTTATGGAATGCTTGCTTAGTCAATATATTTGCTCATGTTCTGCAAAACTAATATAAATTAAACTAATTGGATATACATAATCATTTGACAGGTGGCTACAAGATTGAAGGTCCTTGATCTGTCATACTGCAAGATGTTGAAAGGAATTCCTGAGCTCTCTGCATTTTTATTCTTAGAAAAATTAATTCTAAAGGGGTGTGAAATGCTTACGAAACTTTCCGACTCGATTGGAATGCTGAAATACTTAGTTGACTTGGATATCTCATTGACAAGCGTTGTAGAGTTGCCAAATAGTATTGTCAATCTAAAGAGCTTGAAAGTTTTAAAGATTGGTGGCAGTTGCATGCAAAAGTTACCTGATGCCATTGGGATGATGGAAAAACTTGAGGAAATTTATGGGGACGGTTGTCGAAAACTAGAAGTGATTCCTGGTGATATTGTGAGACTACCATTCTTGTGGATTTTGAAATTAACAGGAACTTGTGTGGAGAATGTACCAAAGCTTCCCCAGAGTTCAGTAAGTCTATCTATCCTCACATGTTTGAGAAAGAGATTCGGAGATCTCCAATTTAGTGAGTCTAAAAAATCTGAAATTATATTTTCCCATAATATTCTAGATGTTATCATTTACAAGAGTAGTCTTGATTATATTGTGTCTTTTATTATTCGATGTGGGAGTAATTTAAGAATAAATCGATTTTCTTTTATTGGTTGTTGGCGACAACATTGGAAGAAATGAATGGTGGCAAAGAGTGGTTTTGGCTTAAGTTAGTAATGCATGTACAGAGTATTTATACAGTTACTTTTATGAAATCTTGCTTAGTCAATATATTTGCTCATGTTCTGCAAAACTAATATAAATTAAACTCATTGGATATACATAATGATTTGACAGGTGGCTACAAGATTGAAGGTCCTTGATCTATCGTACTGCACAATGTTGAAAGAAATTCCTGAGCTCTCTACATTTTTATCCTTAGAAAAATTAATTTTAAAGGGGTGTAAAAAGGTTACGAAACTTTCCGACTCAATCGGAATGCTGAAATACTTAGTTGAGTTGGATGTCTCATTCACAAGCATTGTAGAGTTGCCAACTAACATTGTCAATCTAAAGAGTTTGAAAGTGTTGAAGATTGACGGCAGTTGCATGCAAAAGTTACCTGATGCCATGGGGATGATGGAAAAACTTGAGGAAATTTATGGAGACAATTGTTGGAAGCTAGAAGTGATTCTTAGTGATATTATGAGACTACCATTCTTGCGGATTTTGAAATTAACAGGAATTTGTGTGGAGAATGTACCAAAGCTTCCACGAGTTCGGTAAGTCTATATCTATCCTCACATGTTTGAGAAAAAGATTCAGCGATCTCCAATTTATTAAGTTTAATAAATCTGAAATTATGTTTTTAACATTCTAGATGTTATCATTTACAGGAGTAGTGTTGATTATATTCTGTCTTTTATTATTTGATGTGGGAGTAATTTAAGAATAGATTGATTTTCTTTTATTGATTGTTGGGGACAACATTGGAAGAAATGAAGGGTGGCAAATAATGGTTTTGGCTTAAGTTAGGAATGCATGTACAGAGTATTTATAAAGTTACTTTTATGGAATGTTTGCTTAGTCAATATATTTACTCATGTTTTGCAAACAAATATAAATTAAACTTATTGGATATACATAATGATTTGACAGGTGGCTACAAGATTGAAGGTCCTTGATCTGTCGTACTGCACAATGTTGAAAGAAATTCCTGAGCTCTCTACATTTTTATCCTTAGAAAAATTAATTCTAAAGGGGTGTGAAAAGGTTACGAAACTTTCCGACTCAATCGGAATGCTGGAATACTTAGTTGAGTTGGATGTCTCATTCACAAGCATTGTAGAGTTGCCAAATAGCATTGTCAATCTAAAGAGCTTGAAAGTGTTGAAAATTGACGGCAGTTGCATGCAAAAGTTACCTGATGCCATTGGGATGATGGAAAAACTTGAGGAAATTTATGGAGAGGGTTGCTGGAAGCTAGAATCGATTCCTAGTGATATTGTGAGACTACCATTCTTGCGGATTTTGAAATTAACAGAAACTTATGTGGAGAATATACCAAAGCTTTCACAGAGTTCGGTAAGTCTATATCTATCCTCACATGTTTGAGAAAAAGATTCAGCGATCTCCAATTTATTAAGTTTAATAAATCTGAAATTATGTTTTCCCATAACATTCTAGATGTTATCATTTACAAGAGTAGTGTTGATTATATTCTGTCTTTTATTTATTGATGTGGGAGTAATTTAAGAATAGATCGATTTTCTTTTATTGATTGTTGGGGACAACATTGGAAGAAATGAAGGGTGGCAAATAGTGGTTTTGGCTTAAGTTAGGAATGCATGTACAGAGTATTTATAAAGTTACTTTTATGGAATGTTTGCTTAGTCAATATATTTACTCATGTTTTGCAAAACAAATATAAATTAAACTCATTGGATATACATAATGATTTGACGGTGGCTACAAGATTGAAGGTCCTTGATCGTCAAATCTACTGCACAATGTTGAAAGAAATTCCTGAGCTCTCTACATTTTTATCCTTAGAAAAATTAATTCTAAAGGGGTGTAAAATGCTCACGAAACTTTCCGACTCGATTGGAATGCTGAAATACTTAGTTGACTTAGATGTCTCGTTGACAAGCATTGTAGAGTTGCCAAATAGCATTGTCAATCTAAAGAGCTTGAAAGTGTTAAAGATTGGTGGCAGTTGCATGCAAAAGTTACCTGATGCTATTGGGATGATGGAAAAACTTGAGGAAATTTATGGAGAGGATTGCCAGAGGCTAGAAGTGATTCCTAATGATATTGTGAGACTACCATTCTTATGGATATTGAAATTAACAGGAACTCGTGTGGAGAACGTACCAAAGCTTCCACAGAGTTCGGTAAGTCTATGTCTATCCTCACATGTTTGAGAAAAAGATTCGGAGATCTTCAATTTAGTAAGTCTAAAAAATCTGCAATTATGTTTTTTCATAACATTATAGATATTATCATTTACAAGAGTAGTGTTGATTATATTCTGTCTTTTATTATTTGGTGTGGGAGTAATTTAAGAATATATTGATTTTTAAATTGGTTTTGGGGACAACATTCGAAGAAATGAATGGTGGCGAAAAGTGGTTTTGGCTTAAGTTAGGAATGCTTGTACAGAGTATTTATAAAGTTACTTTTACGGAATGCTTGCTTAGTCAATACATTTGCTCATGTTCTGCAAAAGTAATATAAATTAAACTCAATGGATATACATAATCATTTGCAGGTGGCTACAAGATTGAAGGTCCTTGATCTGTCGTACTGCACAATGTTGAAAGAAACTACTGAGCTCTCTGCATTTTTATCCTTAGAAAAATTAATTCTAAAGGGATGTAGAAATGTTACGAAACTTTCCGACTCGATTGGGATGTTGAAATACTTAGTTGAGTTGGATGTCTCATTCACAAGCATTGTAGAGTTGCCTAATAGCATTGCCAATCTAAAGAGCTTGAAAGTGTTGAAGATTGATGGCAGTTGCATGCAAAAGTTACCTGATGCCATTGGAATGATGGAAAAACTTGAGGACATTTACGCAGAGCATTGCGAGAAGCTAGAAGTGATTCCTAGTGATATTGTGAGACTACCATTCTTGCGGATTTTGAAATTAACAAGAACTTGTATGGAGAATGTACCAAAACTTCCACGAGTTCGGTAAGTTTATGTCTATCCTCCCATGTTTGAGAAATAGATTCGGAGATCTCCAATTAGGTAGCTTAAAAAATCTTAAATTATGTTTTGCCATAACATTTTAGATGTTATCAATTATAAGAGTAGTGTTGGTTATATTCTTTCTTTTATTATTCGATGTGGGAGTAATGTAAGAATAGATTGATTTTCTTTTATTTGTTGTTGGGGACAACTTTGAAATAAGTGTGATGAAGAGTGGTTTTGGCTTAAGTTAGGAATGCATATATAGAGTATTTATAAAGTTATTTTTGTGGAATGCTTGCTTGGTCGATATTTTTACTTATTTACTGGAAAACTAACATAAATTAAACTTGTTGGATATACATAATTATTTGACAGGTGGCTACAAGATTGAAGGTCCTTAATCTGTCGTACTACAAAATGTTGAAAGAAATTCCGGAGCTCTCTGCATTTTTATCCTTAGAAAAATTAATTCTAAAGGGGTGTAAAGATATTACGAAACTTTCCGACTCGATTGGAATGCTGAAATACTTAGTTGAGTTGGATGTCTCATTCACAAGCATTGTAGAGTTGCCAAATAGCATTGTCAATTTAAAGAGCTTGAAAGTATTGAAGGTTGGCGGTAGTTGCATACAGAAGTTACCTGATGCCACTGGGATGATGGAGAAACTCGAGGAAATTTATGGAGAAGATTGCCAGAAGCTAGAAGTGATTTCTAGTGATATTGTGAGACTACCATTCTTGTGGATTTTGAAATTAACAGGAACTTGTGTGGAGAATATACCAAAGCTTCCACAAAGTTCGGTAAGTCTATATCTATCCTCACATGTTTGAGAAAAGAATTCAGAGATCTCCAATTTAGTAAGTCTAAAAAATTTGAAATTATGTTTTCCTATAACATTCTAGATATTATTATTTATAAGAGTAGTGTTGATTATATTCTGTTTTTTTTTTTTATTATTCGATGTGGGTAATTTAAGAATGGATAGATTTTCTTTTATTTGTTGTTGGGGACAACTTTGAAATAAGTATAACGTAAAGTGATTTTGGCTTAAGTTAGGAATGCATATATAGAGTATTTATAAGGTTATTTTGGTAGAATGCTTGCTTTCTCCTGCAAAACTAACATAAATTAAACTTGTTGGTTATACATAATCATTTGACAGGTGGCTATAAGATTGAAGGTCTTTGATCTGTCGTACTGCACAATGTTGAAAGAAACTACTGAGCTCTCGGCATTTTTATCCTTAGAAAAATTAATTCTAAAGGGATGTAGAAATGTTACGAAACTCTCCGACTCGATTAGGATGTTGAAATACTTAGTTGAGTTGGATGTCTCATTCACAAGCATTGTAGAATTGCCAAATAGCATTGCCAATCTAAAGAGCTTGAAAGTGTTGAAGATTGATGGCAGTTGCATGCAAAAGTTACCTGATGCCATTGGAATGATGGAAAAACTTGAGGAAATTTACGCAGAGCATTGCGAGAAGCTAGAAGTGATTCCTAGTGATATTGTGAGACTACCATTCTTGCGGATTTTGAAATTAACAAGAACTTGTATGGAGAATGAACCAAAACTTCCACAGAGTTCGGTAAGTTTATGTCTATCCTCACATGTTTGATAAATAGATTCGGAGATCTCCAATTAGGTAGCTTAAAAAATCTTAAATTATGTTTTGCCATAACATTTTAGATGTTATCAATTATAAGAGTAGTGCTGGTTATATTCTTTCTTTTATTATTCGATGTGGGAGTAATGTAAGAATAGATTGATTTTCTTTTATTTGTTGTTGGGGACAACTTTGAAATAAGTGTGATGAAGAGTGGTTTTGGCTTAAGTTAGGAATGCATATATAGAGTATTTATAAAGTTATTTTTGTGGAATGCTTGCTTGGTCGATATTTTTACTTATTTACTGGAAAACTAACATAAATTAAACTTGTTGGATATACATAATTATTTGACAGGTGGCTACAAGATTGAAGGTCCTTAATCTGTCGTACTACAAAATGTTGAAAGAAATTCCGGAGCTCTCTGCATTTTTATCCTTAGAAAAATTAATTCTAAAGGGGTGTAAAGATATTACGAAACTTTCTGACTCGATCGGAATGCTGAAATACTTAGTTGAGTTGGATGTCTCATTCACAAGCATTGTAGAGTTGCCAAATAGCATTGTCAATTTAAAGAGCTTGAAAGTATTGAAGGTTGGCGGTAGTTGCATACGAAGTTACCCGATGCCATTGGGATGATGGAGAAACTCGAGCAAATTTATGGAGAAGATTGCCGGAAGCTAGAAGTGATTCCTAGTGATATTGTGAGACTACCATTCTTGTGGATTTTGAAATTAACAGGAACTTGTGTGGAGAATATACCAAAGCTTCCACAAAGTTCGGTAAGTCTATATCTATCCTCACATGTTTGAGAAAAGAATTCAGAGATCTCCAATTTAGTGAGTCTAAAAAATCTGAAATTATGTTTTCCTATAACATTCTAGATGTTATTATTTATAAGAGTAGTGTTGATTATATTCTGTTTTTTTATTATTCGATGTGGGTAATTTAAGAATGGATAGATTTTCTTTTATTTGTTGTTGGGGACAACTTTGAAATAAGTATGACGTAAAGTGGTTTTGGCTTAAATTAGGAATGCATATATAGAGTATTTATAAGGTTATTTTGGTAGAATGCTTGCTTTTTCCTGCAAAACTAACATAAATTAAACTTGTTGGTTATACATAATCATTTGACAGGTGGCTATAAGATTGAAGGTCCTTGATTTGTCGTACTGCACAATATTGAAAGAAATTCCTGAGCTCTTTGCATTTGTATCCTTGGAAAAATTAATTCTAAAAGGGTGTAAAATGCTTACCAAACTTTCGGACTCAATCGGAATGCTGAAATACTTAGTTGAGTTGGATGTCTCATTCACAAGCATTGTAGAGTTGCCAAATAGCATTGTCAATCTAAAGAGCTTGAAAGTGTTGAAGATTGACGGCAGTTGCATGCAAAAGTTACCTGATGACATTGGGATGATGGAGAAACTTGAGGAAATTTATGGAGAGGGTTGCTGGAAGCTAGAATCGATTCCTAGTGATATTGTGAGACTACCATTCTTGCGGATTTTGAAATTAACAGAAACTTGTGTGGAGAATGTACCAAAGCTTCCATAGAGTTCGGTAAGTCTATATCTATTCTCACATGTTTGAAAAAAAGATTCAGAGATCTTCAATTTAGTAAGTAAAAAATCTGAAATTATGTTTTCCCATAACATTCTAGATGTTATTATTTATAAAAGTAGTGTTGATTATATTCTGTTTTTTATTATTCGATGTGGGAGTAATTCAAGAATGGATCGATTTTCTTTTATTGGTTGTTGGGGACAACTTTGAAATAAATGTGATGAAGAGTGGTTTTGGCTTAAGTTAGGAATGCATATATAGAGTTTTTATAAGGTTATTTTGGTAGAATGTACCAATGCTTCCAGAGAATTCGGTAAGTTTGTTTATCCTCACATGTTTGAGAAAAAGATTTGGAAATCTCCAATTTAGTGAGTCTAAAAGATCTAAAATTATGTTTTCCCATAACATTGTAGATGTTATTGTTTATGAGAGTAGTGTTGGTTATAATCTGTCTTTTAATTATTTGATGCGGGGTAATTTAAGAATAGATTCATTTTCTTTTATTTGTTATTGGAGAGAACATTGGAAGAAACGAAAGAAGTGTGACAAAAAGTGGTTTTTGCTTAAGTTAGAAATGCATGTACATAGTATTTATAAAGTCACTTTTGTGGAGTACTTGCTTAGTCAATATATTTGGTTATGTTTTGCAAAACTAATATAAATTAAACTTGTTGGATATACATAATCATTTGGCAGGTGGCTACAAGATTGAGGGTCCTTAATCTGTCGTCTTTGCAGAACGAAAGAAACTCTTGAGCTTTCTGCATTTTTATCTTTAGAAAATTTAATTCTAAAGGGGTGTGAAATGCTTATGAAACTTTCCAACTCAATCGGAATGTTGAAATATTTAGTTGATTTGGATGTCTCATGCACAAGTATCGTAGAGTTGCCAAATAGCATTATCAATCTAAAGAGCTTGAAAGTGTTAAGGTTGGCGGCAGTTGCATGCAAAAGTTACCTGATGCCATTGGGATGATGGAAAGACTTGAGGAAATTTATGGAGAGGGTTGCCAGAAGCTAGAAGTGATTCTTAGTGATATTGTGAGACTACCATTGTTGCGGATTTTGAAGTTAACCGAAACTCGTGTGGAGAATGTACCAATGCTTCCACATAGTTTGGTAAGCCTATGTTTCTCCTCAACAGTCTTGGAAAAAGATTCGGAGATCTCTAACTTAGTGAATTTAAGAAATCTGGAATTATGTTTTCCCTTTACATACAATGTCCATCCCATGATTCCAAAAAGTGGTCTAAACATGTCAAGCCCAATTGTAAGTTAGAACTTTCAATTATCACCAGCAGAAGCTCATATTTGGGTTGCTTTTGCCGTCTAAAACAACTTGAACTTGCGAATTGTGACAACCTGCGTTGTGTTGGACAGCTACCCTCTGATCTGAGGATATTAATAGTTACCAGTTGCAGATTTCTTGAAGTTGTGGACCTTTCCAACTTATCTAACTTCAAGAATCTCGAGGACCTAAAAGTACAGGACTGTTCGAGATTGGTTGAAATTCGAGGTCTTGACAAATTGGAATCATTGGAAAATCTTTACATCAAACGCTGTAGTCCCTTGCTACGCTTACCTGATCTATCCACCTGGAAGGAGCTGACGTAGTAAGATGTTGATGCTCTTGCAACAAATTTGGTGAGAGGGAAACGAGTAGCTCAAAGTGATGATCTCCCGCTCTAGTGCTTGAAAAAAGTTTGTAGGATTGGCAAATCCTTATTATGTTGGCTTGTGTTTTATTTGATCCGTGATGCTAATAGGGTCTTTTTGTCTTTTTGGTTGTGGAGTATTTCATGTGCCTAGGCCTCTAATTCTTATGAACAAAGGATACATACGCTGTTAGGCCTCTTAGAACTTTGTTGGAACTTTTTGGGCCTATGATATTATTGGGTTTTGACCACGCAATACAAATCCCAAAATATTGCATCCCATGTAGAACAGCCCCATTCTCAGCCATTATGAAAATCCAAACTATTTAAATTTTGTTATGAAATACATGAATGAATATTCATTATATTCATCTTATTTAATGTACTTATTATGATACATTTGTATCATATATCCTAAATACATTTTTTATACAATAAATATTTATCTCTCTATTGAATATATGTATTATTCAATACATTGATATTAATGATAAGTGCATCATTGTTTTCTTACAAATATAAGCTTAGTTTTTGTCATATAAGGTGATATAGTAAAAATATTTTTTTTTTCTGGCTTTCTTTATGATCTTTGGTGTCTGGCTTTCTCTACTCAATCTCTATATTCTCTCTATTATATATTTGCAACGCAACCAACTGAGCAAGTAATTTTTGAAGGTGAGTATTCTCTTTGTTTTCATTAATCAACTTATATTTCATCTTTTCTTGTCAATTCTTCATTTTTATTTTTCTTGGCTCGAATCCAATTTCAAATCTGAGTATCCTTCCTGCTTTTGAAGTGGCTGTGGATATTTAGAAATCCTTCTAATTAATTTAAGGATTTATTTTAGTAAGAATTATGACAAATATTGAAAAGCTCAAATTTCATATCCTGGAAGTGAATGGTAAGAATTGTCTATTCCGGTGCATTGACATGGAAATGCACCTCAAAGGGCAATGTCTCGCTAATACAATTATAGAAAACATAACTCCAAATGCAAAAATAAAGCAAATGCACTGATTTTTATTTGTCGTCATTTGCATTTTCATGAGAGCTTGCAGACTCAATATTTATTTGTTCGAAACCCTCATACTTTGTGGAGGAGATTGAATGATATGTATGATCATATTAAGATTGTTATCCTCCCTCATGCACAATATGACTATCAAAGTCTCAAACTATAAGATTTTGAATTAGTGTCTAAATTAGCTCAAAATCTCAAATTCCGCTTTATTTGATATTGTTTTTCGGCTTGAGTTATGCAGTATCAAGCTCACTGATGCAGAACTGTTAGAGAAAACTTTTTCCACCATTCGTGTTTTGAATATTGCATTACAACAGCAATATTAGCAGCGTTAGTTTACCATATACTCTGAATTAATTTCTGTGCTCATCACTGCTGAGCAAACTAATGAATTGCTGCTAAAAAATCATGATCTTAGACCTGCTGGCTGAAAAACATTGCTTGAAGCACGTGCTAACTCTAAGAAAAATATTGGCCATTTTAAGGGCTATAAGCGCAAGCAAGAACATAATCATATAAAGGATGGTAAGAAATTTAATTGCCCTAGGAAATTTAACTTTGGCTTAAATCATGGCAAAGAAAATAAGCAAAAGAATATGACTAATGAAAGTACTTATCATTGTTATTGCATGACTAAGTACTAGTCACATACTTATTATACGACAAAGCACTTTGTTGACCTTACTAGGTATCTTTAAAAATTCAGGCAAGCGTGGTGAATCTCATGCTATTGAAATCAATTATACTGTCATAATTATTGTTAAGGCCAACAATATCTCTGTTGGTGGAACTCCTCTTGCTTATCAAGTAGCAAATGCATTATTGGATGTCTCTGATTTCTTTGATGACCTTTGATCACTTTAATGATGCATTAGACTGGTGGATGATAACTTGGACTTCGAGTTCTATGATTCTAATAATTTCTTTTCTAGTTGTTTTCCCTTTTATTGTTTTCTAATATGATTTATTATTTTGAACTTTTATTTGACTCTATAACTAACATACAAATTTCATGATACTTGACACTTGAAGTTGTCAACATAAATGCAAATAGAAAATACTGAGAAAAATGAAAATATTTGTTTACTTGATAGTGCAACAACACATACCATATTTCATAGTAGATACTTTTTCTCGAGTATAACATTGTGTAAGGCAAATATCCATACAATATCAAGTCATGTTCCTATTATTGATGGTTTCAGGAATGCCACAATTATTTTGCTAAATGACACTATCCTGTGTATTGAGGATGCATTTCTAAGCAGTAGATCAAAAAGGAATTTGCTTAGCTTCAAAACTGTATGCCGTAATGGGTATCATATTAAGACTATTTATAAGCAAGATAAGGAATATAATGGCATTACCTCTTATAAGATGAGCTTGAAGACAATCCACGATAAGTTAGAAGATTCTTCTATAGGTTTGTATTGTATCATGGTTAAGGTCGTTGAAACCTACGTCACCACATCTTGGAGATTGATAAACCCTGATCAGTTTGAACTGTGGCATGATCACCTTGGTCACCCTGGCGCTTCAATGATACGTAGAATAATTAATAATATAAAATTGCACATTTTAAAGGATACAAATGTATTGTTGTCCAAAAATTATAATTGTGAGGCTTGTTCATAAGGAAAGCTCATTATCAAAAGCTCATTATCAAACATTTTATAACAAAGTTTAATCTTAAACCCCCTTTATTCTTGGAAAAAATTCAGGTGATATCTGTGAACAAATACAACTATTAAGTGGACCGTTTCGATATTTTATGGTATTAGTGGATGCATCCTGTAGATAGTCCTATGTTTGCTTATTATCTAAGCACAATGTCACATTTGTACGTTTAATTGCGTAGATTATAAAGTTTGAGCACAATTCCCTAATTATTCAATTAAAAGTATAAGGATGGATAATGTTAGTAAATTTACATCAAAGAGTTTTGATACCTATTGTGCTTAACTATGAATTGAGATTGAGCACCCAGTCGCATATGTTCATACTCAAAATGGATTGGTAGAATCATTGATTAAATATATCCAAATCATTGCCCGCACTTTATTATTGAGAACAAATCTTAACGATACAGCATGGGGTCATGTAGTTTTGCATGCGGCAGCCCTAATAAGATTGCATCCCCTTGCTAGTCTTTTACAATCGCCCTTCAAATGGTTCTTAGTTATAAACTAGATATTTCACATTTATGCATCTTTGGTTATGTAGTAGATTTCCTGTAACACCACCAAAAAGAATGAAAGTGAGTCCCTAACGTTGTTTGAGCATTTATATTGGGTTTAATCTACCGTCCATCATTAAGTTCTTAGAATCAACTACTAGTGATCTTTTTACTGCTAGATTTGTAGATTGTCATTTCGATGAGACTATGTTTTCATCAATTGGGACACCTACAACTTCCATGACTACAAAATAAAACTAGTTAACATTTTCTCATAGAATGAGAAAAATTTATCTCAATTAGACCCAAGAACTCCTTAGTGCGAAAACAAGGTGCAATGTATAATCCATTTACAGCCTATGACCAATAGACTTCTCGACATATTTAATAATGCTACTAAGGTAATGAAGTCTCATATTCTAATGGTAAATGCTCCAGCTAGAATAACTGTTCCCGGAAGACAGGCTAAAATGAATCAAAATCCTCCACATTTGAAGCGTGGTAGATCAATAGGATCAAAAGATACCGTTCCTTGAAAACGAAGGGGAAAGAATCAAGAATTCGATCTAGAAGAGCCTAGTGTAGCGCCTGCTCCCAAAGAGCTTATTACCCTTGAAGATGCGAAAACCCATGAAATGAACACCAACCCTATGAACATTGAGAATTCCATTACATATTATAATGAAATTTGAGATCGAAATAAAATTATCATTGATGATGCTTTTGCATTCTCAGTTGCTCATAAAATTATGGATGATAATTGTGAGCCACAATCTATTATTGAATACCGTTAAAGACAAGATTGACATGAGTGAGAGGAAGCAATTAAGGTTGAATTAGTTTCCCTAACTAAATGAGAGGTTTTTAGACTCGTAACTCAAATCTATGATAATATAAAGCCCTTTGGATATAAATGGGTATTTGTTTGGAAACGAAATGGAAAAAACGAGGTTGTCAGGTATAAAACCCGACTTGTTACCCAAGGATTCTCCAAGAGACTTGGGATTGATTATAATGACATATATTCACCTGTGATGGATATAATTATATGTCATTTTCTCATTAGCCTAGTACTCTCTAAAAGATTAGAAATGCGTCTTATGGACTTTGTGACTGCATATTTATATGGCTCATTAGACGATGATATTTATATGAAAATTCCTGAGGCATTCAAAATGATTAATGCATACACTCCCTGCAATTTATTCTCAATAAAATTGCAAAGATCTTTGTATGAGTTAAAGTAATCCAATTGCATGTAGTATCAACACCTAAGTGAGTGCCTAATTAAGGAAAGATACAAGAATGATCATATCTGCCCATGTATGCTTATTAAAAAATTAGAAATTGGATTTACTAGTATAGTAGTTTATGTCGACGATATAAATTTAATTGGAACTTTAGAAGACTTAACTAAAACTGCTGAGTATTTGAAAATGGAGTTTGAAGTTAAAGATTTGGGTAAAATCAAAATTTGTTTTGGTCTAGAGTTTGAGCATAAATCAAATGGAGTAATCGTCCATCAACTAGCATACATTGAAAAATTACTTAAATGCTTTAACATGGACAAGGCTCACCCATTAAGCACCTTTATGGTTGTAAAGTCTCTAAATCCTAAAAAGGATCAATTTCGTCTTAAAGAATTTGATGAAGAGATACTTGGTCTTGAAGTAACATATCTCAATGCAATTTGGGCTTTTATGTACTTGGCACAATGTATTGGCACGTAAATTTATTGGCATGTTTTAGTTCTAAACCAACTCGGAGACATTAGAATGGAGTTAAACATATTTTTCATTATCTCCGAGGAACCATGGATTTAGGATTATATTATTCCAAGGATTCCACTATCTCTGGTTTAGTTGGATATGCTGATACTGGATATAGATCTGATCTACATAAGGCACGTTCTCAAACTGGTTATTTATTTTGTTATAACGGTACTGTTATTTCTTGGTGTTCTACGAAACAATCGTTAGTAGCTACATCTTCTAACTACTCTAAGATTATTACTTTATATGATGCTGGAAGATAATATGTTTGGTTAAGATCCGTTATAAAGCATATTCATATTTCTTGTTATTTAATACCGGTTATAAATTCTCTCACTATAATAGATGAAGATAATGTTGCTTGTGTTGCACAAGTTAGGGGAGGATATATAAAAGGTGATAGAATTAAGCATATTTTGCTGAAATTTTTTATACTCATGAACTCCAAGAAAGTCGACAATTGATGTTAAATATATTTAATCTATAAATAATTTTGCAGATCTTTTATCAAATTATTGTCAGCGTCAACTTTTGAGAAATTAGTACACACACACACACACACACACATATATATTTTGGTTGAAAATAAATTAGTATATGACATTGGTATGCGACGAGTTCACAAGATGCAAGATTGACTAACCCCAGCAGTGGTTATATGGCTTAATTGAAGAGGAGATATTATGAATTATACATTGTAGTCTTTTTTCTTTCTGTCCCATTTTTTCCCACAGGGTTTTTCCGACTTAAAGTTTTTAACGAGGAAATTAATGCATCCATAAAAGGGAGAGATCATAAAATTTGTGCTCTGTACTTTTTTTCCCATTTGTCCGGTTTTTGTTCCACTGGGTTTTTCTAGCTTAAAGTGTTTAATGATGTAGTATTATTCAATGCACATTCGTAATATAATGAATATAATGAATATTCAAGAAGGAATGTTATGAAATACATGAATGGATATTCATTATATTCATCTTATCTAACATTTGTATCATACATTCTAAGTACATCTCTATACAATGAATATTCATCTCCCTATCCAATATATGTATTATTCAATATATTGATATTAATGATAAGTGCATCATTGTTTTCTTATAAATATGAGTTTAGTTTTTGTCATATAGGATGATATAGTGAAAATAAAATTTTCTTCTTTGGCTTTCTCTACTCGATCTCTCTATTCTCTCTATTACATATTTGCAATGTAATATTTTACAACAAATTTCTATTTCTCAACGTCTTTGGAATTTCTATAGCCTTTCAAGTTCAACAGTCTCAACTTGTGTTAAAGTAAAAGTCCAAATCTTTGAAAGCAACCTCATATTCATATTGATAAGAAAAAAGAAAAGAAAATAAACGTCAGATATTTTGGCTTATATATAAAAGTTCGTCCAATGGTATTGTCAAACCATGCTTCGAATCACTCTCTCCATTTAATGATTCCTTAACTCAATTTCTCCTGTGATAGGCCTAATAGCTATACTCCAGACAAATAAGTCTTATCCCTATCATCGTCATCACTAGCGCCATTCATCAAATTAGTGAAGAAGTCTCAGGAAAATTAAAAAATTAATTAATATAATGTCAAAATATCATAAAAATTGTGGTCCTAGTCTACTACGTCCAAGCAAGGTCGTCACCCAGGGCCCATGCAACTTGATTTAGTAGTTGGCATGAATTTGTTGGGTCTTGGTCAAATTTGGCAGGCTGTCTGCTATTGGCTTAAAATCATAATTTTGCCATCCCCTCTCAACATGTCCCTGCAAAGATTAAGTTGCAAAAAATACCATGTTAAGTTGCATCCCGATTAAGTTTGTTAACATCGTGCTACATTCATTTCCGCCAATAAATTTTTCCATATTTGGCTAATGCTAATTGAATAAAATAATGATGGCTTTGCCAACCAAAAAAATAAATATAAATAGTGACGGCCTTAAAACAAGGCAAATCGGGCAATTCATGAGGAGTCCATAGATCTCATGATATAGAGATTCACCTTAGGGTTTAGACAAGTAGGATGAACTCGCTTAGCATACAATACAAGTGTCATGATACAAGGCATCAAATACTGAATATGACGTCGTTAACAAGGATTTTATGAGCACACAATGTCGGACAATCCTTTTCTTGTCCAAACATCACTTTCCTTATGCTGTACTCTCTCTTCAGTGGTAAGACGCCCAGTAAGGTAGTGGCTCCCCAAATCAAGGTACTGCTGATAAGTCGTCGGATCAGTTTGCGACAGGCAATGCGGCCGAAGCCCTATTTGGCAATTTGTGATAAAACCTTCTACGAGTAATCTTCAAGATACCAAACGGGCCATTCACTATGTTGCCAATAGACTACATTATGGGCCTTCACCTCTCCTCTGATAGAAGACATGGAACGCTTGCATTTTCTGATTCGAAATGGCCGGTTGTCCTCAAACTAGGCAATTCACCATTCATTAAGCCACTCTTTATGATGCTAATCTCTAGAGTTTCATATACAACACCCTGCTCCACGTTCCAGCACAAACGTCGAATACCTTGTCCTTGTACCCACAGTTGCAGAATTTAGCCTGTGTTTCAAAATACAACGTGGGGTATCGGTATTTTGTCGCCAGTGGCCACCAGTTCTCTCCTGAAACAACGTCGACTCCTGCGTAATTTGTTGCTGATCCTCTTCACCATTCTGGCACCACACATACATTGGAGATGAATTTTGAGTTAGCAAAGGGAAGGTTACTGGGGTTCCCTTTATCTATCTCCTGCTTCGCCCGTTCTCGAGATCAATGTGTTTTAAATCTATTTTAGACTCTAAGATCAGTATTGTGGTCAATGTGATATTTCAGGTTCGATGTTGCACACTATCACGCGTAAACAATCCACTATATGGACCATCTACTAGACTCGTTCTTACTTGGTCTATGACATTAATAGGGTATCACATTATTGGGGTCTGACCATGCATATGGATCCAAAAAACTGCATCTGACAGAGAGGAATATTATATATGGGGAAATTTTGTCAAAAAAAGTCATAAGTTTATCATGTAACCATTAATTCAATTCTAAACTTTCCAGTTTAGCCAATTTAGTACGAAATCTTTAGAAGATTTTTTTTTTTTTTTATGTGGTCCATCCAACCAATTTGCCTAGAAATCACTAATGTGGAGATTCAATTAGTGCTGGGGATAAAATGGCATTCTGCAATATTTTTGAATATTTTTTTTTTTTTTAAATTTTCTATTTCCTTTGCCGATCACCAACCCATCTGTGATAGCCGGCAAAGGTCGCTAGGGTGAGGGCGTAATAATGAACATGTGACAACAACAGATTCACATTCGCGGAGAAGAGATTGACATGAATGCCAAGCCTGCTACCATAAGTTGATACCAGCCATGTACAAAGTGTAGGAAACATGTCCAGAACCTCAGGGACACGTCCAGAAGGTCGAGATAACAAGTCTTGTGATGTGGAAAGTGAAATCCTACAACCTTATGATTATAAATGGATGAAAGAAGAAGAGCACACACACTCAACCAAACTGTCAGATTTAGCTTATTCGATCAAATTTTATGTTTCTTTTCTTTTGTCAGGCTTTCACACTTGACTTTGATTTAAGTTTGTGCCGTCAGATTTTAGTTTGGATTCATTATTAAGTCTGGTTCTTGAACCTTCTAAAACTGTAATCGTCCAATCAATTAGACGATGAGAAGAAGTTCTCAAATTTGCTAATTTTAAACTCGGTCTTTATTGAGGAGAGTTTATAAAGGGAGCTGGCTTTCATTTGGCTATTTGTTTTGCCATAACAGGACCAAATCGGTCTTCTAGCATATTGCTTTTGTACTATTAATATTGACATTGTTGCCCGACTAACCCGCTACCATTATTTTCATATCTCTGTCCATCCAGTTATATCATAAAATATTCTAAGATATTTCAGTACTATAAAAAGAAGAAGTGAAGCGTATAGTGATTAATTAATTATTACTCTCAACTTCTCCTTCCCTGTTCCCTTTATTATCCCGTCCAGCTGCATGTTCTCCTCAATTGCTTATCAAAATATGAGATAAGGACATATGTCTTTTCTTGACAAAAATGAAAGTCAGGACACAGTAGATATGTTTTACTTATACTAATGCACAAATACGGTCAAGAAATATGAATTTGATGAGAAATTTTTCTACTTAATTTTTTTTTCTTTCTCTGCAGATCAAGAATAGTAATCTCACTAGATCCCTTGGCAATGGCTTCATAAAACTCAATTAGGCGTGATGCTAATACATTTGTCATAGCTAAGTGGATCGCTCAGATTTATATAACTAGACACCTATTTCCTATTAGAATTTTGCGATGTCAAAATAGTTGAGAAAATTACTGAACTTATTATACTTGTGTCAATTCAATTCTAAACCTCTCAATTTTGTCAATAGTCATAAACCTTTTGATAATTTGACAATATAATTCATCTAGCTAATTTTGACTAGAAACCGCTAACGTGGACATCAGCCGGCACTAACGTGAATTTTTTTTGAATTTATTATTATTATTTTCTCTTTTTTTTCCTTTCCTTTTTCTTTTCTTTTTCTTTTCCTTCTTTTCCTTTTTCTTTTCTTTCACTGGTAACGTATTCTACATTGTAGTCTTAAGACTAATTGCCCTTCATTGGAACAATCCTAATTCAACCATTCCTTGTGCTTACAACTCAGAAAAGCTCAAGATTGCCAAAACAAATATCTTACTTATAACCTTCTAAAACTCTAGAAGAATGATGTATTGTTGCTAACTGGGGGTGAGCATGATTTTAGAGTAGAACCTAAAACCTGAGAATCGGATCAATGGGAACCTATAGATTCTAGGTTCCAATGTATGCAGAATAGGTTACAAATTCCAAAAAATGAGAAATTTGTTTGAACGGGTAGATTCAAGGTTCTTGATTGAAGAAACTTGAAACCAATAATAAGTTTTAATATTTTTATCGGTCCATGTCTTTGCACGATCCTCCAATTTTCCATGATGCTCGATGATGAATATATTGATATGGCTAGTAAAAGTACCTAGAGGGGGGTGAATAGGTGTAAAGAGTAATTTCTCACGATAATCGCACAATACTAGACAGTTGATAGAATTGAGACAATTGATTCTCGTCAAATAACAATCAAAATAAGACTGAGAGTAGGGAAGAGAAAATTGAACGCAAGGTTTATAGTGGTTCGGCTTATTTCAAGCCTACGTCCACTTTTTTGCACTAACAGCCCACTGGCTGGATTCCACTATGAACAAAGAGATGTTATAGCACTGTTTTCCCTTGATTTCATGGTGTAGAAGATCTACCACACTCCCTCAAGGTATTATTAAGTATAGACTCTCTTTTGAGAATACGGTTTTGCTCAATATGAATCGACTAATAATCAAGGAGCTTTAGACTCTGGAATTTCTCTATCATGCATCTTCTTGAATAGCTGGAACGTCTTTCTTTTATACTCATTTATGCCATCATACCCATTGGCACTTACCAAAGGAATTCTTCCAATCTTCCCGTTGGACAGAATCAATTAAGAAGAACATTCGAGCTATTAAAGGAACATGTCAATAGCCCATCAATCCTGTTCGCCCATACAATCAGAATCTTGGTTTCCAAGAATAGAACCTTCCAAGAGTATTTCGTCAATCATCGAATCTTCAAACGATCTTGATTTCGAATAAAAGAATCCGTTATATCATATCCAGCCAAGAGATCTTCTCCAGTGGATAAGACCAAATCCTCAACCAAACACTTAGGCTCTGGATCGTCTTCGTCGCTGGATTAGAAACTGTCAATGAGAATAGTCTTGAGTCTTGAGTCTTGAGTGCTGAGTCTGGGGATCTGAAGGTCTTCAGACTCTAAATAGAAGGGTCTGCAATACTTCAGACTAGACTGATAGAAACGTTTTGTCAGCTTCAAAATATTCTGGAAAGATTTCTCCAACAATCTCCCCCTTTTTGATGGTGACAAAACTTTCCTGTAGATTTGAACAGCTTTGACCTGCAAAACATTACTCAAGCAATATGGATATCTCATAAAGATTAACAACTCAACTAGACTCTGCATCCACAGAAAATAGGTTAGTCTTTCATGAGTAAAGCCATACAATAACACTTGATATAAATGCAACAGTCAATTTCAAATCCACACCCAGGTCATGCTCAAAACAAATATCCAAAAAACAAATATCCAAACAAACTAAACTAAAGTAAGAATTTTAAAGTCAAAGTTCAAAGATTGCAATTCTCCCCCTTTTTGTCATCATTAAAAAGGTGAGAAAAAGTCAAATCTGCTTGGGAACGCGCACAAGCTGGAAATCTCCCATCGACTGTACGATGCCTTCTAGCGTCTTCAAGTCTTCTCGTAGATGTGCCACCTCTTCCCCTTTGGCATTTGCTTGAATTTGAAGAGCGAGGTCTTGCATTTGATCCGACAGGGTAACAGAAGACGCTTGTCCAACATTCTTCAGGACTTGAAGCTCACATTCCAAAGCATATATTTGACCCTGCATTTCCAGAAGAAGATCAAGGATGCGACGAAAATCTGCTGTAGTGTCCGTCTGCGTGCTGGCATTTGCTCTATCGGATGGAGTAAAGGTAGACGATGGAACTTCGGTGTAATCGCGCAGATTTGGCGTTGAAGTATCATGTCCTTCCTTAGGCATTTGAGAAGCCTGAAGATCTTCTGGATTTGCTGGTGAGCGACTCACACCTTCACTGTGGACAGGATATGGTGTAGTCCTTCCTTGCTCGCCATCTCCCCCTGTTTCTAAGGCCTCAATTGGGGAGGAGTGATGGTCATGCTTGTTAGCATCTTGATTGCCTTTCTCTCCGGCTTCATCTGCAGACTTTTCTTTGACTGCTTGTTCTTCTTCTTCAACTTCCTTCTCCTCTTCTTCTTTTTCTTTCTCTTCTTTCTCCTCTGCTTCTCTGTTCTCTTCCTTTTCCTCTTCTTCTCTCTGTTCTTTGTCCTCTGCTTCTTTTCCTTTTTCCTGTCGTTCCGTTGATTCAGATACAGAACGACTGAGCCTTTTCAATGCCAAGGCAGAGATAGAGAGTTCATCCTCTTCATCTTCATCCTCTAAGATAAGAGTTTTTTTCTTTTTGGATGGAGCACCCATGGGCTCTTTCCCTTTCCTTTTTGATGCAGAAGATACTGGATGAGATTTGACTGGAGTTTTCACTTTGAACTTCTCCTTTGCCTTATCAAGTTCTTTCAGACGCATTTTTGTCAGCATTTTCGAACCCACCACCATTTTGTCGCATGGTCGAACACAAAGAGTTTGTGGAAGTTCAATGTTCAAGTGTCGAAGATCTTAGTCACAAGACCGAGTAAGGCAAGCGGCCCTTGTCCTTCACCATCGCTCTGTACATGTGGAAGAGAATGGTGTGAGGGAGAGAGAACTTTCTCCCTGAATTGATCGCGTACATCAATTTCGCCTCAGAGTTAGACACGTTAGTCTTGGATGTCGATTTTGGCCTGAGACAGTTGATCACAATTTTGTGAAGTATGATGTTGATGGCACGCATTCTTGCGTAGGTAATTCTCCCTTTTGCATTCCTGTCTTTGACGAGCTCTAGTGAGGTACGAGCAATTGAAACCTTGACCGGTTGATATCGTCCTCTTTCAACCCTAATTATATCTGCCAGCATGTCCACATTTACCACATAGTCTTGGTCTCGAACACTGAAAGATATTCTATTCGCATCTAAAAAGCTGAGATTTGAATAGAAATATGCTGTCAATTGTGCATAGCCGTCTGTGGTGTCGGAGCAAAATTGCTCAAGTTGAAGCAGATTGAACTTTTCCCTCAAGTTCATATTGATGGCATCCAGAAAGTCAAAATCAACGCTCCTGGGGTTTATCACCCCACGTTTTAACAGTTTGAAGAACATATTCTCCTGTTCCTTTGATTTGAACAACTCCGTTCTTTTTCCCTTAGCCTTCGCAACAACACCCATCAGGGTCTACTTCCTCAATTATTTCTTCCTCCGGTTGATGACCCACACCCTGTGGGGTAGATGGTGGAGAGTGACGTGGTTGAGAGTAAATTGGGCTCTGTTGCTGTCTTGGTAACTCTTCCTCTTCGGTGAGATCGAAATGGGTAGGACCCTCCCTCATTCTCTGTGGTCCCCTGCTCGCGACTCTTGAAGGCTTTCTCGAAGAAGACATCGTTTCTTGTCGTTGAAAGATTCCTTGACTCGCTTTCCCAAGAAAAGATGACAACTTTCTCGAAGATGAACACGAAGTCGAGACAGGATTGGGAGGAGAATGCTTTTTAGGGTTTTGGAGTTAAGCGAAGAAAATAACTGACTGTATATATATAACCCAATTTAAAAAGGAAAAAACCAATTGACATAAAGGCAAGTGAACAGTCGTCCCTTTTTAAAAACGATAACCGTCTTTTTTAAAGAAAACTGCCATTTTAAATAGAAGTTATCCTTTTTGAAAAGGCAAAATTCCATCTTTTAAAGATAATATAAATCAATCATAAGCGAACGAAAGATCGTACCTTTTCGAGATTGAATATTGAAACAACTTACAGTCTATAGCCATGAACGTCTGAGTCTGAAGGTCTGAGAGTCTCTAGACTTTAACTTCCTCAATCTTCAAAATGTTGAGTCTGGAATGGATAATATCGAATTGATTTTTCTCCAAAGGTTTTGTGAATATATCCACTAGTTGGCTCTTTGAATCAACAAATTGAATCGAGATTTCTCCATTTTGAACATGATCTCTAATGAAGTGATGTTGAATCTCTATATGCTTTGCCCTTGAGTGAAGGATTGGATTTTTAGTGAGATTGATTGCTCTGGTATTGTCATATCTAATCTCAGTGCATGAGTCTTCAATTCCAAAGTCTTGTAGCTGTTGTTTTATCCACAGAATTTGCGAACAACAACTTCCAAGAGCTACATACTCTGCTTCTATTGTAGAGAGAGCCACAGTATTTTGTTTCCTTGAAAACCAAGACACTGTCCTGCTTTCAAGCAACTGGCAAGTTCCTGAGGTGCTCTTTCTATCAACTCTGTAACCGGCTAGATCTGCGTCTGAATATCCAAGAAGATTAAAGTCTCCATCTTTAGGATACCAAAGACCGGTGCTTGAAGATGAAGCAACGTATTTAATAATACGTTTCGCAGCACTGAGATGAGATTCTCTAGGATCTAATTGAAACCTAGCACAGATGCAAACACTCAATAAAATGTCAGGTCTAGAGGCAGTAAGATAAAGAAGTGAACCAATGATACTCCTGTACAGCTTTTGATCAACTTTCTTCCATTCTTCATCTTTGTCTATCTTCAAAGAACTTGACATCGGTATGTCGGTCTTTTTGCACTTTTCCAGTCCAAACTTTTTGACAAGATCATTAGCATATTTTTCTTGATGAATAAAAGTTCCTTCCTTCAATTGTTTTACTTGGAGTCAAAGAAAGAAGGTTAACTCTTCCATCATAGTCATTTCAAACTTATCCTGCATAGACTTAGAGAATTTCTTGCCTGAGACTTTCATTAGAGGATCCAAAAATAATATCATTCACATATATTTGAATAAGTAAAAAGCTTTTGTTTTCCTTTTTGATAAATAGAGTAGTATCTACTTTACCTTTGACAAAACCATTCTGTATTAAGAACTTACTTAGTCGTCGTACCAAGCTCGAGGTGCTTGCTTTAGACCATACAAGGCCTTTTCGGTCGAAGACCGAGTCGGGCTTCTTTGGGTCTTCAAACCCTGGTGGTTGTTCCACATAAACTTCCTCATGGATAAAACCATTTAGGAAGGCACTTTTGACGTCCATTTGGAATAACCTGAAATTTTTATAACAAGCAAACGCAAGTAATAATCGAATAGCTTCTAACCTTGCTCTTGGTGCGTAAGTCTCATCATAGTCTATTCTTTCTTCTTGCGTATAACCCTTGGCCACGAGTCTTGCTTTGTTTCTTACGACTTTTCCTTTTCATTCATCTTGTTCCCGAACACCCATTTAGCTCCAATAACAGTTTTACCTTTTGGTTTAGATGTCAATTCCCAGACATCATTAATGTTGAACTGTCTGAGCTCTTCTTGCATAGCTTCAATCCAGCTTTCATCAGATAAAGCTTCTTCTATGCTTTTTGGTTCAATTTCAGAAATGAGAGCCACAGCACTAGATTCTTCGCGCCTTTTGGATCTTGTGCGAATTCCTTCATTAATATCGCCAATAATAAGATCTTTGGGATGACTGGACTTATGCTTCCAGTTACTGGTTGATTCACCAGGTTGATGATCTCTTTCTTTACTTGAATCTTCACGAACAGTTTGATGCTGGTCTTCCAGAGTTTGAGATGCTTCTTGAGTTGTAAGCTTTGGAGAGTCTGAAGCGGGTTCAGATTCTTCATGATGAGTCTGACTGGACTCATTTTGCATAGAATCTTGAAATTTGACATTCATTGATTCCTCCATAGATTGACTCTTCTTGTTGTAGACTCTGTAGGCTTTGCTTGATGTAGAATATCCAAGGAAGATGCCTTCATTTGATCTTTCTTCAAACTTACCAACTCGATCTTTTGCATTTTTCAGTATAAAGCATTTGCAACCGAACACATGAAAGTATGAAACAATAGGCTTCTTACCTTTGAATAACTCATAAGGGGTTTTCTTTAGAATAGGTCTTAAAAAGACTCTATTGATAATATAGCACGCTGTTGAAATAGCTTCAGCCCAAAATCGTGAAGAAATCTTACTTTCAATTAAAAGAGTTCTAGCCATTTCTTGAAGAGATCTATTCTTTCTTTCCACAACTCCATTTTGCTGGAGTATATGGAGAGGAGAACACATGCTTAAAGCTAGATTTATCACAAAATTTTGTAAAATCTTGATTTTCAAATTCACCTCCATGATCTGTTCTTATACTTGAGATAACACATCCTTTTTCATTTTTAACATTTTTAGCAAATTTTTCAAAATACGAGAAGGTTTCGGACTTACTTGCAAGGAAATATACCCAAGTAAATCGGGAGTAATCGTCCAAAATTACTAGGTAATATTTCTTACCTCCAATGCTCTGGGTTCTGGTTGGTCCGAAGAGATCCATATGCAGCAGCTGTAGTACATGATTAGTAGAAGTACCTAGAGGGGGGTGAATAGGTGTAAAGATTAATTTCTCACGATAATCGCACAATACTAGACAGTTGATAGAATTGAAACAATTGATTCTCGTCAAATAACAATCAAAATAAGACTGAGAGTAGGGAAGAGAAAATTGAACGCAAGGTTTATAGTGGTTCGGCTTATTTCAAGCCTACGTCCACTCTTCTGCACTGACAGCCCACTGGCTGGATTCCACTATGAACAAAGAGATGTTATAGCACTGTTTTCCCTTGATTTCATGGTGTAGAAGATCTACCACACTCCCTCAAGGTATTATTAAGTATAGACTCTCTTTTGAGAATACAGTTTTGCTCAATATGAATCGACTAATAATCAAGGAGCTTCAGACTCTGGAATTTCTCTATCGTGCATCTTCTTGAACAGCTGAAACGTCTTCCTTTTATACTCCTTTATGCCATCATACCCGTTGGCACTTACCAAAGGAATTCTTCCAATCTTCCCGTTGGACAGAATCAATTAAGAAGAACATTCGAGCTATTAAAGGAACATGTCGATAGCCCATCAATCCTGTTCGCCCATACAATCAGAATCTTGGTTTCCAAGAATAGAACCTTCCAAGAGTATTTCATCAATCATCGGATCTTCAAACGATCTTGATTTCGAATAAAAAAATCCGTTATATCATATTTAGCCAAGAGATCTTCTCCAGTGGATAAGACCAAATCCTCAACCAAACACTTAGGCTCTGGATCGTCTTCGTCGCTGGATTAGAAACTATCAATGAGAATAGTCTTGAGTCTTGAGTCTTGAGTGCTGAGTTTGGGGATCTGAGGGTCTTCAGACTCTAAATAGAAGGGTCTCCAATGAAGGTCTTCAGACTCTAAATAGAAGGGTCTGCAATGCTCCAGACTAAACTGATAGAAACGTTTTGTCAGCTTCAAAATATTCTGGAAAGATTTCTCCAACATATATAACCTGGAAGTATTAATCTAAGCTTTCATTTTGTGATTGAGAATTTTACCTTTTTAATGTTCATATTCTTCGTATGACTATATATAAGTTATGGTCAATAAATTGTAGTAGCAAGTGGAGGTCATTAAAAGCTTTAATTCACTGTGATCGTTTAATTAATAATATAAGTGGAATCTAGGTAAACCCTATAACTTGTGATAGGGTATATTTCAGGATTTAGGGCATGTAGGGCAATTGCTAAGTTCTAAAAAATGAGGAACATTTTTTAATGGGTAGGTTCTAGGTTTCAAATGAAACTTATACGGAATCTGGAATTGCTCACCTCTATTAATAACAATAGCTAACAAAATAATGTTATTTACCCACAACCATGCAAACAACTTTATATCTTCAGTCGATGGTTAATACCACAATGTATACATTTACATAAGAGGAAAAGGATTCCAAGAACATCAAGAAGAAGCCCCACCAAAAGACAACTGAAATATAGCGAAACAAGCGTCATCGAATATCGTTTGCCTTCTATTATTGAACTTAATGGTGTCAGCCATCGCTGCTAGACCTTCAGTAGATGAAGCAACAAATGCCAAGATTACAGCGTTACCTGGACAACCTATGGACGTGAGTTTTGCTCAGTATTCGGGACATGTGACCATAAACGAAAAAAAGAAGCTGTTCTATTGGCTGGTTGAAACGTCATCGGATGTAGAGTCTAAACCTCTTCTTCTATGGCTCAATAGAGGACCCAGCACCTCGACAATCGGGTACGAAGCCTTTCGGGAGATTGGACCCTTCCAGATCTTGTCCGATGGGAAGCTTTTTAAAGACAATTTGCTTGGAACACTGGTAATTTTGTTTCAGCAACGCTTTGTCTATTAAATCTCGATTAAGACTCGTTCGTTGAATGTCTCGAATGGCTCGCCTCAAGAAACTCAAGAAACTTTAGGCCCGCCTCTCTCTAAGAAGAAACACAATTGAGAAGGTGCCAAGTTTTGTTCTTTTTTGGTCAAAAAATGTTCCAAGTTTAAATAGCGACATAATTAGTGTATAGATTGTAGTATGGAGACTCAACATTTTCATTATATCTGTCGGTTAGCTTTACCCTTTTAACTTGTTATATGGTATTGTGAAAGCTAGTACAAGCACCTAGAGGGGGGTGAATAGGTGTAAAAACAAATTTCCCTGAGTGAAGTGTGCAACTCTAATCAGCAGTAGATTATGAAAAGGAAATTAGACTCTTGTAAACAAATTGAGTTACAATTAAAGTAAAAGAGCGTAGAGAAGAGAATAAGAACATAGAGTTTATAGTGGTTCGGCTTAGTTCAAGCTTACGTCCACTCTTCCGCACTGACAGCCCACTGGTTGGATTTCACTATAAAACAAAAGAATTGTTACAGTAAAGCTCTTCCTTGATTCCACAGTGTAGAGACTCTGCTACACTTCCTCAAGGTCTCTCAAAGATATAGACTCTCTTTTGCGTACAAGATTTTGCTCAACAATTTAATTGACTAAGAACAAGGAGCTTCAGACTTTGGAATTTTTCTATCGCGCACACACTTGAACACCTGGAACGTCTTCCTTATATACTCCTTCATGCCATCACACCCGTTGGCACTTACCAAAGGAATTCTTCCAATCTACCCATTGGACATAATCAATTAGGAAGATTTTAAGCTATTTAAGGAATATAATGATAGCCCATCAATCCTACTAACTCATACAATCAGGATTTAGGTTTCCATAAGTAGAACCTTCTAAGTATACTTCGCCAATCAACGGATCAAAAATCCATGAATCAATCTTACCTTGAATAATGGATTCCAACATGCTATATCCAACCAAGAGATCTTCTCCAGTCGATAGAATCAAATTCTTAATGAAATATTCAGTTTTGGATAAGCCTTCTTCGACGGTCTAGAAACTGTCAATGAGGATAGACTTTGAGTCTTGAGTCTGGCAGTTCGGAGGTCTTCAGACTTTGATAGAAGAGTCTGTAAGTCTTCAGACTAGACTGATGAAAACGTTTTGTCAACTTCAAAACACTCAAGGAAGTTTTCTCCAACAATCTTCCCCTTTTTGATGGTGATAAAACTTTCCTACGGATTTGGATAACTTTGACCAGCAAAACATTACTCAAGCAAACATGGATATCTCACAAAAGATAAATGGCTTAGTAAAGATAACATTAAAATCTGCATCCATAGAAAGTATGTTAGTCCTGTTAATGAGCAACTATCTTTGCCATGAAATACCAATAGTGCTTAAGATAAACAAACGTTTAAACAGTCAAATCCAAATCGAGTCCAAATCCAAACAGCCAAACACAAAAGTAAAGTCAATCAAACATAAACGTCACAAAAGTCAAGAGTTCAAAGTCAAATCTGCACCACATCTCTCCCCCTTTTTGTTAGCGTTAAAAAGGTAGAGATAAAAAGAGAATGGAATTAAGATTGCTTGGGAACACGAACAAGCTAGACATCTCCCATTGACTGGACAATCCCTTCCAGCTTTTTCAAATCCTCCTTCAGTTGAGTCACATCTTCACCTTTAGCATTTGCTTGAACTTGAACAACAAGGGCATGGAGTTGATCATGCAAAGAAACTGAAGAGGCTTGACTTACATTCTGCAAGTTCTGAACTTCGTATCCCAGAGCATAGATTTGGTTGTTGGAGAAATCTTCTTGAAGCGTTTTGAAGCTGACAAAACGTTTCCATCAGTCTAGTCTAAAGGTTTGTAGACTCTGCTATTTAAAGTCTGAAGACCTCCGGACAGCCAGACTCAAGACTCAAAGTCTATCCTCATTGACAGTCTCCAATCTGTTGAAGAAAGGTTATCCAAAACTGGATGTTTCATTAAGGATATGATCTTATCAATGTAGAAGATCTCTTGGCTGGAAAAGACACAACAGAATCCTTTGATTAATCGAGATTGACTCGAAGATTAAGGAACCGATGATTGCCTAAATATTCTTGGAAGGTTCTACTTATGGAAACCGAGATCCTGATTGTATGGGCGAACAGGATTGGTGGGCTATCAACACGTTCCTTTAATAACTTGAATAATCTTCCTAATTGATTTCGTCCAATGGGTAGATTGGAGGAATTCCTTTGGTAAGTGCCAACGGGTATGATGGCATAAAGGAGTATATAAGGAAGACGTTCTAAGCTATTCGAGAAGTGCGCGATAGAAGAATTCCAAAGTCTGAAGCTCCTTGTTGTTTAGACAATTCATTTGAGCGAAACTTTGTATACAAAAGAGAGTCTATATTTGTGAGAAACCTTGAGGAGGTGTGATAAAACATCTACACTGTGGAATCAAGGAAAAGCTGTGCTGTAACTACTCTTTTGTTCATAGTGAAATCCAGCTGGTGGGCTGTTAGTGCGGAAGAGTGGACGTAGGCTTGGAATAAGCCGAACCACTATAAACCTTGTGTTCAATTTTCTCTTCCTTACTCTCTTTACTTTGATTGTACTTCATTTTGTTAATCAATAGAGATCTTCCTTTCTATCGGTTGCCTAGAATCGCTTCCGTATCTCGATAAATTGTTTGTGCACCTATTCACCCCCCTCTAGGTGGTTATACTAGCTATTTCAATTGGTATCAGAGCTCGTGTACTTACTTTGTTTGAAGTGTTTTACTTCAGAGTTAAAGATCCATGACTAGTATGTTGGCTCCAGGGCTGGTAGAAGGGCAAAGCAACACCAGACCGCCTTACTTTGATGGAAAGGATTACAACATATGGAAAAACAAGATGAAGGCGTTCTTAAGATCAAAGGATCCTCTGGAATGGGACATTGTAGAAAAAGGAATCATTCCTAAAGCTGCACCTGTCTCAGAAAGAGGAAAAGACACTGTTGAGTCTAGCGAAATGACTCAGGAAGAGATAATCAAGAGACAAGCTCTTGATGCAAAAGCTATTTATTTTTTATACTGTGCTTTATCACCTACTGAATATAACAGAATATCTTCTTGTGATACAGCCAAAGAACTCTGGGATAGATTACACATTACTTACAAAGGAACCGATCGAGTGAAAGAGACTAGAATCAACATTCTTCTCGGTCAATATGAAGCCTTCAGAATGAAATCAGGAGAATCTATAACTAACATGTTTAGTCATTTTACAGATATCGTGAATGGTCTTGAAAATCAAGGTCAACCAATTTTTGATCCCATGAAAGTAAACAAACTACTGCGTGGACTCTCCAAAGATTGGAATCACATAAAGACCTCAATCAGAGAGACCCAAAGAATCATGCCATTATCTATTGATGAATTGGTTAGAACTCTTCAGTCTTATGAAGTGGAACGAATCAATGAAGACGAATACCCTAAAGGTAAGAAATCCATTGCATTAAAATCCAATGACGATTCTGATGCTGCAGATTCTGAAAACGATATGGACGATGGGGAGCTTGCTCTCATGATAAGAAGATTTATAAAGCTGAACAGAAAAGGGAGGAGATTCAATCCAAGGAAACAAAGTTTTCAAAAGCAACAGACTAAGTCTGTTGAAGATGATGAATCAAATAAAGATGTAGTCTGCTTTGAATGTAAGAAAAAGGGGCACATCAGACCCAACTGTCCTCTTCTGAGGAAGAAGAAAGGAAAAGCCGAAACGTATCGAAAAGCTCTCAAAGCTGAAACCTGGAGTGATACGGAGTGCAAAGATAGTGATGATGATTATGCCAACATATGTCTAATGGCACAATCAGATTCAGAATCAAACTCCGAGACGATTCGGACTCGGAAAGTGAATTCGAGGTAAGTAACTTCAAAATCCCTATTAACGTTTCAAAATACATTGATGAATTATGTTTCAGTCTTAAGACTTCTCTTAAAAGAATTTCCGAACTCAAAAAGGAAAATTCTGCTTTAAAACAACAAGAGAATGTTTTGGAAGAAAAAGTGAAATGCTTAGACCAGAATGTTTATCCTCTTAGAGAAAGTAAAGATAATCTTTTAAAAGAAAATGCATTCTTGAAAAATGATATTTCAAATATTTCCAAAAGATTTTCGATAGGATCTGAGAAACTAAAAAAAATACTTTCTGTTCAAGGACCTTATTTCAATAAATCTGGTTTAGGAATGACTGCTGAAACCATTCATTTAATCGATTTTCCTAAAGTAAAAGAAAGAATTAAACAAAGACCCACAAGAAATGCTTACAAAAATCATTTTGAAAAGACCTTTGTAAAACCGGTAGGTCGCAATGCTCTTAGATGTTCAAAATGCAATAGTACAGAACATTTTGAGAAAGAATGTCCTATGGTTTGGAGACTTGTCAATAAAGTTTGGGCAAAAACCGTATATCAGACTAACTCAAAAGGACCCAAGAAAATATGGGTACCAAAGAAAGCTTGAGTTTCTTTTTAAATGCAGGTCACTATCAAGAAAAAAGTGAAATGGTATCTGGATAGTGGATGCTCGAGACACATGACAGGAGATTCAAATTGTTTCATAAAGCTTGTTCAAGAGAATGGTGGAAAAGTCTCATTTGGAGGAAACAACAAAGGAAAAATAGTGGGATTTGGAACTGTAAAGATTGGGAACCTCACAATAAGCAATGTTTCTTTAGTTGAAGGGCTCAATTACAATATGCTCAGTGTCAGTCAGCTTTGTGATGCCGGTTTTAAAATCAACTTTCAAGAGGGTATTTGTTCAGGAACTAGTAAAGACTCTACTCAGACATTCATGGGTCGAATACATGGGAATATCTACCTCTTAGACGTGAAACCAGATGAATCGCAATGTCTAATCTCAATCCAAGATGAAGCGAACTTATGGCACAAAAAGCTTGGGCATACCAACATGAAGCAGATAGCCAAAATCTCAGCAAAGAAGCTTGTTCGTGGTCTACCCAATTTATTATACCAAAAGTCTGATCTATGTATACCATGTATATTAGGAAAACGGGTAAGAAATTCCTTTAAGCCAATAAATCAAGTTTCCACTAACCGTGTATTGTAGCTCTTGCATATGGATCTCTTCGGACCAACAAGAACACAGAGCATTGGAGGTTAGAAATATTGCCTAGTAATCGTGGATGACTACTCACGATTCACTTGGGTGTATTTCCTGGCAAGTAAGTCTGAAACTTTCTCTTACTTTAAAAATTTTGCTAAGAAGGTTCAAAATGAAAAGGGGTATGTTATTTCAAGTATAAAAACATATCATGGAGGTGAATTTGAAAATCAAGATTTTGCTAAATTTTGTGAAGAATCTGGTTTTCAGCATTTGTTCTCTTCTCCATATACTCCAGAGCAAAATTGAGTTGTGGAAAGGAAGAATAGATCTCTTCAAGAAATGGCTAGAACTCTCTTAATTGAAAGCAATATCTCTTTACGGTTTTGGGCTGAAGCAGTTTCAACATCATGTTATATTATCAATAGAGTTTTTCTAAGGCCTATTCTAGAAAAAAAACCCCTATGAACTATTCAAAGAAAAGAAGCCCATAGTTTCATATTTTCATGTATTCGGATGCAAATGTTTCATATTGAAAAATCCAAATGATCGAGTTGGTAAGTTTGAAGAAAAGTCAGATGAAGGCATCTTCCTTGGATATTCAATCACAAGCAAAGTGTATAGAGTCTACAACAAGAAGACTCAAACGTGGAAGAATCAATGAATGTCAAATTCCAGATTCGATACAAAATGAATCTATTGAGACTCATCTTGAAGATCGTAACCTGCTCCAGACTCTACAAAGTCTAAAGAAACAGCTCGAGACTTTGAAGGACCAAAAAGCAAGTAATGTTGAAGATTCAAGTGAAGGAAGTGATTATCATTCTGACAAATCAACCAGCAACTGGAAGCATAAGTCCAGTCATCCCAAAGATCTTATTATTGGCGACATCAATGAAGGAATTCGCATAAGATCCAAAATGCGAGAAGAGTCTAGTGCCGTGGCTCTTATTTCTGAAATAGAACCCAAGAGCATAGAAGAAGCTTTATCCGATGAGAGCTGGATTGAAGCTATGCAAGAAGAACTCAGGCAATTCAGTATCAATGATGTCTGGGAATTGACTCCAAAACCAAAAGGTAAATCAATTATTGGAGCTAAATGGGTTTTCAGAAACAAGATGGACGAAAAAGGAAAGGTCGTAAGAAACAAAGCAAGACTCGTGGCCAAGGGATACACACAAGAAGAAGGGATCTACTATGACGAGACTTATGCACCGGTAGCCAGGTTAGAAGCAATTCGTTTATTACTTGCGTTTGCTTGTTATAAGAATTTCAGGTTATTCCAAATGGATGTCAAAAGTGCCTTCCTAAATGGATTCATCCATGAGGAAGTCTATGTGGAACAACCACCCAGGTTTGAAGACCCAAGGGAACCAGACTCAATATTCAGACTCAAAAAGGCCTTATATGGTTTAAAACAAGCACCTCGAGCTTGGTACGATAAGCTGAGTAAGTTTTTAATCCAAAACGGTTTTGTAAAAGGTAAAGTAGACACTACTTTATTTATTAAAAGAGAAAGCAAAAGTTTTGTGCTAGTTCAAATATATGTCGACGATATTATATTCGGATCTCCTAATGAAAATCTGTGCAAGAAATTCTCTAAGACTATGTAGGATGAATTTGAAATGAGCATGATGGGTGAGTTAACCTTCTTTCTTGGGCTTCAAGTGAAACAACTGAAGGAAGGAACTTTTATTCATCAAGAAAAATATGCTAATGATCTCGTCAAAAAGTTTGGTCTGAACAATTGCAAGAAGGCTAAAATACCAATGTCAAGTTCCTTGAAGATAGACAAAGATGAAGAAGGAAAGAAAGTCGACCAGAAGCTATACAGGAGTATCATTGGTTCACTTCTTTATCTTACTGCTTCTAGACCTGACATTTTGTTTAGTGTTTGCATTTGTGCCAGATTTCAAGCAGATTCAAAAGAATCTCATTTAAATGCTACAAAGCGTATTATTAAATACATCGCTTCTACTTCAAGCATCGGTCTATGGTATCCTAAAAGAGAAGACTTTACTCTTCTTGGATACTCAGACGCAGATCTAGCCGGTTGCAGAGTTGATAGAAAGAGCACCTCGGGTCCCTTTCAACTACTTGGAGGCAGGACAGTATCTTGGTTTTCAAGAAAGCAGAGTACAATAGCTCTCTCTACAATAGAAGCAGAGTATGTAGCTCTTGGGAGTTGCTGTTCACAAATTCTCTGGATAAAACAATAGCTAAGAGACTTTGGAATTGAAGATTCATGCACGGAGATTAATTGCGACAACACCAGCGCTATCAATCTCACTAAAAATCCAATTTTTCACTCAAGAGCAAAGCATATAGAGATTCGACATCACTTCATTAGAGATCATGTTCAAAATGGAGATGTTTCAATTCAATTTGTTGATTCAAAGAACCAACTGGCGGATATATTTACAAAGCCTTTGGAGAAAAATCAATTTGAAAGCATCCGTTTCAGACTCAACATTTTGAGGTATGAGGAAATCAAAGTCTAAAGACTTTCAGACTCAGACATACAAGACCTTGACTGTAAGTAATTCTCTCTCTCTCTCTCTCTCTCTCTCTCTCTCTCTCTCTCGAATCTTATCTTGAAGAGGTACGACTGTCAGACTGTGATTAAATTGCTATATTTAATCGACATAATTATTGTATTGTCTCCTTTTCAAAAAGGAAGTTATTTTTGAAATGACTATTTTCGCGGAAAAAGGACAGTTATTTTGAAAAGGCATCTTTTATTTTCCTTTGTGACAGTTCGTTTATCTCTCCCGATCGTGCACTATTGATTTCTCTTCACTTTACTGTCAAAAACCCTAGAAAGCATCGATCTTCCATTCCCGTCTTCTTCCCTTTTTTAAACTTCGAAAAAGTTGTCATCTTTCTTGGGAAAGTCAAGCAAGGAATCTTCCAAAAACTAAGAAAGATGTCGTCTTCAAGAAAGTCTTCGAGAATCGCAAGCAGGGGACCGCGGCGAATGAGTGAGGGGCCTACGCACTTCGATCTCACTGAGGAAGAAGTGTCTCCAGATCAGCAGCAGAGCCCATAACATTCTTAGCAGCGTCACTCTCCTCCATCTAGTCCTCAAGGCGTTGATCATCAACAAGAGGAAGAAATCATTGAGGATGCAGATCCTGTAAGAGTTCAAAAACCCGCTTATATGTATAAGCTGTATCGTGCTTTAAAAGGGATTCATACTCCTTTGAAGTATGTCGATGATTTTCTTAAAGACAAAGGATATGGAAACGAATATATCTTTTTGCGAAAAATGGAAAGTTTGGGAATTGCTCGTAAAGGGGTGGTCAAGAAACCCCGTGAATATCCCAAGTGATCCCTGGATTGGGGAGTTAATCCCGTTGATGGAAATGATGATGATAAATCAGATAGCCAATTTCAACCGAGAATGGGTGTTGCGGTTGAAAATCGAGGAAAAAGGGGAGACTTGTTCAGATCGAAGGAACAAAAGGATTTGTACTCAAAATTGCTGAAGCGTGGGGTGATAAACCCTAGGAGTGTGGATTTTGATTTTCTGGATGTTGTGAATATGAACTTGAGGGAAAAGTTCGATTTTCTTCAACTTGAAAAGTTCTGCTCCGACAATACAGAGGCCTATGCTGAACTAACCGCATATTTCTATTCAAATCTTAGTTTCTTGGATGCGAATAGATTCTCTTTCAGCGTCAAAGATCAAGACTTTGTTGTGGATATGGATATGCTGGCGGATGTATTAGGAGTTGAGAGAGGAAGATATCAACCGATCAAAGTTTCTAGTGCTCGTGCTACATTGGAACTTGTTAAGAACAGGAGAACAGAGGAAAAGATTTCCTACTTAAGGATGAGTGCATTCAACATCTTGCTTCACAAGATTGTGATCAATTGCCTCTAACCGAAATTAACTTCCAAGACTGATGTTTCAAGTTCAGAGGCAAAGCTGATGTATGCCATCCTCACTGGGAAAATGTTTTCTCTTCCTCACACTATTATGTTCCACATGTATAGAGCCATGATGAAGGACAGATGTCAACTTCCTTACCCAAGTCTTGTGACGAAGTTATTCAGACATCTGAATATTCAGCCTCCGCAAATCTTTTGTGTTCGATCATGCGATCATATGGTGGTAGGACTAAAAATGGTGACCAAAATGCATCTGAAAGAATTGAATAAGGCGTTGGAGAAATTCAAGGAGAAGACTCCAGTCAAAGCTCATCAACCCTCTTCTTCATCAAAATGGAAAGGAAAGGAGCACTTGGTTACTTCAAAAATGAAAAGAAGAGCTCTTATTGTTGAAGATGAAGATGATGATGAAAATCTCACCATTTCTGCAATAGCTTTGAAGAATTTAAGTCGTCCTGTTCCAGAGAAAGAATCAGAACAAATGACGAAAGCAACAGAGGAGAAGGAAGAAGAAGAAAGACAAGTTGAGAAGGAAAAAGTTGAGAAAGAAGAAGAAGAAAGAAGAGAAGAAGGAGAACCTGAGGAACATTCTTCTCCACCTGTAGGCATGGAAATAGGGGGAGTTCAAGAGAAAGGAGGGAAATCCTCATATCCTTATGCAAGTGAGGGCGTCAGTCACTCTCCTGCAGACCCAGAGGACATTTATGCCTCTCAATTTCCAGAGGAAGGTCATGAAGTTTCATTGCCAAACCTGCGAGATTATGCTGATCTACCATCGTCTGCATTTACTCCATCAGATCGAGCTGATGCAAGTACTCAGACTGATAATGTAGCAGATTTTTGTAGAATCATGGATATTCTCTTGGAGATGCGAGGTCAAATTTATGCCTTGGGATGTGAGGTTCAAACCTTGCAAAATGCGGGTTAAGTTTCTTCATGTTCATTGAATGATAAAATCCAAGCCCTCTCTGTTCAGATTTAGGCCAATGCCAAGGGTGAGGAGATTGCACAACTGAAGGAAGACTTGAAAAGGCTGGAAGACATCGTTTAGTCTATGGGAGATTTCCAGCTTGTCCGCGTTCCCAAGCAATCTTGACTTTATTCCATTTTCATCTAAACCTTTTTAATGCTGACAAAAAGGGGGAGAGATGCAAGATTTGAACAATTTGACTTTTAATCGTATGGTTTGTTGGACTGCTTGTTGGATTGTTTTGATCTGTTTGACTTTGTTTTTGTGTCTGGATGAAAACTGAACTAGACTTGGACTTGACTGCTTCTATTAACTACTATTGATATCTTATGGATGGCTTTATCGCATACTAGACTAACCTATTTTCTGTGGTTGCAGATTCTAGTGTTGTTCATTCATTTAGTCATTTATCTCTATAAGATATGCATATATGTTTGAGAAATGTTTTGTAGGTCAAAGTTGTCCAAATCTGCAGGAAAGTTTTGTCACCATCAAAAAGGGGGAGATTGTTGGAGAAATCTTCTTGAAGTGTTTTGAAGCTGACAAAACGTTTCCATCAGTCTAGTCTGAAGGTTTGCAGACTCTACTATTTAAAGTCTGAAGACCTCCGGACAGCCAGACTCAAGACTCAAAGTCTATCCTCATTGACAGTCTCCAATCCATTGAAGAAAGGTTATCCAGAACTGGATGTTTCATTAAGGATATGATCTTATCAACGGAGAAGATCTCTTGGCTGGAAAAGACACAACGGAATCCTTTGATTGATCGAGATTGACTCGAAGATTAAGGAACCGATGATTGCCTAAATATTCTTGGAAGGTTTTACTTATGGAAACCGAAATCCTGATTGTATGGGCGAACAGGATTGGTGGGCTATCGACACGTTCCTTTAATAACTCGAATAATCTTCCTTATTGATTCCGTCCAATGGGTAGATTGGAGGAATTCCTTTGATAAGTGCCAATGGGTATGATGGCATAAAAGGAGTATATAAGGAAGACGTTCTAAGTTATTCGAGAAGTGCACGATAGAAGAATTCCAAAGTCTGAAGCTCCTTGTTGTTTAGACAATTCCTTTGAGCGAAACTTTGTATACAAAAGAGAGTCTATATTTGTGAGAAACCTTGAGGAGGTGTGATAGAACATCTACACTTTGTGGAATCAAGGAAAAGTCTTTTGTAACTACTCTTTTGTTCATAGTGAAATCCAGCCGTTGGGCTGTCAGTGCGGAAGAGTGGACGTAGGCTTGGAATAAGCCGAACCACTATAAACCTTGTGTTCAATTTTCTCTTCCTTACTCTCTTTATTTTGATCGTACTTCATTTTGTTAAGCAATAGAGATCTTCCTTTCTATCGGTTGCCTAGAATTGCTTTCATATCTCGATAAATTGTTTGTGCACCTATTCACCCCCTCTAGGTGGTTATACTAGCTATTTCATTGGCCTCGCATCTTTAAAAGAACATCAAGCACTCTGCGAAAGTCTGCTAAATTATCAGTCTGAGTACTGGCTTCTGGTCGATCAAATGGTGTATTGGCAGATGATGGCAAATCAGTATGATCACGCAGATTGGGCGATGAAACATCATGTCCCTCCTCAGGAAATAGAGAGGCATAGATGTCCTCTGGATCTGCTGGAAAACGACTTACTCCTTCACTAGTGGCAGGAAATGAGGACGTACTTCTTTTCTCAGGATCTCCCCCTGTTTCAATGCCTTCAGGTGGAGAAAATATTCCTCATACTCTGCTTCTGCTTGTTCTCCTCTGCCCTCTTCTTCTTCTTCTTCCTCAATCCTTTCCTCCTCTGCTTCTTTCTCCAATTCTTCTTTCTCTCTAGTCCTCTGTTCTATCTCATCCTTGTCTTGTTCCTATCTCTCCTTTGTCTCTGGAACAGAACGACTCAAGTTCTTCAATGCAAGTGCAAAAATGGTGATATCATCCTCATCCTCTTCATCTTCCAATATGAGTGCTCTTCTTTTCTTTGATGGAGCAACCATGGGCTCCTTCCTTTTTCGCTTTGCAGCTGAAGAGACTGGATAAGTCTTGACAGGGGTTTCACTTTGAATTGCTCCAAAACCTGGTTAAGATCCTTCAGATGCATTTTAGAGACCATTTTTAGTCCCATCACCATTTGATCGCATGTTCGAACACAAAGAATCCGGGGAGACTGAATGTTCAAATGTATGAATAACTTGATCACAAGTGCTGAGTAAGGAAGTTGACCCTTGTCCTTCACCATCGTTCTGTACATGTAGAACATAATAGTGTGTGGAAGAGAGAACTTTTTGCCAGCATTGATGGTATACATCAACTTTGCCTCCGAGTTTGAAACGTCGATCTTTGAAGTTGATTTTGGTCTGAGGCAGTTAATCACTATCTTGTGAAGCAAAATGTTGGATGCATTCATCCTCGAATAGGAAATCTTTCCTTCCGTTGTTGTATCTTGACCAAGCTCTATCGTTGCTCGACCAATAGACACACTGATTGGTTGATATCTCCCTCTTTCAACCCCAATCACATCGGCCAATGTATTCATGTCAACCACATAGTCCTGATCTCGAACACTGAAAGAGAATCTATTTGCATCCAATAAATTGAGATTTGAATAGAAGTAACCAGTAAGTTCAGCATGAGCCTCTGTCGTTTCAGAACAAAACCGTTCGAGTTGAAGAAGATTGAATTTCTCTCGCAGATTAACATTCAGAGAATCAAGAAAATCAAAGTCCACACTTCTAGGGTTAATCACACCACGCTTTAGCAACTTAGAGTACAGTTGCTTGTGTTCCTCTGAGCGAAACAAATTTGTCCTTTTGCTTCGGATTTTTGCCGCAACACCCATTCTAGGTTTAAATTGGGTGTACATCCGATCATCATCACTCCCATCAAGTTGACTAAGCCCTCCAACATGTGGATCGCTTAGGATATTTGCCAATGCTTCTTCCGCCGACCCCGCAGGGGCAATTCCTAATCATTCCATTGTGCGTAAAAAGAAAGTTTCATTTCTATATTCTTTGTCTTTCAGAAATTCATCAATATAGTTCAATGAAGTACCATTCCTCTTCAAAGTACAATAAAGCTTATAAATAAAAGCGGGCTTATGAGTTCTTACGAGTTCTGCATCTTCGATGATTTCTTCCTCTTCTCGATGTGCAACATTCTAAGGTCTAGATGGAGGAGATGGACGTTGCTGAGAATGTTGTGGGCTTTGTTGCTGTCTAGGAGATTCTTCTTCCTCGGTGAGATCAAAATGCTTAGGCCCCTCATGCATTTGCTGTGGTCCCCTGTTCGCAATCCTCGAAGACTTTCTTTGAGACGACATCTTTCATAGTCTTTGAGAGATTCGAAGCTTGTTTCCCAAGAAAGATGAAAACTTTTCGAGGATTAAACAAGAGAAGAAGAAAGAAGTGGAAGATCTATGCTCTCTTAGGGTTTTTGTGAGTAAAACGAAGAAAAACCAACAGTATATAAGACAGTCGAAGCGAGGCATACGGAACGTCGTAAAAGGAAATATAAAAATGTCTTTTAAAAATAACCGCCTTTTCAAAAATTAGATAATTGTCATTTTAAAAATAACTTCTTTTTCGAAAAGGAAGGACTGCAATAATCACGAAAATTGGGAAATAGCTTCAATCAATTTCGGATAGATGATCGTACCTTATTTAAGATTTGATTCGAGAGATAAGTTTCTAAAATAGAAGTAACTTACAGTCGTAAATCTTGATTGTCTGAGTCTGAGTGTCTTTAGACTTTCAGTTTTGAGTCTGAACTTCATCAGACTTTAAGATATTAAGACTGGAACGAATAACTTCAAATTGATTTTTCTCCAAAGGCTTTGTAAATATATCTGTCAGTTGATTCTTTGAATCAATAAACTGAATCGAAATTTCTCCATTTTGAACATGATCTCTAATGAAATGATGTCGAATCTCTATATGTTTTGCTCTTGAGTGAAGAATCGGATTCTTGGTGAGATTGATTGCGCTGGTGTTGCCACATTTGATCTCAGTGCATGAATCTTCAATTCCAAAGTCTCTTAGCTGTTATTTTATCCACAGAATTTGTGAACAACAACTTCCAAGAGCTACATACTCTGCTTCCGCTGTAGAAAGAGCTACGGTACTTTGCTTCCTTGAATACCAAGACACTATCCTGTTTCCACGTAGTTGACAGGTGCTCGAGGTGCTCTTTCTACAACTCTGCATCCAGCTAAGTCTGCGTCTGAGTATCCAAGAAGAGTAAAGTCTCTTTCTTTAGGATACCAGAGAGCCAAATTTGAAGTTGAGGCAATGTATTTGATAACACGCTTTGCAGCACTAAGGTGAAATTCTTTAGGGTCTGATTGAAATCTGGCACAAATACAAATAGTAAACAAAATGTCAAGTCTAGAAGCAGTTAGATAAAGAAGTGAACTAACGATACTCCTGTATAGCTTCTGGTCAATTTTATTTCCTTCTTCATCTTTGTCTAGCTTCAAAGAAATTGACATTGGTATATCAGTCTTTTTGCAATTCTCCAGTCCAAAATTTTTGACAAGTTCTTTAGCATATTTTTGTAGATGAATAAAGGTTTCCTCCTTTAGTTGTTTCACTTGAAGCCCGAGAAAAAATGTTAGTTCACCCATCATGCTTATTTCAAATTTATCCTGCATAGACTTAGAGAATTTCTTGCACAGACTTTCATTAGAAGATCCAAAAATAATATCATCAACAAAAATTTGAACAAGTAGAAAACTTTTGCTTTCTCTTTTGATAAACAATGTAGTATCTACTTTACCTTTGACAAAGCCATTTTGAGTTAAAAACTTACTTAGTCTGTCGTACTAAGTTCGAGGTGCTTGCTTTAAGCCATATAAAGCCTTTTTAAGTCTGAATATAGAGTCTGGTTTCCTTGGGTCTTCAAAACCGGGTGGTTGTTCCACATAGACTTCCTTTTGAATAAATCCATTTAGGAAAGCACTTTTGACATCCATTTAGAATAACCTGAAATTCTTATGACAAGCAAAAGCAAGTAATAATCTAATTGCTTCTATCCTTGCTACTAGCTCGTAAGTCTCATCATAGTCTATCCCTTCTTCTTGCGTATATCCCTTGGCCACGAGTCTTGCTTTGTTTCTTACAACTTTTCCTTTCTCGTTCATTTTATTTTTGAAAACCCATTTAGCTCCAATTATGGATTTTCCCTTTGGTTTAGGAGTTAATTCATAGATATCATTGATACTGAATTGCTTGAGTTCTTCTTGCATAGCTTCAATTCAGCTTTCATCAGTTAAAGCTTCTTCTATGCTTTTGGGTTCTATTTTAGAAATAAGAGCCACAGCACTAGACTCTTCACGCATTTTGGATCTTGTGTGAATTCCTTCATCACTATCACCGATAATGAGATCTTTGGGATGACTGGACTTATGCTTTCAGTTGTTGGTTGATTTGTCAAACTGTTGATCTTTTTCCTCATTTGAATCTTTATTGATCATTTGTTGCTTGTCTTATGAAGTTTGAGCTGCTTCTGGAGATTTAGACTTTGTAGAGTCTGGAGCAGGTTCAGATTCTTCAAGATGAGTGTGAATCGATTGATTTTACATGAAGTCTTGAAATTTGACATTTATTGATTCTTCCACAGATTGAGTCTTTTTGTTGTAAACTATGTAAGCTTTGCTTGTGATAGAATATCCAAGGAAAATACCTTCATTTGATTTTTGTTCAAACTTACCAACTCGATTATTTGCATTTTTCAATATAAAACATTTACATTCAAACATATGAAAATATGAAATAATGGGCTTCTTTCCTTTGAATAACTCATAGGAAGATTTCTCTAGAATAGGCCTTAAGAAGACTCTATTAATAATATAACACGCTGTAGAAATTGCTTTAGCCCAAAAACGAGAAGAGATGTTACTTTCAATTAAAAGAGTTTTAGCCATTTCTGAAGCGACCTATTCTTTCTTTTCACGACTCCATTTTACTTTGGAGTATATGGTGAAGAGAACACATGCTGAAAACCAAATTCATCATAGAATTTTGTAAAGTCTTAATTTTCAAATTCGCCTCCATAGTCTATCTGTATACTTGAAATAACATACCCTTTCTCATTTTGGACTTTTTTTAGCAAACTTTATAAAATAAGAAAATGTTTCAGACTTACTTGTCAGGAAATATACCCAAGTGAATCGTGAATAATCATCAACAATTACTAAACAGTATTTCTTACTCCAGTGCTCAGAGTTCTGGTTGGTTCGAAGAGACGCATATGCAAGAGCTACAGTACACGATTAGTGGATACTTGATTTATTGGTTTGAATGAGTTTCTTACCTATTTTCCGAACACGCATGGTATGCATAGATCAGACTTTTGGTATGTCAGATTGGGTAGTCCACGAACAAGCTTCTTTGCTGAGATTTTGGCTATTTGCTTCATGTTGATGTGCCCAAGTTTTCTGTGCCATAAGTTTGCTTCTTTTTAAGTTGAGATTAGACATTAGGTTTCATTTGGTTTGATATCCAAGAGGTAGATATTCCCATGTCTTCGACCTGTGAAAGACTGAGAGGAGTCTTTACTAGTTCCTGAACATATTCCTTCTTGAAAGTTGATTTTGAAACCAGTGTCGCACAACCGACTGATACTCAGCAAATTGTAGTTGATGTTGGAGAAATCTTCGTGGAGTGTTTTGAAGTTGACAAAACGTTTCCATCAGTTTAGCCTGAAGATTTGCGGACTCTTCTATTTAAAGTCTGAAGACCTCCGGACTGCTAGACTCAAGACTCAAAGTCTATTCTCATTGACAATTTCTAGTCCGTTGAAGAAGGTTTATCCAGGACTGGATGTTTCGTTAAGAATTTGATCTTATCGACCGACGAAGATCTCTTGGCTGGATATGACATAACGAAATCCTTTATTCGGATCAAGATTGATTCATAGATTGAGGATCCGATGATTGGCGAAGTATACTTGGAAGGTTCTACTTATGGAAACTGAGATCTTGATTGTATGGGCGAGTAGGATTGATAGGCTATCATCATGTTCCTTAAATAGCTCGAATGATCTTCCTAATTGATTTTGTCCAACGGGAAGATTGAAAGAATTCTTTTGGTAAATGCCAATGGGTATGATGGCATAAAGGAGTATATAAGGAAGACGTTCTGGTTGTTCGAGTGTGTGCGCGATAGAAGAATTCCAAAGTCTGAAGCTCCTTGTTCTTAGTCAATTCATTTACTGAGCGAAATCTTGTACGCAAAAGAGAGTCTATATTATTGAGAAACCTTGAGGAAGTGTGGTAGAGTATCTACACTGTGGAATCAAGGGAAAGCTTTACTATAATAACTCTTTTGTTCATAGTGAAATCCAACCGGTGGGCTGTCAGTGCGGAAGAGTGGATGTAGGCTTGGAATAAGCCGAACCACTATAATTTCTGTGTTCATTTTCTCTTCCCTATTCTCTGCTTTACTTTGATCATAATTCGTCTTGTTAACAAAAGGAGAACTTCATTTCTATTGTCTAATATTGCTCATTTATCACGAGAAACTGTTTTTTACACCTATTCACCCCCCTCTAGGTGCTTATACTAGCTATCTCAATTGAGTCCTTCCACTAAGGAAACATTACTGGTTGTGAGGTTTCCAATCTTTACAGATCCGTATCCCACAATTCTTCCTTTGTTGTTTCCTCTAAAAGAAACTTTTCCACCATTAACTTGTACAAGCTTTATGAAGCAATTTGAATTTCCTGTCATATGTCATGAGCATCCACTATCCAGGTACCATTTAACTTTTTTCTTGATAATGACCTGCATTTAGAAAATAGACTCAAGTTTTCTTTGGTACCCATATTTTCTTGGGTCCATTAGTGTTAGTGTAATATACGGTTTTTGCTCATACCTTCTTAACATGTTTCTAAACCATAGGACATTCTTTCTCAAAATGATCTGAGCTATTGCACTTAGAACATTTAAGAGCACTGCGACCTACCGGTTTTACAAAAATTTTGTGGAAATGATTTTTGTAAGAATTTCTTGTAAAATCTTTACTTAATTCTTTCATTTACTTTAAGAAAATCAATTAGAGGAATGGTTTCAGCAGTCATTCCTAAACCTGATTTGTTGAAGTAAGGTCTTTGTCTTGAAAGAATTTTTTCAAATTTCTCAGATTCTATTGAAAATCTTTTAGAAATATTTGAGATATCATTTTTCAAGAATGCATTTTCTTTTGAAAGATTGTCTGCATTTCCTTTCAAAGTAGTAACACTTTTGTCTAAACTTTTGACCTTTTCTTTCCAAACATTTTCCTGTTGTTTCAGTGTAGAATTTTCTCTTTTAAGTTCGGAAATCCTTTTGAGAGAAGTTTTGAGACTAAGACACAATTCATCAATGTATCTAGAGACTTAAGTAGGGATTTTCAAATTACTTACCTCAATTTTACTGTTTGAATCTGAGTCTGATTGTGCCATGAGACAAATATTGGCATAATTATCATCATTTTCCATACATTCTGTATCACTCCAATTTTTTGCTTTAAGTGCCTTTTGATATTTCTCAGATTTTCCTTTCTTTTTCCTTAGAAGGGGACAGTTGGGTCTGATGTGTCCCTTTTTCTTGCATTCAAAGCGAACTACATCTTTATTAGATTCATCATCCTCAACTGACTTAGTCTGTTGCTTTTGAAAACTTTGTTTCTTTGAATTGAATCTTCTCCCCTTTCTGTTTAGTTTTCTGAATCTTCTTATTATGAGAGCAAGCTCTTCATCATCCATATCATCTTCAGAATCTATGACATCAGAATCATCAGTAGATTTTAATGCAATGGATTTCTTACATTTAGGATCTTCATTTTCGTTGATTTGCTCCACTTCATATGACTGAAGAGTCTCAACTAATTCGTCAACAGAGAGTGGCATGATTCTTTGTGTCTCCCTTATTGAGGTCTTTATGTGATTTCAATCCTTGGACAATCTACGCAGTAGCTTGTTTACCTTCATAGGTCCAGAAATTGGTTGACCTTGATATTCAAGACCATTCACGATTTCTGTAAAATGATTAAACATGTCAGTGATAAATTCTCCTGATTTCATTTTGAATGCTTCGTATTGACCGAGCAGAATGTTGATTCTAGTTTCTTTCACTCGATCAATTCCTTTATAGGTGATGTGTAATCTATCCCAGACTTCTTTAGCTTTTTCACAATAAGATATTCTGTTATATTTAGTAGGAGATAATGCACAATATAAAGAATGAATTGCTTTTGCATCAAGAGCTTGTCTCTTGGTTATCTCTTCTTCAGTCATTTCACTAGACTCAACAGCTTCTTTTCCTCTTTCTGAGACTGGTGTAGCTTTAGGAATGATTCCTTTATCTACCTCATCCCATTCCAAAGGATCCTTTGATCTTAGGAATGCCTTCATCTTGTTTTTCCATATGTTGTATTCATTTCCATTAAAATAAGGCGGTCTAGTATTGCTTTGCCCTTCAACCAGTCCTGGAGCCAACATACTAGCCATGGATCTTTAACTCTGAAGTAAAACACTTCAACTTAAGTGAGTACATAGGCTCTGATACCAATTGTGAAAGCTAGTACGAGCACCTAGAGAGGGGTGAATAGGTGTAAAAACAAATTTCCTCGAGTGAATTGTGCAACTCTAATTAGCAATAGATTATGAAAATGAAATTAGACTCTTGTAAACAAATCGAGTTACGATCAAAGTAAAAGAGCTAGGGAAGAGAATAAGAACATAGAGTTTATAGTGGTTCAGCTTAGTTCAAGCCTACGTTCACTCTTCCGTACTGACAGCCCATCGGCTGGATTTTACTATAAAACAAAAAAGTTGTTACAGTAAAACTCTTCCTTGATTCCACAGTGTAGAGACTCTGCTACACTTCCTCAAGGTCTCTCAAAGATATAAACTCTCTTTTGCGTACAAGATTTCGCTTAACAATTTAATTGACTAAGAACAAGGAGCTTCAAACTTTAGAATTTTTCTATCGCGCACACACTCGAACAACTGGAACGTCTTCCTTATATACTCCTTCATGCCATCACACCCATTGGCACTTACCAAAGGAATTCTTCCAATCTACCCATTGGACAGAATCAATTAGGAAGATTTCGAGCTATTTAAAGAATATGACGATAGGTCACCAATCATGCTCGCTCATACAATCAAGATTTATGTTCCATAAGTAGAACCTTTCAAGTATACTTCGCCAATCAACGGATCCAAAATCCCTGAATCAATCTTAACTTGAATAATGGATTTCGACATGCTGTATCTAGCCAAGAGATCTTCTTCAATCGATAGAATCAAATCCTTAACGAAACATTCAGTTTTGGATAAGCCTTCTTCGACGGTCTGGAAACTGTCAGTGAGGATAGACTTTGAGTCTTGAGTCTGGCAGTCCGGAAGTCTTCAGACTTTGATGGAAGAGTTTGCAAGTTTTCAGACTAGACTGATGGAAACGCTTTGTCAACTTTAAAACACTCAAGGAAGTTTTCTCCAACAGGTATAACTTCAAACCAAAGTAACGGCTCTTCCATGGCGGCAGACTAAATGATCCATTTTTTGTCTTTATATTTGGATTACATTTTTCAAACTCATAAACAATAAGTCATCACTAAGAAATCCATATTTAAGATGAAGACTGAATAATAACATCTTGTGGTTGCTGGAGCTGGATTTTCTATCCTTAGCGTCGCTGAGTCAATCGGAGATAACAGCACCGATTGGGACTTAATGACTCGCTCTACCTGTTTGCCTTGGTTTGATTATTGAGTCTTTCACTTTGTACTTTCTTTCAAAAAGTCTCGAGTTATTTCCTTTTCTTTCCATCTCAGCCATGGATAGTCACACATTTTTAAATAAATGGCTCGAAATCATTCCAAAATACAAATACCGAGACTTCTACGCTGCCGGAGAGAGCTGTGCAGGTTCGCGTTTTCTGTGGCCATTTTAATGTATAACGTTAATTTAGGTCACGCATGAGTTTAATAATAAACGCTTATTCCAAGACATTATGTGCCTCAACTCGCTTGACTGATAGTAAACCACAACAGGGGGGATCGTGCGACCAATCATCAATTTGAAGGGAATATTGGTGAGATGACTAGTGTCGAATTTGCATGTCGAAGCATATCCATTTCCGCTATTAAACTGGACTAAGCTAGTGCTCTTTTCTTGGGTAAAAATTTCATAGCTAGGAAACCCTCCTTGACGACGAAACTGGAGAACCGAGCATGGCTGATTACTTGTGGAATCATGGGTTGATCTCAGACACTACATACCGAAACATACAGAAATTTTGCGATGTCGATGGACAGTCTGATGGCTGAAACAAAGCTTGGGATGAAGCATACATGAATGAATTTGGAGACGTCAACGATTTTAACCTATTTATGAGATCATCTGCGGGGCCCATACAGGTGAGATAGCTCCTAAAATTATTCTTAGAGGTTGGAAAATGAGCGGTAAGAAAGCTTGACAGCACTTTGATACTCAATCCTCAGTTTTTCTCTGTAAGTAGGAGTTGATTGACAGAGATGGGTTTGGACATTACTCGGATGATGACACTAGTGAAAGTGTTAGTATAAACACCTAGAGGGGGTGAATATGTGTGAAGAAAATTTTTCATGTAAAGTAGTAAAAATATTTTACTTTTAAAACTGAGCTTGAAGAATAACAGACTTTGAGTGAGTTCAGACTTTAGCAGTTAAATAGAACTTCAAGCAAAGTAAAGGAGTTTAGGGAAGAGAATAAGAACACGAAATTTATAGTGATTCAGCTTAGATCAAGTTTACGTCCATTCCCACGTTGACCGCTTTTGAGCTGGATTCCACTATGAATCAAAAGAAAATTTACAATCTTGTGATCTCGACTTCATAGTGAAGAGTCTGTTGCTCTCTCACGAAGTCACACTACAAAATCACTCTCTCTCTCTCTCTCTCTCTCTCTCTCTCTCTCTCTCTCTCTCTCTCTCTCTCTCTCTCTATTTTGAGTACAACTTTCAACTCAGAATATCGAATAACAAGTAAATGGTAAGCTTCAGATTTTGAAATTTCTCTTTTACGCACTCTCTCGAATGACTGGAGATGTCTCCTTAAATACTCCTTCATGCTTTCTTGACTATTGGCACCTTCCAAAGGAATTCTTCCAATCAACCTGTTGGACAGAATCAATCAAGGAGATTTTCGAGCCGTTGAAGATTGTGCTAAAAGTCTGTCAATCTTGTTCGCCCATACAATCAACATCTTGATTTCCATAAGTAGATTCTTTCCAAAATTACTTGTCTTCTTCCGAAAAGATTAGATGTATCTAAATTGATTTCAATAAAGATAACCAATCTTCGTAGGTGTTGTTGTCAACTAGAAACCCATATAAATCCTATAATAAACCAAAGCTTTGAAAAAATGAAGATAATTTTTGAGTTTGATTTCGTCTTTGTTCTTCATCGCGTTTAGTCTAGAATTCATCAGTGTGGGTAGAATTCTGATGTAGGATAGACTTTGACACTAAAATCTGGCAGTCTGAAATCTTTATAATAGATTTTGGATAAGTTTTATCAGTTTCAAAACATCAAGAGAGTTTTCTCCAATAATCTCTTCCTTTTTGATGGTGACAAAACTTCTCTGCAGATTTAAAGATTTATACCCTGCAAAACAATTCTTTAGCAGTACATGATATCTTATAAAAACAAATAGTTTAATGATCTAGATAGGATTGATTTTGCAACCACAAAAAACATGTTAATCTTGCAAAAATTTGATAAAGAAAAGATTAAAACATCCACATCGATAACATCATTGCCACACAGATAGCTGCAGAATAATTGTTCAAAACAAACTTAAATTAAGTCTGCAAATGTTCAAGTCAAATCTAAAGTTCAAAACAAAATCAAATCTGAAAAAATTCTCCCCTTTTTTTGTCAACAGCAAAAAGTGGAGAAAGTCAAATAGAGAAAAGATGAAAGAAATCATGGTTGTCTGGGAACTCGAACTAGTTGGAAATCTCCCATGGACTGCATTGCCTCCTCAACCTTCTAGCATTGGTGATGAACATTTTGGACTTTGGTTTGAACAGTCTTGAAAATCTGAACAGTCTGATCATTCTTGGCCATAATTTGAGAAACTTGCTGATTCCAAGTCTGTACCTGAGTGTCTAAAGACTGTACATTTGAAAATCAAAAGTTAATCTCAAGGCAGTGTGAATCTTCTGGATATCAATCTCCATAGTGTATTGCTGAGCCTTTACCTCCAAAAGGAGTCCCATCATCCTTGGATAGTTAGCATTTAGTTTAGTCTGCACACTAGCTTCATCGAATTGAATTCATGGAGAGTTGAGGGAACATCAACTTGTCTTGCCCCATGACTCAGAGTAGATTCTTCAATGTTAGTTTCAGGAAATTGAGAAGCATAGACATCTTCTGAATCGGTAGGAAATTGACTTATACAATCACTGGCAAAATGTAGAGAAGAAGTCCCTGTTCTCTCACGAGCTCCCCTTGTTTCTGTGCCTACAAGTGGAGAAGGGATTCCTTCTTCTTGAGTCTTCTCGTTGTCAGAACGAGAGTGATGTTCTGTTTCTGTGCGTACTACTACAGTTCCACTCCTAGTTGCTTCTGAGTCTTTAGACAATGAGATTGCAACTATTGCTTCATAAGAGTCATCCTCAGCCCTCTTTTCAGAATTACCTTCTTCATCTCCAGCTTTTGCTCTTTCTTCTTCTCTTTTTGCTCCTTCCTTCTCTGTTTCTTCTTCTTCTTGCTTTGTTTCTTCTCTATTTCCTCCTTCTCTATCTAGTGGTTTCTCAGAACCAACAAAACCTTGAAGATTCTTTAAGGTAATTGCAGAAATTGTAAGATCATCTTCATCCTCTTGGTCTTGCAAGATAAGTGATCTTCTCTTCTTTATAGGTTATTGTACAACCTCTTTGCCTTTTCGCTTCCTTCCAGCAGAAGAATCTCCCTTAGTTTTGCTTGAGGACTCATTCTTCAAGCGCTCAATAGCCTTGTTCAAATCCTTCAACCTCATCTTCGAAATCATTTTCAATCTTATCACCATAGGAGCTATAGTTCTAGAGTAAAGTAAGGCAGGAAACTAGATTTGAAAATGTCTAAACAACTTTGTAACCAGCGCCAAATAAGGCAATTGTTCTTTGTCCTTCAAAACTGTCCTCCTGTGCATGTGAAATAGGATAGTATGAGGCAGAGAAAATCGCATCCCATTGCTAATAGCAAACATTAGTCATGCTTCGAATTTGGAAACATCTGTTTTTGATGCAGCCTTTGGTCTGATGCAATTAATCACAATTTTATGTAACAGAACATTTGAGGATGTCAGTCTTGAGTATGTGATGCCTCCTTCTAGTAATCTGTCGTTGACAAGAAATCTCGTTGCTTGACCAATTGAGACACTAATTGGTTGGAAACTACTCATTTCTGAAAGTGCTAGTAAAAACACCTAGAGGGAGGTGAATAGGTGTAAAAAAGGTTTTCGGGTAAAGTAATAAAATTATTCTACTTTTGAGCGAGTCGAAGAACAACAGAATTTGAGTGAGTTCAGACTTTAGCAGTTAAATAGGACTACGAGCAAACTAAAGGAGTTCGAGAAAGAGAATAAAAATATAGAATTTATAGTGGTTTGGCTTAGATCAAGCCTATGTCCACTCTCCCACGTCGACAGCCTTCGAGTTAGATTCCACTATAAATCAAAAGAGAATTTACAATCATGTGATCTCGACTTCACAATTGCTCTCTCATGAAGTCATAGTATAAGTTTTTCTCTCTTTTGAGTACAAGCTTAAGCACAGTATATGGAATAACAAGAAATTAGGAAGCTTCAGACTTGGGAATTTCTCTTTCACACATGCTATCAAATGACTGGAAATGTCTCCTTAAATACTCCTTCATACCTTCTTGAGCGTTGGCACTTTCTAAAGGAATTCTTCTAATCAATTTGTTGGACAAAATCAATCAATGAGATCTTTGAGTTGTTTGAAGATTATGCTAAAAGCCTGTCAATCATGTTCGCCCATACAATCAAGATCTTGGTTTTCATAAGTAGGTTCTTTCCAAAATTACTTACCTTTCAAAAAGATTTGATGTAATGAAATTGATTCCAATAAAAATAACCAATCTCGTAGGTGTCAAACCCAGCTAGTAAGCCATTTATATCTTGTAGAAAAACCGAAGCTTTGAAGAAATGAAGATAATCTCGAGTCTGACTTCGTCTTTGTTCTTCATCGCGTTCAGTTTAGAATTCATCAGTGTGGACAAACTTCTGATGTAGGACAGACTTTGACACTAAAGTCTGGCAGTTTTCAGACTTTAACACAGAAGTCTGGAAATCTTCATAATAGACTTTGGATAAGTTTTGTCAGTTTCAAAACATTAAAGGAGTTTTCTCCAACAGTCTTCATGTTTTTTATGGTGACAAAACTTCCCTGTAGATTTAAAGATTTATACCCTGCAACACAACTCTTTAGCAAAGTATATGATATATTATTTTAAAAAAAAAAAAGTTAAGGATCAGTCTAGCATTGGTTCGCAACCACAAAAAAACATGTTAATCTTGCAAAAATTAGATAAAGACAACATTAAGGGGGTGCATGACCAAAAATTTCTGTTCCAAAAATAGTTTTTGTTTTGCACTGTTTCGGAAGAGAAATCCATTTGATAAACCTATTCAGTTTTCTATTTCTAGAATAGATTTCTATTCCGAAATAGGTTTGGGAAAGAAATCGAAGCTAAAATTTTATACTTCGATTTCTAGAAGAGAAATCGAAATAATTTCTCTCACTAAATCCTAATTTCGGTAAGTCCTCCCTCATCTCCTCTACGTCTCTCGCCTCCTCCACCTCCTCCGTCTCTCCTCATTTTATTAAAAATAAAAATAAATAAAAATAAATATATTCATTTTATTCATTTAAAAATAAAAATAAATTTATTAAAATAAATAAATTATTTTTATTTATCATTTTATTTTTAGTTTATTAAAATTAAGTTTATTAAATTTATTAAAAATAATTTATTTATGATAAATAAATATAAACTTATTTTTATTTACCTTGAGTGTTTTGCCAAATAATTTATTTTTTATTTTTATTCATTTTAAAATAAATTTATTCATAAAGTAAAATAAAATAGAATAAATAAAATAAATTTATTTTTAAGGATATTTTTATTTTAAAATAAAATGATATTTTTATTTTATTTATTATGATTTATTTTATTTTATTTTATTTTATTTTATTCAATTTTTTTATTACTAAATCATTTTTATTTTTATTTTTTATATTAAAGGTCGATTCGGTCGTCATCGCCGTCGTCCGAATGGAAGAAATTTTGTATCGTTATCAAACGAATTTCTACTTTTAGAGTAGAAATTTTGTATCATTATCAAACGGTTATTTTGCTTAAACTCTTCTAGAAATAGAAATAGAAAAATCTATTTACTGTTCCGAAACTATTTTAAAGGAACAGAATGGTTATCATGCGCGCCCTAAACCATCCACATACATAAATATCACGACCATAAAGATCACTGCAGAATAAGTGTTCGAAACAAAGTCAAATCAAATCTGCAAGTTCAAGTCAAATCTAAAGTTCAAAATGTTCAAAACAAAGTCAAATCAAATCTGCAATTTTAAAACAAAATCAAATCTTCACGATTCTCCCCCTTTTTGTTAACAGCAAAAAGCGAAGAAAGTCAAAATAGAGAAAAGATTAAATAAATCATGGTTGTCTAGGGATTTGAACTAGTTGGAAATCCCCCATAGATTGAATTGCCTCCTTAATCTTCTGGCACTAGCAATGAACATTTCGAACTTCAATTTGAACAGTCTTGAGCATCTAACAGTCTCATCATTCTTGACCACAATCTAAGAAACTTGTTGATTTAGAGTCTGTACCCGAGTGTCCAAAGATTGTACCTTCCTAGTGTAAAAATCAAAAGTTGATCTAAGGGTAGTTTGAATCTTTTGGATCTCAATCTCCATAGCGTATTGTTGAGCCTTCACCTCCAAAAGGAGTTCCATCATCCTTGGATAATCAGCAGTTGGTTCGGTTTGCGCACTAGCTTCAACGAATTGAATTTTTGGAGAGTTGAGAGTTGAGGGAACATCAACTTGTCTCACCCCATGACTCGGAGTAGATTCTTCAATGTTTGCTTCAGGAAAGTGAGAAGCATAGACATCTATTGGATTGGTAGGAGATCGATTGATATCATCACTCGTAAAATGCTAAGAAGAAGCCCTGTTTCTCTAATGAGCTCCTCCTGTTTCTGTGCCTACAGGTGGAGAGGGGATTCCTTCCTCTTGAGTTCTCTCATTTTCAGAGCGAGAGTGATGTTTTGTGTTTGTGCGTACTCCTATAGATCCACTCCTAGTTGCTTCTAAATCTTCAGACAATATGATAGCAACCGTTTCCTCATAAGAGTCATCCTCAACCCTTTTTTTTAGAATGACCTTCATCTCTAGCTTCTTCTCTTTCTGCTTCTTCCTTCTCTGTTTCTTCTTCTTCTTCTTCTTCTTCTTGCTCTATTTCTTCTCTATTTCCTCCTTCTCTGTCTAGTGGTTTCTCAGGACCAATAGAACCTTTAAGATTCCTTAAGGCAATTGTAGAAAGTGTAAGATCATCTTCATCCTCTTTGCCTTGCAAGATAAGTGATATTCTCTTCTTCACAGGTTCTTACACAACCTCTTTGCCTTTCCTTTTCCTTCCAGCAGAAGAATCTCCTTTGGTCTTGCTTGAAGACTCCTTCTTCAAGCACTCAATAGCTTTGTTCAAATCCTTCAACCTCATTTTTTAAATCATTTTCAATCCTATTACCATAGGAGCAATTGTTCTAGAGCAAGGTGAGGCAGGAAATTGGATTTGAAAATGTCAAAACAACTTTGTCACCAGTGCTAAATAAGGCAATTGTCCTCTGTCCTTTGAAACTGTCATATACATGTGAAATAGGATAGTATGAGGTAGAGAAAATCGCATCCCATTGCTGATAGCAAACATCAATCTAGCTTCGAATATGGAATCATCTATTTTTTATGTAGCCTTTGGTCTGATGCAGTTAATCACAATTTTGTGCAACAGAACATATGAGGTTGTCAGTCTTGAGTACGTGATGCCTCCTTCTGGTAATCTGTCCTTGACAAGAAATCTCGTTACTTAACCAATTGAAACACTAATTGATTGGAAACCACTCATTTCCACCCCCAACAATGTCAACCAGTGTGTCAATATTCACCACATAGGCTTTATCACACATAGTGAATTGAATTCAATTTTGGTCAAGAAAAGATAGATTCAAATAGAAAAATGCAGTCAACTCTGGATATGCAATTGTTGTCTCAGAACAAAAATTTTCAAGTTGAAGAAAAGCCAACTTTTCCCCCCAATTCACCCTAATCGAGTCTAGGAAGTCAAAATCAATAGTGTGAGAGTTCATTACCCATCTTTTCAGCATTTGGGTGTAAACCCTTTTGTGTTCCTTAAAACGAAAGAGTTTCGCTCTATCGCCTGGTTCATCTACAGCCACACCCATTCTGCGTTGAAAGTTTGAAAACATCTGTTCATCATCATCTTTACTTTCAGGCTGATTAAAAGAGCTAAACCTAGGATCAACAAGAAAGTTAAAAAAAAGCTTTGTTTGCCACTCCTTTTAGTGCTATTACTAACTTTTCCATCCTTCTAAAATACACTGTTTCATTTATGTGTCCATGGCCTTTCAGAAAATTCGTAATAAACTCCATTGGAGTACCACCCATTTTCAGATAACCACAATGTTTATAAAGAACCCGAGGGGTTAAAGTCGGAGAGGAACCACCTCCTCTTCAACTTCTTCTTCCATTGGTTGGCGTGGAGTGTTATGAGGAGAGTGCTGTGGAGACTTTTGCAGGGAGTCTTCTTCTTTAGTCAGATCGAAATGTGTCTGTCCTTCAGGCACATTCCTAGGCTCTTTGCTTGCAATCCGGGATAATTTTATTTGGTAAGATATGCTTGCAGTCTATGAGGATTTCACAGATCGATTCGAGAGTTGAAAAGATGTAAACTTGTATAGAGATCTTGAGAGAAAAAGTCGAGAGAGAATAGAGTTTGGATTCTAGGGTTTTTGAAGTGATGTGCTTGAAAGAAAAACACGACGGTATATAAAGGGAGTGAAATGGGGTATTCGAACCGTTGCAAAAAAAAAAAACCTTTTCAGAACTATTTTCAAAAAGGTAACTTCCAAAAATTCAAAATACGAAAATTATCACTGAAATAATAATTTCTAAAAATAAATAAGGCAAGCGACGATTCAGATAATCATACCTTTTCATTTTAAAGAAAAAAATACTTGGATTCGAGACATTTTCTTACTAATGTAGCTTCGTGAAATTCTGAGTCGACCATTTTCAAACTTTAAACGGTAGGAGATAAAATATTCAATTTGGTGCGAATAGACTCAAATAGATTTTTCTCCAGAGGCTTCATAAAGATGTCTGCCAACTGATTCCTCGAGTCAATGAACAGAATCATAATCCCCCCATTTTGTACATGATTCATTATGAAATAGTGTCGAATCTCTATATACTTTGCCCTTGAATGAAAAATTGGGTTCTTGGTGAGATTAATAGCACTGGTGTTGTCACATCTAATCTCAGTGCACGATTCTTTAATCCTAAAGTCTCTTAGCTATTGTTTTATCCATAAAATTTTAGAGCAACAACTCCCAAGAGCAACATACTCTACTTTTGTTGTTGATAATGCTACAGTACCTTGCTTTCTTGAGAACCAAGATACCAGCATATTTCTCAGCAGTTGACAAGTACTAAAAGTGCTTTTTCTATCGACTTTACAACCTGCCAAATCAATGTTTGAATATCCAAGAAAAGTAAAGTCTCATTATTTTGGATACGACAGACCCAGCTTTGGAGTAGTCACAACATATTTGATGATGCGTTTTGCAGCACTTAAATGAGATTATCTAGGATTAAAATGAGATCTGGCACAGATGCAAATACTGAAAAAAAAAAAAATATCAGGTCTAGAAGCAGTTAGGTAAAGAAGAGAACCGATCATGCTTCTGTATAGCTTTTGATCATTTTTCTTCCCTCTTTCATCCTTATCTAGCTTCAAAGAACTTGACATTGGTCTCTTTTTTCTTGTAATTCTCCATCCCAAATTTCTTGATGAGATCTTTTGCATAGTTTTCTTGGTGAATAAGGATACCTTTATTCGATTGTCTAACTTGCAATCCTAGAGAGAAAGCTAACTCACCCATCATGCTCATCTCGAATTCATCTTACATAGATCTAGAGAATTTTTTGAAGAGATTTTCGTTAGGGGATCCAAAGATAATATCATCTACATAAATTTGTACAAGCAGAAAGTCTTTTCCTTCTTTCTTAATAAAAATAGTAGTATCAACTTTTCCTTTTTTCAAAAGCATTTTTAGTTAGAAACTTACTCAACCTTTTTATATCATGCTTGAGGTGCTTGCTTTTAATCCATATAGGATATTTTTCAGTCTGTAGACTGAGTATGGTTTCCTTAGATCTTCAAATCCTGGTGATTGTTCCACATAGATTTCTTCTTGAATGAATCCATTGAGGAATGTACTTTTGATATCCATATGGAATAACCTAAAATTTTTATAGCAAGCAAAGTCAAGTAATAATCTAATTGTTTCTAACACTGCTATTGGTGCATAGGTCTCGTTATAGTCTATTCCTTCTTCATGTGTATATCCTTTAGCCACAAGTCTTGCTTTATTTCTAATCACTGTTCCTTTCTCATCCATCTTGTTCCTAAAAACCCACTTTGTTCCAATCACGGATTTGCCTTTAGGTTTTGGAATAAGCTCTCATACATCATTGATGCCAAACTGTCTGAGTTCTTCCTGCATAGTGTCTATCTAGCTTTCATCAGATAGGGCTTCATCTACACCTTTTGGTTCTATTTCAGAAACAAGTGCTAGAGCACTGGACTCTTCTCTTCCTTTGGATCTGGTGTGAATTCCTTCATCAATGTTGCCAATGATGAGTTCTTTGGGATGACTTGGCTTGTGCTTCCAGCTACTGTTTGGTTTGAGAGTTTGTTGATCCTCTGCTCTAGTTGAATCTTCTCAATCTGCTTGTTGCTGTTATCCAGAAGTTTGAACCTCTTTGGGTGAAGTAGACTTTGTAAAGTCTAGAACAGGTTTAGACTCTTCAAGTTGAGTCTGGTCTAATTGATTCTACATGTAATCTTGAAACTTGATATTCATAGATTCTTCAACAGATTGAGTCTTTTTGTTAAAGATCCTGTAAGCTTTGCTTAAAGTCAAGTAACCTAGGAAGATTCATTCGTCTGATTTTTCCTCCAATTTTCCGGATCGATTATTTGCATTCTTCATAATAAAACACTTACACTCAACAACATGAAAGTAGGAAACAATTGACTTCTTTTCTTTGTATACTTCATAAGGAGTTTTCTTTAGAATAGGCCTCAAGAATACTCTGTTGATAATATAGCAAGCCTTGGAGATTGATTCTGCCTGAAATCGAGAAGAGATTTTGCTTTTTATCAAAAGAGTTCTGCCCATCTCCTATAAGGATCTGTTATTCCTTTCCACAACCTCATTTTGTTTTGGAGTGTGTGGAGAAAGGAAAACATGCTGAAAATGAGATTCATCACAGAACTTTGCAAAGTCATGATTTTCAAACTCACCTTCATGATCAGTTCATATACTTGAAATAGCATGTCATTTTTCATTATGAACCTTCTTTGCAAACTTTGAGAAATAAGAGAAGACTTCAGACTTACTTGCCAAAAAGTATATCTATGTAAAGTGAGACTAATCATCCACAATTACTAGATAATATTTCTTTCCACCAATACTCTGAGTTCTGGTTGGTCCAAAAAGGTCCATATGAAGAAGCTGCAGAGCTCGACTGGTAGATACTTGATTCACAGGTTTAAAGGAACTTTTAACCTTTTTTCCCGACACACAGGGAGTGCATAACTCATTATTCTGGTAAGCCAGATTAGGAAGTTCTCAAACAAGCTTCTTAGAAGAAATCTTGGCAATATGTTTCATATTAAAATGACCAAGCTTTCGATGCCACAGGCTTGCTTCATCTTAAATGAAAATAAGACACTGAGAACTTTCTGGGTTTACATCTAGAAAGTATGTGTTGCCATGCCTTTGATCAATAAAAGATTGAGAAAAGTCTTGGCTTGTTCCAGAACAAATGCCTTCTTAGAGGTTTATTCTGAAACCAGTATCGCAAAGCTAACTTATACTCAACAAGTTGTATTCAAGCCTTCCACCAAGGAAACACTGTTGATAATCAGGCTTCCAATCTTCACGGCTCCACAGCCTACAATTTTTCCTTTGCTATTTCCTCTAAAAGACACTTTTCCACCATTTAATCTAACAAGCTTTATGAAGCAGCTTGAGTCTCCGGTCATGTGCCTCGAATAGCCACTATCCAAATACCATTTGGTCTTTCTTTTAATAGTGACCTATATTCAAAAGAAAAACTCAAACTTTCTTTAGTACTAAGATTTTCTTGGGTCTAGGAGAGTTGGTATTAAAAACAGTCTTAGCCCAGTCCTTTTTCCAAACCTTGGGACATTCTTTTTCAAAATGTTCTTGGTTGTTACGCTTCGAAAATCTGAGTGCACTTCTGCCAACAGGCCTTATAAAAACTTTTTGAAAGTGTTTTTTTTAAATGTTTTTGCAAGTCTTTTTTAATTCTTTCTTTTACTTTGGGAAAATCAATTAATGGAGCAGTTTCTGAAGTCATACCCAAACTAGATTTGTTAAAGTAGGGTATTCGAGTTGAAAGAATTTTCTCTAGTTTTTCATATTCTTTTGAAAATCTTTTTGTAATATTTGAAATATCTCTTTTTAAAATGGTGTTTTCCTTTGAAAGAGAGTTAGAATTTTCTTTCAAATTGTCAAAACTCGTTTTCAGATTTTCAAATTTTTCTTTCAAAGAAGCTTCCTGTTGCTTGACCTTAGAATTCTCCTTTTAGTTCGGAAATCCTTTTAAGAGAGAATTTAAGACTGAAACAAAGTTCATCTATGTACTTAGAGACTTTGACAGGAATTTTTAAATTATTAACCTCAATATATTTGTCTGAATCTAAATCAGAGTCTGAGTCGAAATGAGCCATCAGACATAAGTTGGCATATTCTTCATTACTTTCCTCACACTTTGTGTCACTCTAAGTTTCTACTATGCGAAAATGGAGAGGGTGGAGAGAGAATGGTTGGCTGGTTAGCTTGAGGAGCAAGAAGAGGGCAAAAGGGGGGGCACATGCCAATCTTTCCACAAACTTGTTTCCCTTGTCTCCCACTCTTCAACCACAACCAAGTAATGCTTCCTTGGCTGCCATTCCTCCACCTATGCACTCCTCACGACCCTTGAAGTGGTCCAAAAGACTAGGCAATGGGGGTATACGAATTTGCTTGTTATATCCTCCAATTGGACGCTTGTTCCTACTTGTTTCGTCACAAATTGGCCCCAATAAATTCAATCAATACCTCACCAATCCATTTGGCATTTTTCCTCACCAATGGATGCATCTTGCATCCCAATTTTATGATAAAAAATGATCCCCGGCATTTTCTGAACAAAAACAGTCCTATGCCAACTTTTTCCCAAAAAGTCTCTGGTTGCAAAAAATTTTTATGAGA